>JAQMYR010000035.1:187976-483756 GCA_028536675.1 Aphelocoma californica | reverse complement strand
GGGAACCCAAAAAAGGGGATGGAACCCCCCCCAAAAGGATCGGGGGATAAAAAGGGGATGGAACTCCCCCAAAAAAGGATTGGGGAGGGTAAAAGGGGTGGAAACCCCAAAAAATGGAGTGGGAACCCCAAAAAAGGATCGGGGGGGGGTAAAAGGGGTGGAAACCCCAAAAGAGGGGATGGGAACCCTAAAAAAGGGGATGGGAACCTTAAAAAAGGGGTTGAACTCCCCCCAAAAAATGATGGAAACCCCCCCAAAAAAGGATTGGGGGGAAAAAAAGGGGACGGAACCTCTCAAAAAGGGGGTGGGAACCCCCAAAAGAGGCTCGGGGGGGATAAAAGGGGATGGGAACCCCAAAAAAGGGGGTGGGAACCCCAAAAAAGGGGATGGGAACCCCAAAAAGAGGCTCGGGAGGGGTAAAAGGGGATGGAAACCCCAAAAAAGGAGATGGGAACCCCAAAAAAGGGGATGGGAACCTTAAAAAAGTGGGTGGGAACCCCAAAAAAGGGGATGGGAACCTCAAAAAAGGGGGTGGGAACCCCAAAAAAGGGGATGGGAACCCCCAAAAAAGGCTCGGGGGGGGTAGAAGGGGATGGGACCCCCCCCGGGAGCCCCCCCGGGGTCGCCTCCGGTGCCGAGCGCGGATTTGGGAAAATCGGATTAACGGGAAGGGTGGGGGAGGGGCGGGGGGAGGGGCGGGGGGAGCCGATTGTGGGGTCCCCACGGCCCTGGGGGGGTCCTGGGTTTGGGGAGGGGGTCCCAGGGCTGTGGGGTCACAGTGGGGGGGGGGGTCCTGGGACTGGGGGGGTCCCCATTTGGGGGTTGGGGGGGGGTCTGGGACTGGGGGGTCCCCATTTGGGGGTCCCCAAGGTCACGGGGGTCCCAGGGATGGGGCATTTGGGGGGTCCTGGGACTGGGGGGTCCCCATTTGGGGGTCCCCGTGGCCCTGGGGGGTCCTGGGGCTGGGGGGTCCCCATTTGGGGGTCCCTGTTTAGGGGTCCCCATGGCCGTGGGGGGATGCTGGGACCGGGGGGTCCCCATTTGGGGGTCCCGGTGGCCGTGGGGGCTCCTGGGGCTGGGGGGTCCCGGTTTGGGGGTCCCCATGGCCCTGGGGGGTCCTGGGACTGGGGGGTCCCGGTTTGGGGGTCCCCATGGCCCTGGGGGGTCCTGGGACTGGGGGGTCCCGGTTTGGGGGTCCCCATGGCCGTGGGGGTTCTGGGACCGGGAGGTCCCCCCCTGGGGGTCTCCAAGGTCACGGGGGTCCCAGGGATGGGGGGCTTTGGGGTCCCCATGGCCGTGGGGGTCCTGGGACCGGGGGGACCCCATTTGGGGGTCTCCATTTGGGGGTCTCCATTTGGGGGTCCCCGTGGCCGTGGGGGTCCCGGCGCCAGGAGGTGCCGGTTTGGGGGTCCCAGGTCCTTCAGGTCTCATTTCTGGGGCTCCTGGGACCCCAAGACCCCATTTTGGGGGGTCCCGGTTCGGAGGTGGCCCCCGGGATGCCGAGTTTGGGGGGGGGGGGGGGTCCCCGAATCTGGAGGGGTCCTGATTTTGGGGGGAGCCCCCTGGGCTGTGAGGTGCCGATTTTGGGGTGCCCGGACATGGAGGGGTCCTGATTTTGGGGGGTCCCGATTTTGGGGGGGTCCCGATTTTGGGGGGGGGGTCCCCAAACCTGGAGGGTTCCCGTCCCCTCCTCCGCCCGCTGGGGGGCGCTAAGCCCCACCCCCCGCTCGTAACCCCGCCCCTCTTACGTCACACCTCGCCCCTTTTCCCGCCCCTCGCCTCACCCAATCAGCTGCCGGCAGCCGCTCTGCCAACCAATAGGAACGCGTCTTTCCCCGAAGCCCCGCCCCTCGTGGGCGTGGCCTCGCCTGAGGGGGCTGTGGCTGGGCGGGAGCGGCGGCGGCGGCGCCGGAGCCCGCGGGGAGAACCGGAGCGGCCCCGGTGCCCCCTGAGCCCGGGCCCGGTGCCCGGAGTCCGCCGTGAGGCCCGGCCCGGCTCCCACAGCCACGAACTGACCCCTGGAGCCTGCGCTGAGGCCTGAGCCGGAGCCCCGAACCGGTCGCGGAGCCTCGAACCGCTCCCCGGAGCCGCGTCCCGGATCCCTCGCTGAGGCCTGAACCGGCCCGCAGAGCCTCCAACCGGCCCTGGAGCTCCGTCCCGGCTCCCGTTCCCCAGCCCGGCTCCCTCACTGAGCCTCGAACCGGCCCCCAGAGCCTCAAACCGGCCCCGGAGCTCCGTCCCGGCTCCCGTTCCCCATCCCGGCTCCATCACTGAGCCCCGGACGGGCCCCGGTTCCCCGTCCCCGCCCCCTCACTGAGCCTCGAACCGGCCCCCAGAGCCTCAAACCGGCCCCGGTTCCCCATCCCCGTCCCCGTTCCCCATCCCGGCTCCCTCTCCGAGCCCCGGACTGGCCCCGGATCCCCATCCCAGCCCCCGTTCCCCATCCCAGCCCCGTTCCCCATCCCGGCTGCTTCTCCCGGTCCCGGCCGGTGCCGGTTCCCCATCCCAGCCCCGGTTCCCCATCCCAGCCCCCGTTCCCCATCCCGGCTGCCTCTCCGAGCCCCGGACCGGTGCCGGTTCCCCATCCCCGCCCCCGTTCCCCATCCCGGCTGCTTCTCCCGGTCCCGGCTGGTGCCGGTTCCCCGTCCCAGCCCCCGTTCCCCGTCCCAGCCCCCGTTCCCCGTCCCAGGCCCCGTTCCCCATCCCGGCTGTTTCTCCCGGTCCCGGCCGGTGCCGGTTCCCCATCCCAGTCCCCGTTCCCCATCCCGGCTGCTTCTCCCGGTCCCGGCCGGTGCCGGTTCCCCATCCCCGCCCCCGTTCCCCATCCCCGCCCCCGTTCCCCATCCCGGCTGCTTCTCCCGGCGCCGTTCCCCATCCCAGTCCCCGTTCCCCATCCCGGCTGCCGCTCCCGGTCCCGGCCGGTGCCGGTTCCCCGTCCCAGCCCCCGTTTGCTCATCTCCGCTCCCGTTCCCCATCCCGGCTCCCTCACAGAGCCTCGAACCGGCCCCGGTTCCCCATCCCCTCCCCCGTTCCCCATCCCGGCTGCTTCTCCCGGTCCCGGCCGGTGCCGGTTCCCCATCCCAGCCCCCGTTCCCCATCCCAGTCCCCGTTCCCCATCCCGGCTGCTTCTCCCGGTCCCGGCCGGTGCCGGTTCCCCGTCCCAGCCCCCGTTCCCCATCCCCGCCCCCGTTCCCCATCCCAGCCCCCGTTCCCCATCCCGGCTGTTTCTCCCGGTGCCGGTTCCCCATCCCAGCCCCCGTTCCCCATCCCCGCCCCCGTTCCCCGTCCCAGCCCCGGTTCCCCATCCCGGCCCCCGTTCCCCATCCCGGCTGCCTCTCCCGGTCCCGGCCGGTGCCGGTTCCCCGTCCCAGCCGCCGTTTGCTCATCTCCGCTCCCGTTCCCGGCCATGCACCCCGCGGGGCCGTGCGCGGCCTCGCTGGGCTCGCTGGGGCTGCTCGGGGCCCCGTGGGGCTGTGCCTGGGCGGGGGCGGCTGCTGCGGCTGCTGCGGCTCGTGCTGAGCACGGCGCCCAGGGAGCTCTGGGGAGCCCGCGGGGACAGCGGGGACAGCGGGGATGGTGAGGGGACAGAGGGGACAGCGGGGATGGTGAGGGGACAGAGGGGACAGAGGGGACAGCGGGGATAGAGGGGGGACAGAGGGGGGCAGAGGGGACAGCGGGGATAGAGGGGGGACAGAGGGGATGGTGAGGGGACAGAGGGGACAGAGGGGGGACAGCGGGGATGGTGAGGGGACAGAGGGGACAAAGGGGACAGAGGGGGGACAGCGGGGATGGTGAGGGGACAGAGGGGGGCAGAGGGGACAGAGGGGATAGCGGGGATAGAGGGGGGACAGAGGGGATGGTGAGGGGACAGAGGGGATCGAGGGGACAGCGGGGACAGCGGGGAGCGAGGGGACAGAGGGGACAGCGGGGATAGAGGGGGGACACCGGGGGGACCGAGGGGGGACAGAGGGGACAGAGGGGATGGTGAGGGGACAGAGGGGACCGAGGGGACAGAGGGGGGACAGCGGGGACAGAGGGGATGGTGAGGGGACAGAGGGGGGACAGAGGGGGGACAGAGGGGACCGAGGGGATAGAGGGGACAGAGGGGACAGCGGGGAGCGAGGGGGGACAGAGGGGGGAAGAGGGGACAGAGGGGACAGTGGGGATAGAGGGGGGACAGCGGGGATGGTGGGGGGACAGAGGGGGGACAGAGGGGGGACAGCGGGGAGCGAGGGGACAGCGGGGATGGTGAGGGGACAGAGGGGGGACAGAGGGGACAGCGGGGATGGTGAGGGGACAGCGGGGACAGAGGGGGGACAGAGGGGAGCGAGGGGACAGAGGGGATAGCAGGGATAGAGGGGGGACAGCGGGGGAACCGAGGGGGGACAGAGGGGACAGAGGGGATAGCAGGGACAGCAAGGGGACAGCAAGGGGACAGTTGAGCCACCCAACCCAACCCTGACCCCTCTGACCCCACTCTGACCCCTCTGTCCCCAACCCTGACACCCACCCTGACCCCTCTGACCCCTCTGTCCCCAACCCTGACCCCTCTTTGAGCCACCTCAACCCTGACCCCCCTGACCTTGACCACCCCTGACCACTGACCCCCACCCTGACCCCTCTGACTGACCACTGACCCCCACCCTGACCCCTCCCTGACCCCTCTGACTGACCACTGACCCCCACCCTGACCCCCACCCTGACCCCCCTGACCTTGACCACGCCCTGACCCCCCCGACCCCAAAACTGACCCCACCCCTACCCCCTGACCTTGACCCCACCCTGACCCTGCCAATCCCGTGGATTTTGGATCCCCTAAAATCAGGAATTTTCCCTTTTTCCTGAGAATTCCCAAAGATTTGGGGCTTCCCTCTCCTCCCTCGAGCTTCCAGGGATTGGGATCCCCCTTTTCCCCTGAATCCCGTGGATTTTGGATCCCCTAAAATCTGGAATTTCCCCTTTTCCCAAGGATTTGGGGCTTCCCTCCCCACCAGGGATTGGGATCCCCTTTTCCCCTGAATCCCGTGGATTTTGGATCCCCTAAAATCTGGAATTTTCCCTTTTTTCCCTGAGAATTCCCAAGGATTTGGGGCTTCCCTCCCCACCAGGGATTGGGATCCCCCCCCCCCAAAATTCCCCTTTCCCGCCCCAAACCCCGCGGATTTCATCCCAAAAAAACCCTCCCCGGCTCCCAAAAACGTCGGAATCCCGGGAGAACAAAGCTCCCTTTGCTTTTTTGGGATCCCTCAAAGGCTCCTCTGTTCCCGCTGCCAAATTCCCGCGGGAGTCCTAAAAAAAAAACCACAAGGGAGCACAAGGGGGTGTGGCCTAAATGGGTGTGGCTGGGAGGGGGCGGGGCCTAAAAGGGAGGGGTCTAAAAGGGTGGGTCCTAAAGGGGTGTGGCCTAAGGGGGTGGAGCTTAAATGGGTGGGGCCTAAGAGGGTGGGGCACAAGGGGGTGTGGCCTAAAGGGGTGTGGCTGAGAGGGGGTGGGGCCTGAGGGGTGGAGCCGAAGGGGGCGGGGCCTGAGGGGCAGAAGTGGGCGTGGCCTGAGGGGTGGAGCGAAAGTGGGCGTGGCCTGAGGGGGGGGGTTTGGGGGTCATTCCCAGGCGGGAAATTCGGGAATTCTCCCTGTCCCAGGCACCTTCGAGCTGCAGAAGGCGCGGCCGCGGGGGGAGGGGCGGGACCCGCGCCTGGTCCCCGATCGCCTCTTCGTGCCCCACCCCCGGCGCCGCCGCGACGTCCCCCCGGACGCCGCCACCCACGCCCGGATCTGCGCCGGCAACTCGGGGTTCTGAGCCCCAAATCCCGCTGGGATCCCCCCAAAATCCCGAAAATCCCACTGGAAAACCTCCCTGGGATCCCCCAAATTCCTCCTGGATCAGGCGGTGCACGCCTGGATCTGCGCCGGCAACTCAGGGTTCTGAGCTCCCAAATCCCGCTGGGATCCCCCAAAATCCTGAAAATCCCGCTGGGATCCCCCAAAATCCCCAAAATCCCGCTGGGATCCCCCAAATCCCGAAAATCCCGCTGGGATCCCCCAAATCCCGCTGGAAAACCTCCCTGGGATCCCCCAAATTCCTCCTGGATCGGGTGGTGCACGCCCGGATCTGCGCCGGCAACTCGGGGTTCTGAGCCCCAAATCCCGCTGGGATCCCCCAAAATCCCGCTGGGATCCCCCAAAAATCCCGAAAATCCCTCTGGAAAACCTCCCTGGGATCCCCCAAATTCCTGCTGGATCGGGCGGTGCACGCCTGGATCTGCTCCAGGAACTCGGGGTTCTGAGCCCTGAATACCGCTGGGATCCCCCAAAATCCCGCTGGGATCCCCCAAAATCCCCAAAATCCCGCTGGGATCCCCCAAATCCCGCTGGAAAACCTCCCTGGGATCCCCCAAATTCCTCCTGGATCGGGCGGTGCACGCCCGGATCTGCGCTGGCAACTCGGGGTTCTGAGCCCCAAATCCCGCTGGGATCCCCCAAAAATCCACAAAATCCCGCTGGGATCCCCCAAATCCCGCTGGAAAACCTCCCTGGGATCCCCCAAATTCCTCCTGGATCGGGTGGTGCACGCCCGGATCTGCGCCGGCAACTCGGGGTTCTGAGCTCCCAAATCCCGCTGGGATCCCCAAAATCCCGAAAATCCCGCTGGGATCCCCCAAAAATCCCGAAAATCCCGCTGGGATCCCCCATATCCCGAAAATCCCTCTGGAAAACCTCCCTGGGATCCCCCAAATTCCTGCTGGATCGGGCGGTGCACGCCCGGATCTGCGCCAGGAGCTCGGGGTTCTGAGCCCCCAAATCCCGCTGGGATCCCCAAAAATCCCGAAAATCCTGCTGGAAAACCTCCCTGGGATCCCCCAAATCCTGAAAATCCCACTGGGATTCCCCAAATTCCTCCTGGATCGGGCGGTGCACGCCCAGATCTGCGCTGGCAACTCGGGGTTCTGAGCCCCAAATCCCGCTGGGATCCCCCAAAAATCCCGAATATCCCGCTGGGATCCCCCAAATCCCGAAAATCCCGCTGGGATCCCCCAAATCCCGCTGGAAAACCTCCCTGGGATCCCCCAAATTCCTCCTGGATCGGGCGGTGCACGCCCGGATCTGCGCCGGCAACTCGGGGTTCTGAGCCCCAAATCCCGCTGGGATCCCCAAAAACCCAAAATCCTCCTGGAAAATCCCGCTGGGATCCCAAAAACCCCAAAAATCCTGCTGGGATCCCCTCAATCCCAAAAATCCCCTTGGAAAATCTTGCTGGGTTCCCCAAATCCTGAAAATCCCACTGGAAAACCTCCCTGGAATCCCAAAAAACCCAAAAATCCCACTGGGATTCCCTCAATCCCAAAAATCCTGCTGGAAAATCTCCCTGGGATCCCGAAAATCCCAAAAATCCCATTGGAAAATCTCCCTGGGATCCTAAAAATCCCGAAAATCCCGCTGGAAAACCTCCCTGGGATTCCCAAATCCCAAAAATCTGCCTGGAAAATCCCCCTGGGATTCCCAAAACCCCAAAAATCCGGCTGGGAAATGCCCCTGGATCTCCTGGAAAACGCAGAGTTCCAGGGAAACCAGCAGGAATTCCTGGGAAAAATGGGATTTCTTGGAAAAAAAATGGGATCTCCTGAAAAAAAATGGGATTTCCTGGAAAAGAAAAGGGATTTCCTGGGGAAAAAATGGGATTTCCTGGGGAAAAAATGGGATTTCCTGGAAAAAAATGGGATTTCCTGGAAAAAAAACGGGATTTCCTGGAAAAAAAAAGGGATTCCCTGGGGAAAACCGGGAGATTTCCGTGGAAAGCAGCGGGATTCGCAGGCAGATTGCAGGATTGGGAGGGAAAGTGGGAGGATTTCCTGGGAAACGGCGGAATTCCCGGGAAAAACAGCGGGAATTTGAGGAAAATGGCGGGAATTTGAGGAAAAAGGTGGGAATTTGAGGAAAACAGCAGGAATTTTCTGGAAAATGGCGGGAATTTGAGGAAAAAGGTGGGAATTTGAGGAAAATGGCGGGGATTTCCTGGAAAATGGCAGGAATTTGTGGAAAAAGGTGGGAATTTGAGGAAAACAGTGGGAATTTGAGGAAAATGGCGGGAATTTGAGGAAAAATGGTGGGAATTTGAGGAAAACGGCGGGAATATCCTGGCAAGTAGCGGCGTTCCCAAGGATCCAGGAGGCTCCCAAGGATCCCAGAGATTCCCAAGGATCCAGGAGGTTCCCAAGGATTCCGGAGATTCCCAAAGATCCAGGAGGTTCCCAAGGATCCAGGAGGAGCCCGGCGCCTTTCCCAGGAGCCGCTCGCACTTTGCAGGAGGATTTGGGATGGATTTTTTGGAGGGAAAGCAGCGGAATTCCGACGGCACCGAGGAGGGGGCGGCGCTGATGAACTCGGGCGGCAGCGCTAATTAGTGACTAATTCGTGCCTAATTAACCCCCCTAGGGACTCCTTCGTAAGCTCCCGCCGTGGAGGGGCCAGCACGGACGGATTTATTGACGGAGCCCCCAGCGCCGGACTGGAATTTAACCGATTTAGGTCATTTTTAACCCGATCCGCTGCGTTTGGTTGTGCCTGAGCGCGAGGCCATTAAAAACCAGCGACTGTGCCGCGTGCTGTGCTGCGGGCTCAGGGGGGAGCAGCGAGGGAGGGCTCGTGTGGGGCTCGTGGGGAAGAGCCGCGAAACAACCGCTCTCCTCCGGGTAGCGCCGCTACGCGAGGCCGAGGCTTCACTAGGCCGCACTAGGCCGCGGGTTGCTAGGCAACGCGGCGCGTTGATGACGCAACTCGCAGCGCGCCGCCTCGCCGTCGCTCCGTTACTTAGCAACGCGGCGCGCCGCTGACGTCACTTCCGCCTTCTTCTTCCTGCCCGCGGCGCTATCATGGCGGCCGTGTCGGTGTTCCCCTCGCCGCGGGAGCTCGGCGCGGCCCTGGCGCGCCTCGTGGCGGAGGCGGCGGCCGCGGCGGTGGCGAGCGACGGCCGCTTCACGCTGGGGCTCTCCGGGGGCTCCATGGTGGAGCTGCTGGCGCGGGAGCTGCCGCCCGCCCTCAGCGCCACGCCCGGCGCCGAGCCCTCGCGGTGGCTCGTGGCGTTCTGCGACGAGCGCCTCGTGCCGCCCGAGCACCCCGACAGCACCTTCGGGGCCTACCGGGTGAGGAGCGCGCGGGGCGGCCCCGGGGCGGCCCCTCCGGGACGGCCCCGCCGCCGGAGCCGGGCGGTGTCGCCGCCTTCGCCGTCCCCCCCGCGCCCGTGGGCCCGCGCCACGGGTTCCCCGCGCCACGGGTTCCCACCCCCCCCCCGCTTCCGCTCCGGTTCCTCCCCAGAGCTCCCAGTGCGCTCCCAGTTCAGCCCAGTGCCTCCCAGTGCGCTCCCAGTTCAGCCCAGTGCGCTCCCAGTTCAGCCCAGTGCCTCCCAGTGCGCTCCCAGTTCAGCCCCGTGCCTCCCAGTGCGCTCCCAATCCATCCCAGTGCGCTCCCAGTTCAGCCCAGTGCCTCCCAGTGCGCTCCCAGTTCAGCCCCGTGCCTCCCAGTGCGCTCCCAGTTCAGCCCAGTCCATCCCAGTGCGCTCCCAATCCATCCCAGTGCGCTCCCAGTTCATCCTAGTGCGCTCCCAGTTCATCCCAGTTCAGCCCAGTGCGCTCCCAGTGCGCTCCCAGTTCAGCCCAGTGCCTCCCAGTGCGCTCCCAGTTCAGCCCAGTCCATCCCAGTGCGCTCCCAGTTCATCCTAGTGCGCTCCCAGTTCATCCCAGTTCAGCCCAGTGCGCTCCCAGTGCGCTCCCAGTTCAGCCCAGTGCGCTCCCAGTTCAGCCCAGTCCATCCCAGTGCGCTCCCAGTCCAGCCCAGTGCGCTCCCAGTTCATCCTAGTGCGCTCCCAGTTCATCCCAGTTCAGCCCAGTGCGCTCCCAGTGGGCTCCCAGTTCAGCCCAGTGCGCTCCCAGTTCAGCCCAGTGCCTCCCAGTGCGCTCCCAGTTCAGCCCAGTGCGCTCCCAGTTCAGCCCAGTGCCTCCCAGTGCGCTCCCAGTTCAGCCCAGTCCATCCCAGTGCGCTCCCAATCCATCCCAGTGCGCTCCCAGTTCAGCCCAGTGCGCTCCCAGTTCATCCCAGTTCAGCCCAGTGCGCTCCCAGTGCGCTCCCAGTTCATCCCAGTCCATCCCAGTGCGCTCCCAGTTCATCCCAGTGCGCTCCCAGTTCAGCCCAGTGCATCCCAGTGCGCTCCCAGTTCATCCCAGTCCATCCCAGTGCGCTCCCAGTTCATCCCAGTGCACTCCCAGTCCATCCCAGTGCGCTCCCAGTTCATCCCAGTGCATCCCAGTGCGCTCCCAGTTCATCCCAGTCCATCCCAGTGCGCTCCCAGTGCATCCCAGCGCGCTCCCAGTTCATCCCAGTCCATCCCAGTGCGCTCCCAGTGCTCCCAGTGCCCTCCCAGTGCTCCCAGTGCGCTCCCAGTTCATCCCAGTGCCTCCCAGTGCGCTCCCAGTTCATCCCAGTGCGCTCCCAGTGCGCTCCCAGTCCATCCCAGTGCGCTCCCAGTGCGCTCCCAGTGCGCTCCCAGTCCATCCCAGTGCGCTCCCAGTTCATCCCAGTGCGCTCCCAGTTCATCCCAGTGCCCTTCCAGTGCTCCCAGTGCGCTCCCAGTCCATCCCAGTGCGCTCCCAGTCCATCCCAGTGCTCCCAGGGCCCTCCCGGTGCCCTCTCAGTGCTCCCAGGGCCCTCCCAGTGCCCTCCCAGTGCCCTCCCAGTTCATCCCCGTGCGCTCCCAGTGCCCCCCCAGTGCGCTCCCAGTGTCCTCCCACTCCATCCCAGTGTCCCTCCAGTGCTCCCAGTGCCCTCCTAGTGCACTCCCAGTCCATCCCAGTGCCCTCCCAGTGCTCCCAGCGCTCTCCCAGTGCTCCCAGTCCCTCCCAGTGCTCCCAGTCCCTCCCAGTGCCCTCCCAGTGCTCCCAGTGATGCTCCCAGTGCCTCCCCCAGTGCTCCCAGTGCCCTCCCAGTGATGCTCCCAGTGCTCCCAGTCACTGTCCCAGTGCTCCCAGTGCTGCTCCCAGTGCTCCCAGTGACGCTCCCGCTCCCACTCCCAGTGCTCCCAGTGCTGCTCCCAGTGACACTCCTGCTTCCGGTGCTCCCAGTGACATTCCCAGTGCTCCCAGTGCCCTCCCAGTGCTCCCAGTAACCCTCCCGTTCCCCTCCCAGTCCCAGTCACTGTCCCAGTGCTCCCAGTGACACTCCCAGTGCTCCCAGTAACCCTCCCATTCCCCTCCCAGTCCCAGTTACTGGCCCAGTTGCCCCCAGCGCTCCCAGTGACACTCCCAGTGCCCTCCCAGTAACCCTCCCGTTCCCCTCCCAGTCCCAGTCACTGTCCCAGTGTTCCCAGTGCTCCCAGTAACCCTCCCGTTCCCCTCCCAGTCCCAGTTACTGGCCCAGTTGCCCCCAGTGCTCCCAGTGACACTCCCAGTCCATCCCAGTAACCCTCCCATTCCCCTCCCAGTCCCAGTTACTGGCCCAGTTGCCCTCAGCGCTCCCAGTGACACTCCCAGTGCTCCCAGTAACCCTCCCGTTCCCCTCCCAGTCCCAGTCACTGTCCCAGTGTTCCCAGTCCATCCCAGTAACCCTCCCGTTCCCCTCCCAGTCCCAGTCACTGTCCCAGTTGCCCCCAGTGCTCCCAGTGCCCTCCCAGTGCTCCCAGTAACCCTCCCGTTCCCCTCCCAGTCCCAGTTACTGGCCCAGTTGCCCCCAGTGCTCCCAGTGACACTCCCAGTGCTCCCAGTGACACTCCCAGTGCTCCCAGTAACCCTCCCGTTCCCCTCCCAGTCCCAGTCACTGTCCCAGTGCTCCCAGTGACACTCCCAGTGCTCCCAGTAACCCTCCCGTTCCCCTCCCAGTCCCAGTCACTGTCCCAGTGCTCCCAGTGACACTCCCAGTGCTCCCAGTAACCCTCCCGTTCCCCTCCCAGTCCCAGTTACTGGCCCAGTTGCCCCCAGTGCTCCCAGTGACACTCCCAGTCCATCCCAGTAACCCTCCCGTTCCCCTCCCAGTCCCAGTTACTGGCCCAGTTGCCCCCCCCCGGGCCCCAGGTGCTCTCGGTCCGCTCCGAGCTGGACCCGGCCGCCGCCGCCAGCGACTACTGGGAGCAGCTGCAGAGGGTACTGGGATGGACTGGGAGGGACTGGGAGGGACTGGGAGGGACTGGGAGGGGATTGGGAGGGACTGGGATGGAATGGGATGGGACTGGGATGGACTGGGATGGAACTGGGATGGACTGGGAGGGAATGGGAGGGGATTGGGAGGGACTGGGAGGGACTGGGAGGGACTGGGAGCAGCTGCAGAGGGTACTGGGATGGACTGGGATGGACTGGGAGGGACTGGGATGGAATGGGAGGGACTGGGATGGACTGGGAGGGACTGGGAGGGGCTGGGAGGGACTGGGAGCACCTGCAGAGGGTACTGGGAGGGACTGGGAGGGAATGGGAGGGAACTGGGATGGACTGGGAGGGGATTGGGATGGACTGGGAATGGGGCTGGGAGGGACTGGGATGGACTGGGATGGACTGAGATTGACTGGTGTGAACTGGTCTGTACTGGTCCATACTGATCCGTACCAGTGCCTACTGGTCCATACTGGTCTATACTGGTCTATACTGGTCCATACTGCTCCATACTGCTCCATACTGGTTTGTACTGCTCCGTACTGGTCCATACTGGTCCGTACTGGTCTGTACTGATCTGTACCAGTCTGTACAGATCCGTACTGGTCCATACTGGTCCATAGTGGTCCGTACTGGTCTGTACTGGTCCGTACTGGTCCGTACTGCTCCATACCAGTCTGTACTGATCCATACTGGTCCATACTGGTCCGTACTGGTCCGTACTGGTCCATACTGCTCCATAGTGGTCCATAGTGGTCCATAGTGGTCCGTACTGGTCCATACTGGTCTGTACTGGTCCATACTGATCCATACTGGTCCATACTGCTCCATACCAGTCTGTACTGATCCATACTGGTCCATACTGGTGTGTACTGGTCCGTACTGGTCCATACTGGTCCATAGTGGTCCGTACTGGTCCATAGTGGTCCGTACTGGTCCGTACTGCCCCATACCAGTCTGTACTGATCTGTACTGGTCCATAGTGATCCGTACTGATCCGTACTGGTCTGTACTGGTCCATACTGGTCCATAGTGATCCATACTGGTCCGTACTGATCCGTACTGGTCTGTACTGATCCATACTGATCCGTACTGGTCCGTACTGCTCAGTACTGCTCCATACTGGTCCATACTGATCCGTACTGGTCTGTACTGGTCCGTACTGGTCCGTACTGGTCCGTACTGCTCCATACCGGCCTATACTGATCCGTACTGGTCCATAGTGATCCGTACTGGTCCGTACTGGTCCGTACTGGTCCATACTGATCCGTACTGCTCAGTACTGGTCCGTACTGGTCTGTACTGATCCGTACTGCTCCGTACTGCTCCATACTGCTCCGTACCGGTCCATACTGGTCCGTACTGGTCCGTACTGGTCCGTACTGGTCCGTACTGCTCCATACTCCTCCGTACCGGTCCATACTGGTCCGTACTGGTCCGTACTGGTCCGTACTGGTCCCTCTGCTCGGCAGGCGTTCCCGGGCGAGGCGGTGCCGCAGTTCCAGCTGCTGCTGCTGGGGGTGGGGCCGGACGGGCACACCTGCTCGCTGTTCCCGGGCCACGCCCTGCTGCAGGTGGGAGCGGATTTCGGGCTCTTCTGGGTGGTCCTGGGCCCCAAATCCACCCCAATTCACCCCAAAATCCACCCCAATTCACCCCAAATCCACCCCAAAATTCCCAAAATCCACCCCAATTCACCCCAAATCCACCCAAAAATCCATCCCAAAATCCACCCAAAAATTCCCAAAATCCATCCCAAAATCCACCCAAAAATTCCCAAAATCCACCCCAAATCCACCCCAAAATCCATCCCAAAATCCACCCAAAATTCCCAAAATCCACCCCAAAATCCACCCCAAAATCCACCCAAAAATCCACCCAAAAATTCCCAAAATCCACCCAAATTCACCCCAAATCCACCCCAAAATTCCCAAAATCCACCCAAATTCACCCACCCCAAAATCCACCCCAAAATCCCCCCCAAATTCACCCAAAATCCCCCCAAATTCACCCAAAATCCACCCCAAAATCACCCCAAATTCACCCCAAACTCCACCCCAAAATCCCCCCTAAAATCCACCCAAATCCACCCCAAAATCCACCCCAAAATCCACCCAAATCCCCCCAAAATCCACCCAAATCCACCCCAAATTCACCCCAAAATTCCCCCCCAATTCCACGCCAAATTCCCCCCAAAATTCCCCCAAATCCACCCGAATTCGCCCCAAAATCCACCCCAAATTCACCCCCAATTCACCCCAAAATCCACCCCAAAATCCACCCCCAATTCACCCCAAAATTCCCCCAAATTCACCCCCAAATCACCCCGAATTCACCCAAATTCCCCAAATCCACCCTAAATCCAACCAAATTCCTCAAAATTCCACCCAAAATCACCCCAAATCCACTCAAAATCCCCCCCAAAATCCACCCAAATTCCACCCCAAATTCACCCAAAATCCACCCCAAAATCCACCTAAAATCCACCCAAAATCACCCCCAATTCACTCCAAATCACCCCAAATTCACCCAAAATCCCCCCAAATCCCCCAACATTCCCCCAAATTCCCCCCAAAACCCCCCAAAATCCCCCCCATTTCTCCCCATTTCCGCCATTCTCCCCCTTTCCCCCATTTCCCCCCTTTCCCCCCCATTTTTCCCAATTCCCCCACCTGTTTTTTCCCAATTTCCCCCTTTTTTCCCAATTTTTCCCATTTTTCCTGAATTCCCCCCATTTTTTCCCAATTCCCCCCTTTTTCCCCCCATTCCCCCCCCATTTCTTCCCCTTTTTCCTCCCATTTTCCCCCAATTTTCCCCCATTTCCCCCCAATTTCCCCTCATTTCCCCCCATTTCTCCCCCCATTTCCTCCCATTTTTCCCAATTTCCCCTTTTTTTCCCAATTTCCCCCATTTTCCCGTTTTTCCCCCATTTTTCCCATTTTTCCCAATTTCCCCCATTTTTCCCAATTCCCCCCTTTTTTCCCAATTTTTCCCATTTTTCCTGAATTCCTCCCATTTTTCCCCAATTCCCTCCTTTTCCCCCATTTCCCCCCCCATTTCTCCCCTTTTTTCCTCCCATTTTCCCCCTTTTTCCCCCTTTTCCTCCCATTTCCTCCCCATTTTCCCCCAATTTTCCCCCATTTCCCCTCGTTTTTCCCATTTCCCCCCATTTTTCCCAATTTCCCCGTTTTTCCCCATTTTCCCAATTCCCCCATTTCCCCATTTTTCCCCATTTTTCCCGTTTTTCCCAATTTCCCCCATTTTTCCCAATTTCCCCCCATTTTTCCCAATTCCCCCCTGTTTTCCCCCCATTTTCCCAATTCCCCCTTTTTCCCATTTTTCCCATTTTTCCCAATTTCCCCGTTTTTCCCCCCAGGAGCAGCATTCCCCGCTCTCAGCCCCTCAGGACTCCCCGAAGCCGCCGCGGCTCCGGTGACGCTGCCGCTGCTCCCCCCCATTTTACCCAATTTCCCCCTTTTTTCCCCCGTTTTTCCCAATTTCCCCTTTTTCCCCTTTTTCCCATTTTTCCCAATTTCCCCGTTTTTTCCCCCAGGAGCAGCATTCCCTGGTGGCAGCCCTGGAGGACTCCCCGAAGCCGCCGCGGCTCCGGTGACGCTGCCGCTGCTCCCCCCCATTTTTCCCAATTTCCCCCTTTTTTCCCAATTTCCCCCTGTTTTTCCCCCATTTTTCCCAATTTCCCCCTGTTTTTCCCCATTTTCTCAATTCCCCATTTTTCCCATTTTTCCCAATTTCCCCGTTTTTTCCCCCAGGAGCAGCATTCCCCGCTCTCAGCCCTTCAGAATTCCCCGAAGCCTCCATGGTTCCGGCTGCCGCTGCTCAGTGCTGTTTTTCCCAATTGCCCGTTTTTCCCCCATTTTTCCCAATTTCCCCTGGTTTTCCCCCATTTTTCCAATTCCCCCTTTTCCCCCATTTTCCCATTTTTCCCAATTTCTCCCTTTTTTCCCCCATTTTTCCCCCAGGAGCAGCATTCCCTGCTCTCAGCCCTTCAGAATTCCCCGAAGCCTCCATGGTTCCGGCTGCCGCTGCTCAGCGCTGTTTTTCCCAATTCCCCCTGTTTTTTCCCCATTTTCCCAGTTCCCCCTTTTTCCCCTTTTTCCCCTTTTTCCCATTTTTCCCATTTTTCCCAATTTCCCCATTTTTCCCCCCAGGAGCAGCATTCCCCGCTCTCAGCCCTTCAGGACTCCCCGAAGCCACCGCGGCTCCGGCTGCCGCTGCTCCCCCCCATTTTTCCCAATTCCCCCTTTTTCCCCCATTTTCCCATTTTTCCCAATTTCCCCGTTTTTCCCCCCAGGAGCAGCATTCCCTGGTGGCAGCCCTGGAGGACTCCCCGAAGCCGCCGCGGGCGCGGGTGACGCTGACGCTGCCGCTGCTCAACGCCGCTCGCTCCGTGCTCCTCGTGGCCGCCGGCGCCTCCAAAGCCGCCGCGCTCAAGGTTCGCTCCGGCCCCGACATCCCGGGATTTTTTTTCCCCTTGGAATTCCCACATTCCCGCCACCCACCTCATTCCCGGCTCCTTTGGCTCCCGCAGAGGATCCTGGAGGGCGACGAGGAGGAGCCGCTGCCGGCCGCGCGCGTCCGGCCCCGCTCCGGGCGGCTCCGGTGGCTGCTGGACGAGGAGGCGGCGAAGGAGCTGCGGATTCCTGTGGAGAGATGGCCCGGGAGCTGAGGGATTCCATGGGGAAATGGGCTGGGAATCCAGGGATTCCATGGAAAAACGGCCCGGGAGCTGAGGGATTCCATGGGAAAATGGGCTGGGAATCCAGGAATTCCAGGGGGAAAATGGGCTGGGAGTCCAGGGATTCCAGGGAAAAACGGCCCGGGAGCTGAGGGATTCCATGGGGAAATGGGCTGGGAATCCAGGGATTCCAGGGGGAAATGGGCTGGGAATCCAGGAATTCCAGGGGAAAATGGCCCGGGAGCTGAGGGATTCCATGGGAAAATGGGCTGGTAATCCAGGGATTCCATGGGAAAATGGGCTGGGAATCCAGGAATTCCAGGGGAAAATGGGCTGGGAATCCAGGGATTCCATGGGGAAATGGGCTGGGAATCCCTGGATTCCAGGGGGAAATGGGCTGGGAATCCAGGGATTCCAGGGGAGAATGGGCTGGGAGTCCAGGGATTCCAGGGAAAAATGGGCTGGGAATCCCTGGATTCCAGGGGAAAATGGGCTGGGAATCCCTGGATTGCATGGAAAAATGGGCTGGGAATCCAGGGATTCCAGGGGGAAATGGGCTGGGAATCCAGGGATTCCAGGGGGAAATGGGCTGGGAATCCAGGAATTCCAGGAAAAACAGCCCAGGAATCCAGGGATTCCATGGGGAAATGGGCTGGGAATCCAGGGATTCCAGGGAAAAATGGCCCAGGACTTGAGGGATTCTGGGAAAAATGGCCCAGGAATCCAGGAATTCCATGGGAAAATCCCATTCCTGGGGTGTGGGATCCTCTGGGAAACGGTTTGGGGTTTTAGAGCCGGGAATTCCCATGGAAAACAGCCCGGGAATCCAGGAATTCCATGGGAAAATCCCATTCTTGGGATGTGGGATCCTCTGGAAAACGGTTTGGGATTTTAGAGCTGGGAATTCCCAGGGAAAAACATTCCAATATTTAGGAATTCCCATGGAAAAACACTGCATGACTGGGAATTTGGGACGGGGAATTATTTAGGATTTTAGAGCCGGGAATTCCGGGGGAAACGGCCCAGGAATCCCGGAATTCCCATTCCTGGAGTGTGGGATCCTCTGGGAAACACTTTGGGATTTTAGAGCTGGGAATTCCTGGGAAAAACATTCCAATATTTGGGAATTCCCATGGAAAACGGCCCAGGAATTGAGGAATTCCCTGGAAAACCGGCCCGGGAGCTGGGAATTCCCATGGAAAAACATTCCAGGAGCTGGGAATTCCCAGGGAAAAGGTCCCGGGAGTTGGGAATTCCTGCGGGATTGGGGGGCTCATTTTTTGGGGAGTTTTGGGCTCTTTTTCTTGGAATTTTTGGACTTTTTTTCTGGGATTTTGGGACCATTTTTCTTGGAATTTTTGGAGGTTTTTTCCTGGAATTTTCTGACTTTTTTTTCCTGGAATTTTTGGACTTTTTTCCTTGGAATTTTGGGACTTTTTTTTCCTTGGAATTTTCAGACTTTTTTTCTTGGAATTTTTTCACTTTTTTCCCTGGAATTTTGGGATCTTTTTTCCTGGAATTTTGGGACCTTTTTTCCTGGAATTTTCAGACATTTTTTCTTGGAATTTTCGGACTTTTTTCCCCGGGATTTTTGATTGGATTTTTTGGGATTTTTGTACTCTTATTTTTTCGGGATCAGAGCGGGGCTTTGGCTGAGCTGGGAATTGCCGGGAAATCCTTGGAATTCCGGGAAATCACGGAAATAAAAAAAAATCCTGGAATTGTTTTGGGGCCAGGAATTCCAGTGTGGACTGGGATGAACTGGGACGGACTGGGAGGGACTGGGAGGGGGTGGAGAGGATGGAAAAGGGGCTGGAAAAAGCGGATTTGTTTTTCCCTCTTTTTTCCCATCTTTCCCCGCTGCAGCACCAAATCCTGAAATTTTTGGGGGGAATAAAGCTCAAAATCACTCCCCAAATCAGAATATTTCCATTTTTTTCTCCTTATTCCCATTTCTTTCTCTTTATTCCCATTTTTTTTTCCTTTATTTCCCTCTGGAATTTTGAGGTTAGAACAGCTGAAAAGCAGGAAAATTCGGAGTTAAAACTCCTTGAAAACGGAAATTCGGGATTAAAAAACCCTTGGGAAGGGGAAATTTCGAAGGGGAAGTTACTCGGAGCCGGAATTTGGGGTAAAAACGGCTGAAAAATGGGAAAATTCGGGGTTAAAAATCCCTGGAAAAGGAAATTTTTAGGGGGAATTCTCTGAGGGGCGAAGGGGGCGTGGCCACAAGGGGGCGCGATCCCAGTCATGCCCATATATGGGTGCGCGGCGTGGGCGTGGTCTAACGCCAGCACCACCCATATATGGCTATAGGGGGGCGTGGCTACGCGCCATGCCCATATATGGATGTCGTGGGCGTGGTCACAACGCGGATTGGCCAATCAGAGCGTGCGTGGGCGTGGCCAAGGCGAGGCCCCCTGAGGGAGAAGGGCGGGGCCCGCTGTGAGGGGCGCCCAAGATGGCGGCGCGGCCGTGGCCGCTGCTGCTGCCGCTGCTGCTGCTGGCGGGGCCGGGCCGGGGCCCCGGCGGCTCCTCCGGGGGGCTCCGGCTCGGCCTCGGGCCCGGCCCGGCCGCCGGGTACTTCCCCGAGGAGCGCTGGAACCCGGAGTCGCCGCTGCGGCCGCCGCGCGTGGCCGTGGCGCTGCTGGCGCGGAACGCGGCCCACGCGCTGCCGCTGGTGCTGGGCGGGCTCGAGAGGCTGCGGCACCCCAAGGACAGGATGGCGCTGTGGTGGGTCTGGGGACACTGGGGGCACTGGGGGACACGGCACCCCAAGGACAGGATGGCGCTGTGGTGGGTCAGGGGACACTGGGGGGACTGGGGGACACTGGGGGACACTGGGGGACACGGCACCCCAAGGACAGGATGGCGCTGTGGTGGGTCAGGGGACACTGGGGATACTGGGGGACACTGGGGATACTGGGGGACATTGGGGATACTGGGGGACACGGCACCCCAAGGACAGGGTGGCGCTGTGGTGGGTCTGGGGACACTGGGGGACACTGGGGGCACTGGGGGACATTGGGGGGACACGGCACCCCAAGGACAGGATGGCGCTGTGGTGGGTCAGGGGACACTGGGGACACTGAGGGGCCCTTGGGGGACACTGGGAGGACATTGGGGGACATTGGGGGGACACTGGGGACACTGAGGGGCGCTGGAGACTTTGGGGGGACATTGGGGGACACGGCACCCCAAGGACAGGATGGCGCTGTGGTGGGTGAGGGGACACTGGAGGGACTGGGGACACTGGGGGACATTGGGGATACTGGGGGGCACTGGAGACTTTGGGGGGACATTGGGGGGACACGGCACCCCAGGGACAGGATGGCGCTGTGGTGGATGGGGGGACAGTGGGGACACTGAGGGGCCCTTGGGGGACACTGGGAGGACATTGGGGGACACTGGGGGGACACAGGGGGACACTGGGGACACTGGGGGGCCACTGTGGGGGCACTGGGGGGACACTGGGGGGCCACTGTGGGGGCACTGGGGGGACACTGGGGCCAACACTGGGGGGACACTGGGGGGCCACTGTGGGGGCACTGGGGGGACATTGGGGACAACACTGGGGGGACATTGGGGACAACACTGGGGGGCCACTGTGGGGGCACTGGGGGGACACTGGGGCCAACACTGGGGGGACACTGGGAAGGAGCCGAGCGAGTGTGAGTGGAGTGTGAGGGACCCTCAGGGAGGGGCTCCTCAGGGTGACACCCCCCGTGGGACCCTCGGGTGTCCCCGCTGTCCCCTCAGGGTGGCCGTTGACCACAGCGTGGACAACACCTCGGCGCTGCTGGGCGAGTGGCTGGGCCGCGTGCGGGGCCTCTACCACCGGGTGCTCTGGAGGCACCAGGAGGAGCCCAAGTGAGGGGCTTGGGGGGGTCCTGGGGGGCTCAGGGGTAAATTTGGGGGGGTCCTGAGGGGTTTTTGGGGGTCCCAGGGGGGTTTTGGGGGTCCCCGTGGGTTGGGGGTGCAGGGCCTGTACCACCGGGTGCTCTGGAGGCACCAGGAGGAGCCCAAGTGAGGGGCTGTGGGGGGGTCCTGGGGGGCTCAGGGGTAAATTTGGGGGGGTTCTGAGGGGTTTTTGGGGGTCCCAGGGGGGTTTTGGGGGTCCCTGTGGGTTGGGGGTGCAGGGCCTCTACCACCAGGTGCTCTGGAGGCACCAGGAGGAGCCCAAGTGAGGGGCTTGGGGGGGTTGTGGGGGGCTCAGGGGTAAATTTGGGGGGGTCCTGAGGGGTTTTTGGGGGTCCCAGGGGGGTTTTGGGGGTCCCCGTGAGTTGGGGGTGCAGGGCCTCTACCAGCGGGTGCTCTGGAGGCACCAGGAGGAGCCCAAGTGAGGGGCTTGGGGGGGTTGTGGGGGGCTCAGGGGTAAATTTGGGGGGGTCCTGAGGGGTTTTTGGGGGTCCTGGAGGCTCTGGGGGGAAGTTTGGGGCATCCTGGGGGAGGGTTGGGGGGTCTTTGGGGGTCCCCGTGGGTTGGGGGTGCGGGGCCTCTACCACCGGGTGCTCTGGATGCATCAGGAGGAGCCCAAGTGAGGGGCTTGGGGGGGTTGTGGGGGGCTCAGGAGTAAATTTGGGGGGGTCCTGAGGGGTTTGGGGGGGTCCCAGGGGGGGTTTGGGGAAGACTTTGGGGGTCTCCATAGGTTGGGAGGGGATCTGGTCACTTCAGGGAGTGGAGACACCCCGAGGAGCCATGGTGGGGGCTGGGGGGGGGGGTCCTGGGGGGATTTGGGGGGGTTCGGGGGGTCTCGGGGAGCTCAGAAGAAATCTGGGGGGGGTCCTGGGGGGCTTTGGGAGATCCTGGCAGGTTTTGGGGTGGTTTGGGGGGGGGGGGGGAGCTCCTGGGGGTTTAGGGGGAGTTGGGGGATCCTGGAGGTGCTTGAGGGAGGTTTTGGGGGGGGGTCTCCCGAGAATTTTGGGAGGGGGGGTCCCAGGGGTCTCAGGGTGCCCCCTTGGTGACCCCCAGGTCCTTCCCCGACGAGGAGGGTCCCAAGCACTGGACCCCCGCCCGCTACGAGCACGTGATGAGGCTGCGCCAGGAGGCCCTGGAGGCCGCCCGCGCCATGTGGGCCGATTACCTGCTGGTACGGGGGGTCCCCCAAATCGGGGAGGGGTCCCCCCAAATCGGGGAGGGGTCCCCCCAATCGGGGAGGGGTCCCCAAACTCCAGGGGGGATGCCCTGAACCCTGGGATGGGGGGGGAAAAGCCCCCCCCCCCCGAGGGGACAAACGCGGCCCTGGGGTGGGGGACATTGGGGACAGCCAGGGCTGGGTGTGGCTGGGCCTGAATTGGGGAGGGGGCTCTGAAATGGGGAGGGGGCTCTGAAATGGGGAGGGGACCCTGAATTGGGGAGGGGGCCCTGAAATGGGGAGGGGGCTCTGAATTGGGGAGGGGGCCCTGAAATGAGGGGTCCTGAATTGGGGAGGGGGCCCTGAATTGGGGAGGGGGCTCTGAAATGGGGAGGGGGCCCTGAAATGAGGGGCCCTGAATTGGGGAGGGGGCTCTGAAATGGGGAGGGGGCTTTGAAATGGGGAGGGGGCCCTGAAATGGGGAGGGGGCCCTGAAATGGGGAGGGGGCTCTGAATTGGGGAGGGGGCTCTGAAATGGGGAGGGGGCCCTGAAATGAGGGGCCCTGAATTGGGGAGGGGGCTCTGAAATGGGGAGGGGGCTCTGAAATGGGGAGGGGGCTCTGAAATGGGGAGGGGGCTCTGAAATGGGGAGGGGGCTTTGAAATGGGGAGTGGGCCCTGAAATGGGGAGGGGGCTCTGAATTGGGGAGGGGGCCCTGAATTGGGGAGGGGGCTCTGAAATGGGGAGGGGGCCCTGAAATGAGGGGCCCTGAATTGGGGAGGGGGCTCTGAAATGGGGAGGGGGCTCTGAAATGGGGAGGGGGCTTTGAAATGGGGAGGGGGCCCTGAAATGGGGAGGGGGCCCTGAATTGGGGAGGGGGCTCTGAAATGAGGGGCCCTGAAATGGGGAGGGGGCTCTGAATTGGGGAGGGGGCTCTGAAATGGGGAGGGGGCCCTGAAATGAGGGGCCCTGAATTGGGGAGGGGGCTCTGAAATGGAGAGGGGGCCCTGAAATGAGGGGCCCTGAATTGGGGAGGGGGCCCTGAATTGGGGAGGGGTCCCCAGGATGGCCCCAGTGTCCCCTCTGGGGGTGCTCCAGGGGTGACACAGGGTGACAGAGGGGTGCCCCAGGGGTGATGCAGAGGTGACCCAGGAGTGACACAGGGTGACACAGGGGTGACACAGGGTGACACAGAGGGATACAGGGGTGACACAGGTGTCACAGGGTGACACAGAGTGACCCAGGGGTGACACAGAGTGACACAGAGGGATACAGGGCTGTCCCAGGGTGACACAAAGGGACACAGGAGTGACACAGGTGGCACAGGGGTGGCATAGGGGTGACACAGGTGAACAAGGGTGACACAGGGGTGACACAAGGGCGACACAAGGGTGACACAAGGGTGTCCCAGGGTGACGCAGGGATGATACAGAGTGACACAGGGCTGACACAGGTGAACCAGGGTGACACAGGGGTGACACATGGGGTGACAGAGGGGTGTCCCAGGTGTGACACAGGGGTGACACGGGTGTCCCAGGGGTATCCGAGGGGTGACCCAGGGG
This sequence comes from Aphelocoma californica, assembly GCA_028536675.1. NCBI lineage: Eukaryota > Metazoa > Chordata > Aves > Passeriformes > Corvidae > Aphelocoma > Aphelocoma californica. The sequence continues at coordinate 460,299 of JAQMYR010000035.1, read as the reverse complement.
TGACGCAGGGGTGACCCAGGGTGTCCCAGGGTGACCCAGGGTGACCCAGGGGTGTCCCAGGGGTGATGCGGGGTGACCCAGCTGACCCAGGGCTATCCCAGGGTGACACAGGGGTGTCCCAGGGGTGTCCTAGGGGTGACCCAGGGTGACCCAGAGGTGTCCCAGGGGTGACCCAGGGGTGTCCCAGGTGACCCAGAGGTGACCCAGGGTGTCCCAGGGTGACCCAGGGGTGACCCAAGGGTGTCCCAGGCGTGACTTAGGGTGTCCCAGGATGACCCAGGTGTCGCTGTCGGCAGTTCCTGGACGCCGACAACGTCCTGGTGAACCCGGACACGCTGGCCGTGCTGGTGGCCGAGAACAGAACCGTGGTGGCCCCGATGCTCGACTCGCGCGCAGCCTACTCCAACTTCTGGTGCGGCATCACCCCCCAGGTGAGGGCGGGGCAACCCCGGGGGGCGGGGCAACCCCAGGTGAGGGTGGGGCAACCCCAGGTGAGGGTGGGGCAACCCCAGGGCCGGGCCATTCCCACATTCCCAATGGCCATTCCCACATTCCCAGTGCCATTCCCACATTCCCAGGGCTGTTCCCAGTGGCCATTCCCTCATTCCCGATGGCCATTCCCTCATTCCCGGTGCCATTTCTGCATTCCCAGTGCTATTCCCACATTCCCGATGGCCATTCTTGCATTCCCAGGGCTGTTCCCAATGCCCATTCCCACATTCCCGGTGCCATTCCCACATTCCCAGGACTATTCCTGGTGCCATTCTCACATTCCTGGTGCCATTCCCACATTCCCAGGGCTATTCCTGGTGCCATTCTCACGTTCCCGGTGCCATTCCCACATTCCCAGGGCTATTCCTGGTGCCATTCCCACATTCCCGGTGCCATTCCCACGTTCCTGGTGCCATTCCCACATTCCCAGGGCTATTCCTGGTGCCATTCTCACATTCCTGGTGCCATTCCCACATTCCCAGGGCTATTCCTGGTGCCATTCTCACATTCCTGGTGCCATTCCCACATTCCCAGGGCTATTACCGCCGCACCCCTGCCTATCTCCCGATCCGGCGCCGGGAGCGCCGCGGCTGCTTTGCGGTGCCCATGGTTCACTCCACGTTCCTGCTGGATCTGCGCCGGGAGCGCTCCCGGAGCCTGGCCTTCCACCCGCCCCCGCCCGGCTACGCCGGCGCCTTCGACGACATCATCGTCTTTGCCGCCGCCTGCCGGGAGGCCGGTGAGGGATTTGGGATGGGGTTGGGATTGGGTTGGGATTGGGTTGAGATTGGCATTGGCATTGGGATTGGATTGGGATTGGGATGACATCATCGTCTTTGTCACTATCTGCTAGGCAAAGGGAGGGGATGAAGTGAGGAATTTGGGATGCGATTGGGGTGGGATTGGGGTTCGGATAGGATGAGGATTGGGATTGGATTGGGATTGGGATGACATCATTGTCGCTGCCTGGTGGCAGACTGGCGAGGGATTTGGGATTGGGAATGAGGTCTGGGTTTGGGATGGGGATGGGATTGTTTGGATTGGGTTGGGTTGGGATGAGTTGGCTTGGGATGGGTTGAGTTGGGTTGGATGGGTTGGATTGGGTTGGGATGGGTTGGGTTGGATGGGTTGGGTTGAGTTGGGATGGGTTGAGTTGGGATGGGTTGGATGGGTTGGGTTGAGTTGGGATGGGATGAGTTGGGATGGGATGAGTTGGGATGGGATGAGTTGGGATGGATGGGTTGGGTTGAGTTGGGTTGGGTTGAGTTGGGATGGGTTGAGTTGGGATGGGTTGAGTTGGGATGGGATGAGTTGGGTTGGATGGGTTGGGTTGGATGGGTTGGGTTGAGTTGGGATGGGTTGAGTTGGGTTGGATGGGTTGGGTTGGATGGGTTAGGTTGGGTTGAATTGGGAGAGGTTGAGTTGGGTTGAGTTGGATGGAATGGGTTGGGATGAGTTGGGTTGGGATGGGTTGAGTTGGGATGGATGTGTTGGGTTGGGTTGGAATGGGTTGAGTTGGATGGATTGGGTTGCGTTGAGTTGGGTTGGGCTGGATGGGTTGGGCTGGGATGAGCTGGGTTGGGATGAGTTGGGATGGAGCGAGTTGGGTTGGGTTGGATGGGATGAGTTGGGATGGGGCGAGTTGGGTTGAGTTGGAATAGGATGGGTTGGGTTGGAATAGGATGGGTTGGGTTGGGTTGGGATGAGTTAGGTTGGGTTGAATTGGGATGAGTTGAGTTGGGTTGAGTTGAGTTGGATGGAATGGGTTGGGATGAGTTGGGTTGGGATGGGTTGAGTTGGATGGATTGGGTTGGGCTGGGATGAGCTGGGATGGGATGGGATGGGTGGGGTTGGATGGGATGAGTTGGGATGGGATGAATTGGGTTGGGTTGAGTTGGAATGGGATGGGTTAGGTTGGGATGGGTTAGGTTGGGTTGAATTGGGATGGGTTGGGATGAGTTGGGTTGGGTTAGGATGGGTTGGGATGAGTTCAGTTGGGTTGGGTTGGGCTTCCATCATCGTCTCCACCGCTGCTTGTTGGGCCACGAGTGAGGGGCGCGATTGGGATGGGATTTGGAATTGGCTTTGGGTAATCCCAATCTAGAAGTGACCCTGTGTCCTGATCCCGTTCCTGACGCCATTCCCGACATTCCCGACCCCATTCCCGACATTCCCGGCATTGCAGGGGTGCAGATGTTCGTCAGTAACCGGGAGCAGTTCGGGTTCCTGCCGGTGCCGCTGCGCTCCCAGAGCTCCCTGCGGGACGAAGCCGAGAACTTCCTGCACGTCCAGCTGGAGATCATGGGTGAGATCCCGCGGGATCCCCGGGGATCCCGGAGCGTCCGCGGCCTCGGGGCCGTCCCGAGGGATCCGCGGCCTCGGGATCCTGTGGGGGAAATGGATCCCAGTGGATCCCGACGCATCCGGGGCCTCGGGATCCTGAGGGGGAGAAGGATCCCAAAGGATCCCAAGGGATCCAGAGCCTCAGGATGAGCCCCGAGGGTCTGGAGCTGATCCCTGGTGGGATTTGGGGGCTCATTCCGGTGGGATTGGGAATGTTTTGCCCTGGGAATGGGGAATTTTTTCCTCTCGGGATTGGGAATTGGTCCCTTGGGATCCAGGGCTGATTCCTGTGGGAGGCGGAGCCGATTCCCGTGGGATTGGGAATTTTTCCCTTGGGGTGGGGAATTGTTGCCAGGGGTGGCTCCTTCCCAGTGGGATTTGGGCTCATTCCTTTGGGATCTGGGGCTGATTCCTTTGGGATTTGGGGCTTATTCCCGTGGGATTTGGGGTTGATTCCTTTGGGATCTGGGGCTCATTTGCATGGGATTTGGGGCTCCTTCCCAGTGGGATCTGGGGCTTATTCCCAGTGGGATCTGGGGCTTATTCCCAGTGGGATCTGGGGCTGATTCCTTTGGAATTTGGGGCTCATTCCCATGGGATTTGGGGCTCATTCCTTTGGGATCTGGGGCTCATTCCTTTGGGATTTGGGGCTGATTCCTTCGGGATTGGGGGTCATTCCCATGGGATTTGGGGCTGATTCCTTTGGGATTTGGGGCTGATTCTTTCGGGATTGCGGGCTCATTCCCATGAGATTTGGGGCTGATTCCTTTGGGATCTGGGGCTTATTCCCGTGGGATCTGGGGCTCATTCCTTTGGAATTTGGAGCTCATTCCATTGAGATTGGGAATTTTTTCCCTGGGGTTGGGAATTGTCCCCAGGGGTGGCTCCTTTGGGATCTGGGGCTCCTTCCCAGTGGGATTTGGGGCTCATTCCCTGTGGGATCAGGGGCTCATTCCTTTGGGATCAGGGGCTCATTCCCGTGGGATTTGGGGCTCATTGCGTTGGGATCTGGGGCTGATTCCATGGGGATTTGGGGCTCATTCCCGTGGGATTTGGGGCTGATTCCATGGGGATTTGGGGCTCATTCCCGTGGGATTTGGGGCTGATTCCTTTGGGATTTAGGGCTCATTCCTTTGGGATCTGGGGCTCATTCCCATGGGATCTGGGGCTGATTCCTTTGGGATCTGGGGCTCATTCCCCTGGGATCTGGGGCTCATTCCCATGGGATTTGGGGCTGATTCCTTTGGGATCTGGGGCTGATTCCCGTGGGATTCTCCCATTCCCGCAGTGAAGCTCCCTCCGGCCGAGCCCTCCCCCCACGTGTGGGTCCCTCCCAAGGTCCTGGACAAGCTGGGATTTGATGAGGTGAATCCCTCGGAATTCCGCCCGGGATCCCCCTCAGGATTTGGGGCGGCTTCCCCCCTTTTCCTCGGCATTTCACGGGATTTTTCTTGTTCCCTGCTGGATTTTGGGTTGGTTTCTCCCCTTTTTCCGCTGGATTTGGGGTGGATTTCCCCATTTTTCCTTGGATTTTTGGCAGATTTCCCTCAGATTTCTCCATTTCCCCCTGGATTCTCCCACTTTTCCTGGGTTTGGGGTGGATTTTCCCATTTCCCCCTGGATTTTGGGACAGATATTCCCATTTCCTTCCAGATTTTGGGATGAATTTCCCCATTTCTCCCTGGATTTGGGGCACCTTTCCCTGTTTTCTTCTGGATTTTTCTATTTCCTCCTGGATTTTGGGGTAGATTTCTCATTTTTCCCTGGATTTTGGGATGAATTTCCCTATTCCTCCCTGGATTTGGGGCAGCTTTCCCTATTTTCTTCTGGATTTTTCTATTTCCTTCTGCATTTTGGGGCAGATTTCCCATTTTTCCCTGGATTTTGGGATGAATTCCCCTGTTTCTCCCTGGATTTGGGGCAGCTTTCTCTCTTTCCTTCTGGATTTTCCCCATTTCCTCCTGCATTTTGGGGCAGATTTCCCATTTTTCCATGGATTTTGGGATGATTTTCCCCATTTCCCCCTGGATTTTGGGCAGCTTTCCCTCTTTTCTTCTGGATTTCCCCATTTCCTCCTGGATTTTGGGGCAGATTTCCCCATTTTTCCCTGGATTTTGGGGCAGATTTCCCCATTTTTCCCTGGGTTTTGGGGCAGATTTCCCCATTTTTCCCTGGATTTTGGGGCAGATTTCCCATTTCCCCCTGGATTTTGCGATGAATTTCCCCATTTCTTCCTGGATTTTGGGATGAATTTCCCCCGGATTTCCCCATTTCCCCCTGGATTTTGGGGCAGATTTCCCCATTTCCCCCTGGATTTTGGGACAGATTTCCCATTTCCCCCTGGATTTTGGGATGAATTTCCCCATTTCCCCCTGCATTTGGGGTGAATTTTCCCCAGATTTCTCTCCGATTTCCCCATTTTTCCCCGGATTTTGGTCCAAATCCCCCATTTTCCATGGATAATTCCCATCCCAGGTCTTCCTCATCAACCTCCGGCGCCGCTCCGACCGCCGGGCGCGGATGCTCCGGACGCTGCAGGAACTGGGAATCTCCCCCAAACTGGTGGAGGCCGTGGACGGCCGGTGAGCCCCGGGAGAGGGGGGGGGAGGGGAGGCCGGGAATTCCGGGAATTCCGCCGGAATTCCGCTCCGGAACGTTCCGCAGGGCCCTGAACAGCAGCCAGGTGGAGGCGCTGGGGGTCCGGATGCTGCCGGGATATCGGGATCCCTTCCACGGGAGACCCCTGACCCGAGGGGAGGTCGGCTGCTTCCTCAGCCACTTCCGGGTCTGGCAGGAGGTGAGGAGCCGGAATTTTGGGAATTTGGGGGGTTTGGGGTGGGAATTTGGGGGTTTGGGGTGGGAATTTGGGGGTTTGGGGGCCAAATTTGGGCGTTTGGGGTGGGAATTTTGGGGGGATCCGGGGAATTCCAAAATGGAGCCGCTGCTTCCTCAGCCACTTCCGGGTCTGGCAGGAGGTGAGGAGCTGGAAATTTGGGAATTTGGGGGGTTTGGGATGGGAATTTGGGGGTTTGGGGTGGGAATTTGGGGGTTTGGGGGCCAAATTTGGACGTTTGGGGTCTGGAATTTTGGGGGGATCCGGGGCATTCCAAAGAGGAGCCGCTGCTTCCTCAGCCACTTCCGGGTCTGGCAGGAGGTGAGGAGCCGAAAATTTGGGAATTTGGGGGGGTCTGGGATGGGAATTTGGGGGTTTGGGGTGGGAATTTGGGGGTTTGGGGGCCAAATTTGGACGTTTGGGGTCTGGAATTTTGGGGGGATCCGGGGAATTCCAAAATGGAGCTGCTGCTTCCTCAGCCACTTCCGGGTCTGGCAGGAAGTGAGGAGCCGGAATTTTGGGAATTTGGGGGTTTTGGGATGGGAATTTGGGGGTTTGGGGTGGGAATTTGGGGGTTTGGGGGCCAAATTTGGACGTTTGGGGTCTGGAATTTTGGGGGGATCCGGGGAATTCCAAAGAGGAGCCGCTGCTTCCTCAGCCGCTTCCGGGTCTGGCAGGAGGTGAGGAGCGGGAAATTTGGGAATTTGGGGGAGTCCTGGGATAGGAATTTGGGGGTTTGGGATCTGGAATTTTGGGGGGATCTGGGGAATTTCGAAGGAGCCAAATTTGGGCGTTTGGGGTCTGGAATTTTGGGGGGATCCGGGGAATTCCAAAGAGGAGTTGCTGCTTCCTCAGCCACTTCCGGGTCTGGCAGGAGGTGAGGAGTGAGAAATTTGGGAATTTAGGGGGTCCTGGGGGTCAGGAATGGGAATTTGGGGGTCTGGGATGGGAATTTGGGGGGTTCTGGCAATTCTGGGGGGAATCCAGGGGATTCTTGGGAATGGGGCGAGGTCGGCTCCTTCCTCAGGGTCCGGCAGGAGGTGAGGAGCCGGAATTTTGGGAAGTTGGGGGGTTCTGAGGGACTGGGATGGGATTTTGGGGTGATTCAGGGAATTCCTGGGGGTGCCCAGCTGGTTCCCAGCTCCGTCCCAAGCCCCTCTGATTTCCAGCATTCCCGGTGACTCCCGGCATTCCCGATCCCACCCCAAATCCCGCTGAGTCCTGGCATTCCCGGGGCTCTCCCAGCTCCATCCCAAATCCCATTCCCACCCCAGATCCCGGTGATTCCCATCCCAAACCCTCGTGATTCCCGGCATTCCTGGGGGGTCTCCTGGTCAAATCCTAAATCCCAGTGACCCCAAACAATCCCGGTGACCCCAAACATTCCCAGCTCCATCCCAAATCCCATTCCCACCCCAGATCCCGGTGATTCCCATCCCAAACCTTTGTGATTCCCGGCATTCCTGGGGTGTTCCTTGGTCCCATCCTGAATCCCGGTGACCCCAAACATTCCCGGTGACCCCAAACATTCCCGGGCCCATCCCCAATCCCGGTGACCCCAAACATTCCCGGTGACCCCAAAGATTCCCGGGTCCATCCCAAATCCCATTCCCACCCCAGATCCCGGCGACTCCCATCCCAAACCCTCGTGATTCCCGGCATTCCTGGGGGGTCTCAGTCCCATCCTGAATCCCGGTGACCGCAAACATTCCCAGCTCCATCCCAAATCCCAGTGACCCCAAACATTCCCGGGCCCATTCCAAATCCCATTCCCAAATCCCATTCCCACCCCAGATCCCGGTGATTCCCATCCCAAACCTTTGTGATTTTCGGTATTCCTGGGATGTCTCTTGGTCCCATCCTGAATCCCGGTGACCCCAAACATTCCCGGGCCCATCCTGAATCCTGGTGACCCGAAAGATTCCTGGTCCCGTCCCAAATCCCAGTGATCCCAAAGATTCCCGGTCCCATCCCAAATCCCGGTGACCGCAAACATTCCCAGTGACCCCAAACATTCCCAGCTCCATCCCAAATCCCATTCCCACCCCAGATCCCGGTGATTCCCATCCCAAACCCTCGTGATTCCCGGCATTCCTGGGGTGTTCCTTGGTCCCATCCTGAATCCCAGTGACCCCAAACATTCCCGGTGACCCCAAACATTCCCGGGCCCATCCCCAATCCCGGTGACCCCAAACATTCCCGGTGACCCCAAACATTCCCGGTGACCCCAAAGATTCCCGGGTCTATCCCAAATCCCATTCCCACCCCAGATCCCGGCGACTCCCATCCCAAACCCTCGTGATTCCCGGCATTCCTGGGGTGTCTCGGTCCCATCCTGAATCCTGGTGACCCCAAACATTCCCGGTGACCCCAAACATTCCCGGTCCCATCCCAAACATTCCCGGTGACCCCAAACATTCCCGGTGACCCCAAACATTCCTGGTCCCATCCCAAACATTCCCGGTGACCCCAAACATTCCCGGTGACCCCAAACATTCCTGGTCCCATCCCAAACATTCCTGGTGACCTCAAACATTCCCAGTGACCCCAAACATTCCTGGTCCCATCCCTAATCCCGCTGACCCCACACATTCCCAGTGACCCCAAACATTCCCAGTGACCCCAAACATTCCCAGCTCCATCCCAAATCCCGGTGACCCCAAACATTCCTGGTCCCATCCCAAGCATTCCCGGTGACCCCAAAGATTCCCGGTGACCCCAAACATTCCTGGTCCCATCCCAAACATTCCTGGTGACCTCAAACATTCCCAGTGACCCCAAACATTCCTGGTCCCATCCCTAATCCCGCTGACCCCACACATTCCCAGTGACCCCAAACATTCCCGGTCCCATCCCCAATCCCGGTGACCCCAAGCATTCCCGGTGACCCCAGAGATTCCCGGTGACCCCAAACATTCCCGGGCCCATCCCAAATCCCGGTGACCCCAGAGATTCCCGGTGACCCCCGAGATTCCCGGTGACCCCAGAGATTCCCGGCGATGGCCGTTGCAGATCTCGGAGCGGGGCCTGGCTCGCTCGCTGGTGTTCGAGGACGATCTGCGCTTCGAGGTTTTCTTCCGGCGCCGCCTGACCGAGCTCATGGAGCAGCTGCAGGAGGCCGGCATCGACTGGGACCTCATGTGAGCCTTCATCATCCTCATCCCAAAATCCATCCCAAATCCATCCCGATCCCCTAAAACATCATGTGAGCCTTCATCATCCTCATCCTCATCCCAAAATCCATCCCAAATCCACCCCAATCCCCTAAAACATCCTGTGAGCCTTCATCATCCTCATCCTCATCCCAAAATCCATCCCAAATCCACCCCCAATCCCCTAAAACATCATGTGAGCCTTCATCATCCTCATCCTCATCCCAAAATCCATCCCAAATCCACCCCCAATCCTCTGGGACCTCATGTGAGCCTTCATCATCGTCCTTACCTTCCTCATCCTCATCCCAAAATCCATCCCAAGTCCATCCCAATCCCCTAAAACATCCTGTGAGCCTTCATCATTGTCATTCTCATCCTCCTCATCCTCATCCCAAAATCCATTCCAAATCCACCCCAATTCCCTGGGATCTCATGTGAGCCTTCATCATCGTCCTTATCTTCCTCATCCTCATTCCAAAATACATCCATTGATCCCAGTGACCCCAATCCCACTGATCCCGTTGACCCCATTGACCCCACTGACCCCATTGATCCCGTTGACCCCACTGACCCCACTGACCCCATTGATCCCATTGATCCCATTGACCCCGTTGACCGCGCCGACCCCACCGTCCCCACCGACCCCATTGATCTCATTGACCCCACCGTCCCCACCGACCCCACCGACCTCACTGACCCCACCCACCCCAATGACCCCATTGATCTCATTGACCCCAATGACCCCACCAACCCCACTGACCCCACTGACCTCACTGACCCCACTGATCCCACCGACCCCACCATCCCCATTGACCCCATTGCTCCCATTGATCGCACTGACCCCATTGATCTCATTGACTGCATTGATCCCTCTGACCCCATTGATTCCCCTGACCCCATTGACCCCACTGACTCCAGTGACTCCATTGATCCCATTGACCCCCCTGACCCCATTGATCTCATTGACCGCATTGATTCCCCTGACCCCATTGACCCCATTGATCCCATTGACCCCATTGATGCCATTGATCCCATTGACCCCCCTGACCCCATTGATCTCATTGATCGCATTGATTCCCCTGACCCCATTGATCCCATTGACCCCATTGATGCCATTGATCTCATTGACCCCACTGATCCCATTGATCCCATTGATCTCATTGACCCCACTGACCCCACTGATCCCACTGACCCCACTGATCCCACCGACCCCACCGTCCCCATTGACCCCATTGACCCCACTGATCCCATTGATTTCATTGACCGCATTGATCCCCCTGACCCCATTGACCCCATTGACCCCATTGACCCCACTGACTCCATTGACCGCACCAACTCCACTGACTCCATTGACCCCATTGATCCCATTGATCTCATTGGCCCTATTGATCGTATTGATTGCATTGATCCCATTGACCCCACTGACCCCATTGATCTCATCGACCCCATTGATTCCATTGACCCCATTGATCCCATTGACCCCACCGTCCCCATTGACCCCATTGATCCCACTGACCCCACTGATCCCATTGATACCCCTGTTGCTATTGATCCCATTGACCGCATTGACCCCTATGACCGCACCACCCCATTGACCGCACTGATCCCATTGATTCCATTGACCGCACTGACCCCATTGGCCGCACTGACCCCATTGACCCACTGACCCCACTGATCCCATTGATCCCCCTGATGCTATTGATCCCATTGACCCCGTTGATCTCATCGACCGCATTGATCCCCCTGACCCTATTGACCCCGTTGATCCCCCTGATGCCCTTGACCCCATTGACCCCATTGATCTCATTGACCCTATTGACCCCCTTGACCCCATTGACCCTATTGACCCACTGACCCCACTGACCCCATTGACCCCACTGACCCCACTGACCCCATTGACCCCACTGACCCCATTGACTCCATTGATCTCATTGACCCCAATGACCCCATTGATCTCATTGACCCCACTGACCCCACTGACCCCATTGACCCCACTGACCCCACCGACCCCATTGACCCCACCGACCCCATTGACCCCACCGACCCCACCAACCCCCTTGACCCCACCGACCCCATTGACCCCATTGACCCCACCAACCCCACCGACCCCACCAACCCCACCGACCCCACCAACCCCCTTGACCCCACTGACCCCCTTGACCCCACTGACCCCCTTGACCCCACCGACCCCACTGACCCCATTGACCCTACCGACCCCACCGACCCCACTGACCCCCTTGACCCCACTGACCCCACTGACCCCATTGACCCCACCAACCCCACCGACCCCACCGACCCCACCAACCCCACCGACCCCATTGACCCCACCGACCCCACTGACCCCACCGACCCCACCGACCCCCTTGACCCCACTGACCCCCTTGACCCCACTGACCCCACTGACCCCATTGACCCCATTGACCCCACTGACCCCACTGACCCCACTGACCCCATTGACCCCATTGACCCCATTGACCCCATTGACCCCACTGACCCCACTGACCCCACTGACCCCATTGACCCCATTGACCCCATTGACCCCACTGACCCCACTGACCCCACTGACCCCATTGACCCCATTGACTCTATTGACCCCCTTGACCCCATTGACCCTATTGACCCACTGACCCCACTGATCCCATTGATCCCCCTGACCCTATTGACCCCGTTGATCCCCCTGATGCCCTTGACCCCATTGACCCCATTGATCTCATTGACCCTATTGACCCCCTTGACCCCATTGACCCTATTGACCCACTGACCCCACTGACCCCATTGACCCCACTGACCCCACTGACCCCATTGACCCCACTGACCCCATTGACCCCATTGACCCCATTGACCCCACTGACCCCACTGACCCCACTGACCCCATTGACCCCATTGACCCCATTGACCCCACTGACCCCACTGACCCCACTGACCCCACTGACCCCATTGACCCCATTGACCCCACTGACCCCACTGACCCCACTGACCCCATTGACCCCATTGACCCCATTGACCCCACTGACCCCACTGACCCCACTGACCCCATTGACCCCATTGACTCTATTGACCCCCTTGACCCCATTGACCCTATTGACCCACTGACCCCACTGATCCCATTGATCCCCCTGATGCTATTGACCCCATTGACCCCACTGACCCCATTGATATCATTGACCCCATTGACCCCACTGACCCCCTTGACCCCATTGACCCTATTGACTCACTGACCCCACTGATCCCATTGATCCCCCTGATGCTATTGACCCCATTGACCCCACTGACCCCATTGACCCCACCGACCCCATTGACCCCACTGACCCCACCGACCCCACCGACCCCATTGACCCCACTGACCCCACCGACCCCACCAACCCCACCGACCCCACTGACCGCACCGACCCCACTGACCGCACCGACCCCGCTGCCCGCAGCTACCTGGGCCGCAAGCGGCTGGAGCCGGAGCGCTCGGAGCGCGGCGTTCCCGGCGTCCGGCAGCTGCTGCGGCCGGGCTACTCCTACTGGAGCCTGGGCTACGCGCTGTCCCTGCGCGGGGCCCGCAAGCTGCTGGCGGCCGAGCCCCTGGGCAAGATGATCCCGGTGGACGAGTTCCTGCCCCTCATGTTCGACCGGCACCCCAGGTTTTGGGGGGATTTATGGGATTTGTGGGATTTATGGGATTTGGGATCCGGGATAAATGGGATTTATGGGATTTATGGGATTTATGGGATACAGGGATGAATTCCTGCCCCTCGTGTTCAACCGGCACCCCAGGTGTTCATGGGATTAGTGGGATTGGGGGGATTTGTGGGATTTATGGGATATATGGGATTTATGGGATATATGGGATACAGGGTTGAATTCCGGCACCCCAGGTGTTCATGGGATTAGTGGGATTGGTGGGATTTGTGGGATTTGTGGGATTTGTGGGATTTGTGGGATATATGGGATACAGGGATGAATTCCGGCACCCCAGGTGTTCATGGGATTAGTGGGATTGGTGGGATTTATGGGATTTGTGGGATTTGTGGGATTTGTGGGATTTATGGGATATATGGGATTTATGGGATATATGGGGTTTATGGGATATATGGGATACAGGAGCGAGTTCCTGCCTCTCATGTTCGACCGGCACCCCAGGTGTTCATGGGATTAGTGGGATTAGTGGGATTGGTGGGATTTATGGGATATATGGGATAAATGGGATATATGGGATTTATGGGATGCAGGAGCGAGTTCCTGCCCCTCATGTTCGACTGGCACCCCAGGTTTTGGGGGGATTTATGGGATTTGTGGGATTTGTGGGATTTGTGGGATTTATGGGATATATGGGATTTATGGGATATATGGGATACAGGAGCGAGTTCCTGCCCCTCGTGTTCAACCGGCACCCTAGGTATTGGTGGGATTTATGGGATTTGTGGGATTTATGGGATTTGTGGGATTTGTGGGATTTATGGGATATATGGGATTTATGGGATATATGGGATACAGGAGCGAGTTCCTGCCCCTCATGTTCGACCGGCACCCCAGGTTTTGGTGGGATTTATGGGATTTATGGGATTTATGGGATTTGTGGGATTTGTGGGATTTATGGGATATATGGGATTTATGGGATATATGGGATACAGGGATGAATTCCTGCCCCTCATGTTCGACCGGCACCCCAGGTATTGGTGGGATTTATGGGGTTTGTGGGATTTGTGGGATTTATGTGATATATGGGATTTACAGGATATATGGGATACAGGAGCGAGTTCTTGCTCCTCATGTTCGACCGGCACCCCAGGTGTTCATGGGATTAGTGGGATTGGGGGGATTTGTGGGATTTATGGGATATATGGGATTTATGGGATATATGGGATACAGGGTTGAATTCCGGCACTCCAGGTGTTCATGGGATTAGTGGGATTGGTGGGATTTATGGGATTTGTGGGATTTGTGGGATTTATGGGATATATGGGATTTATGGGATATATGGGATTTATGGGATAAATGGGATACAGGAGCGAGTTCCTGCCCCTCATGTTCGACCGGCACCCCAGGTATTGGTGGGATTTATGGGATTTATGGGATTTGTGGGATTTGTGGGATTTATGGGATATATGGGATTTATGGGATATATGGGATACAGGGTTGAATTCCGGCACCCCAGGTGTTCATGGGATTAGTGGGATTTGTGGGATTTATGGGATTTGTGGGATTTGTGGGATTTGTGGGATTTATGGGATATATGGGATACAGGAGCGAGTTCCTGCCCCTCATGTTCGACCGGCATCCCAGGTGTTCATGGCATTGGGGGGATTTTGGGATTTATGGGATTGGTGGGATTTGGGATCTGGGATAAATGGGGTTTATGGGATGTATGGGATACATGGGATAAATGGGATACATGGGATATATGGGATTTATGGGATATATGGGATAAATGGGATTTATGGGATACAGGAACGAGTTCCTGCCCCTCATGTTCGAGGGGCATCCCAGGTATTTATGGGATTGGTGGGATTGGTGGGATTTGGGATCTGGGATTTATGGGATTTATGGGATATATGGGATACAGGGATGAATTCCTGCCCCTCATGTTTGACCGGCACCCCAGGTGTTCATGGGATTAGTGGGATTGGGGGGGATTTGTGGGATTGGTGGGATTTGTGGGATTTGGGATCTGGGAAAAATGGGGTTTATGGGATATGTGGGATTTATGGGATACAGGAACGAGTTTCTGTATGTTTGACCGGCACCCCAGGGATCTGTGGGATTTATGGGATTGGTGGGATTGGTGGGATTTATGGGATTTGTGGGATTTGGGATCCGGGATAAATGGGATATAGGGGATTTGTGGGATAAATGGGATTTATGGGATATATGGGATACAGGGATGAATTCCTGCCCCTCATGTTCGACCGGCACCCCAAGTGTTCGTGGGATTGGGGGGGTTGGGGGGATTGGTGGCATTTATGGGATTGGTGGGATTGGTGGGATTTGGGATCCGCGATAAATGGGATTTATGGGATGTATGGGATAAATGGGATGTATGGGATTTATGGGATGTATGGGATTTATGGGATGTATGGGATAAATGGGATGTATGGGATGTATGGGATTTATGGGTAAATGGGATGTATGGGATTTATGGGATACAGGAACGAGTTCCTGCCCCTCATGTTTGACTGGCACCCCAGGTGTTTATGGGATTTATAGGATTTATGGGATTTGTGGGATTTGGGATCCGGGATTTATGGGCTATATGGGATTTGGGATCTGGGATTTATGGGATTTATGGGATATATGGGATACAGGGATGAATTCCTGCCCTTCGTGTTCGACCGGCACCCCAGGTGTTCATGGGATTGGGGGGATTTGTGGGATTTATGGGATTTGTGGGATTTGGGATCTGGGATAAATGGGATATGTGGGATTTATGGGATAAATGGGATTTATGGGATATATGGGATACAGGGATGAATTCCTGCCCCTCGTGTTCGAGGGGCACCCCGGGTACCGGCACTGCGGGATTTATGGGATTTGTGGGACCAGGGATATGGGATACAGGATCCCGATGCCTTTTCCCTTTATTCCTCCCCCTTTTTTCCCCAATTTCTCACCGTTTCTCCCATTTTTCCGTGTTTTTCACCCATTGCCCCAGATTTCTCCTTTTTTCCTATTTCCCCCCCCCCATTTTTCCCTGCAGCCCCGAGTACTCCCGGCCCTTTTCCCAGACTTTTCCTGGATCTCTCACCCATTTCTCCCCCATTTCCCCCCCATTTCTCCCCATTTTTTCCCCATTTCTCCTTGTTTTCCCCCGTTTCCCCCCATTTTCCCCCCTTTTCCCCCATTTTTTCCCATTTTTTCCCAATTTTCACCCATTTCTCCCCCATTTCCCCCCCATTTTTCCCTATTTCTCCCCATTTTTCCCCCATTTCTCCATGTATTTCCCCATTTTTCCCCCATCTTTCCCATTTTTTCCCAATTTTCACCCATTTCTCCCCCATTTCCCCACAGTCCCGAGTACTCCCGGCCCTTTTCCCAGAGATTTCCTGGTTCTCTCCCCCATTTCTCCCCATTTCCCCCCATTTTTCCCCATTTCCCCCCCATTTCTCCCATTTTTCCCCCATTTCTCCATGTATTTCCCCATTTTTCCCCCATCTTTCCCATTTTTTCCCAATTTTCACCCATTTCTCCCCCATTTCCCCACAGTCACAAGTACTCCCGGCCCTTTTCCCAGAGATTTCCTGGTTCTCTCCCCCATTTTCCCCCCATTTTTCCTTGTTTTCTCCTGTTTTTTCCCCATTTTTCCCCCCATTTTCCCCCATTTTTCCTTGTTTTTTCCCCGTTTTCTCCCCATTTTTCCCCCTTTTTCCCCATTTTTCCCCTTTTTTCCCCGTTTCCCCCCATTCTCACCCGTTTCTTCCCATTTTTCCCCGCAGCCCCGAGTACTCCTGGCCCTTTTCCCTGAGATTTCCTGGATCTCTCACCCATTTTCCCTCATTCCTCACCCATTTTCCCCCCATTTCTCCCCATTTTTTCCCCCTTTTTCCCCGTTTTTTCCCCGTTTTTTCCCCATTTTTCCCCCTTTTTCCCCAATTCTCACCCGTTTTTTCCCCATTTTTCCCAGTTCTTTCCCCATTTTTCCTTGTTTTTTCCCCGTTTTCTCCCCATTTTTCCCCCTTTTTCCCCATTTTTCCACCTTTTTCCCCAATTCTCACCCGTTTTTCCTCCATTTTTCCCCGTTTTTTCCCCATTTCTCCCCATTTTCCCCCCATTTTTCCTTGTTTTCTCCCGTTTTTTCCCCCTTTCTCCCCGTTTTTCCCCCTTTTCTCCCCATTTTTCCCCCGTTTTTCCCCAATTCTCACCCGTTTTTTCCCCATTTTTCCCAGTTCTTTCCCCATTTTTCCTTGTTTTTTCCCCATTTTTTCCCCCTTTTCCCCCCTTTTTCCCCGTTTTTCCCCAATTCTCACCCGTTTCTCCCCATTTTTCCCCGCAGCCCCGAGTACTCCCGGCCCTTTTCCCTGAGATTTCCTGGATCTCTCACCCATTTTCCCTCATTCCACACCCATTTTCCCCCCATTTCTCCCCATTTTTTCCCCCTTTTTCCCCGTTTTTTCCCTGTTTTTTCCCCATTTTTCCCCCTTTTCTCCCCATTTTTCCCCCGTTTTTCCCCAATTCTCACCCGTTTTTTCCCCATTTTTCCCAGTTCTTTCCCCATTTTTCCTTGTTTTCTCCCGTTTTTTCCCCCTTTCTCCCCGTTTTTCCCCCTTTTTCCCCATTTTTCCCCCATTTCCCCCCTTTTTCCCCAATTCTCACCCGTTTCTCCCCATTTTTCCCCGCAGCCCCGAGTACTCCCGGCACTTTTCCTGGATCTCTCACCCATTTTTCCCCATTTCTCCCCATTTTTCCCCCGTTTTTCCCCAATTCTCACCCGTTTTTTCCCCATTTTTCCCAGTTCTTTCCCCATTTTTCCTTGTTTTTTCCCCGTTTTCTCCCCATTTTTCCCCCTTTTTCCCCATTTTTCCCCCTTTTTCCCCAATTCTCACCCGTTTCTCCCCATTTTTCCCCGCAGCCCCGAGTACTCCCGGCCCTTTTCCCGGAGATTTCCTGGATCTCTCACCCATTTTCCCCCCATTTTTCCTTGTTTTCTCCCGTTCTTTCTCCCACTTTTTCCCCATTTTCCCATTTTTTCCCCCTTTTTCCCCCGTTTTCCCCAATTCTCACCCGTTTTTCCTCCATTTTTCCCCGTTTTTTCCCCATTTCTCCCCATTTTCCCCCCATTTTTCCTTGTTTTCTCCCGTTTTTTCCCCCTTTCTCCCCGTTTTTCCCCCTTTTTCCCCACTTTTCCCCCATTTTCCCCCTTCTTCCCCAATTCTCACCCGTTTCTCCCCATTTTTCTCTGCAGCCCCGAGTACTCCCGGCACTTTTCCTGGATCTCTCACCCATTTTTCCCCATTTCTCCCCATTTTTCCCCATTTCTCCCCATTTTCCCCCCGTTTTTCCCCAATTCTCACCCGTTTTTTCCCCATTTTTCCCAGTTCTTTCCCCATTTTTCCTTGTTTTCTCCCGTTTTTTCCCCCTTTCTCCCCGTTTTTCCCCCTTTTTTCCCCATTTTTCCCCCGTTTTCCCCAATTCTCACCCGTTTTTCCTCCATTTTTCCCCGTTTTTTTCCCCATTTCTCCCCATTTTTCCCCCCATTTTTCCTTGTTTTCTCCCGTTTTTTCCCCCTTTCTCCCCGTTTTTCCCCCTTTTTTCCCCTTTTCCCCCGTTTTCCCCAATTCTCACCCGTTTTTCCTCCATTTTTCCCCGTTTTTTTCCCCATTTCTCCCCATTTTTCCCCCCATTTTTCCTTGTTTTCTCCCGTTTTTTCCCCTTTTTTCCCCGTTTTTCCCCCTTTTTCCCCCTTTTTCCCCAATTCTCACCCGTTTTTTCCCCATTTTTCCCAGTTCTTTCCCCATTTTTCCTTGTTTTTTCCCTGTTTTCTCCCCATTTTTCCCCCATTTTCCCCCTTTTTCCCCAATTCTCACCCGTCTCTCCCCATTTCCCCGCAGCCCCGAGTACTCCCGGCCCTTTTCCCGGAGATTTCCTGGATCTCTCTCCCATTTTCCCTCATTCCTCACCCATTTTCCCCCCATTTCTCCCCATTTTTTCCCCCTTTTTCCCCGTTTTTCCCCCCTTTTTCCCCGTTTTTCCCCAATTCTCACCCGTTTTTTCCCCATTTTTCCCAGTTCTTTCCCCATTTTTCCTTGTTTTTTCCCCGTTTTTTCCCCATTTTTCCCCCTTTTTCCCCAATTCTCACCCATTTCTCCCCATTTTTCCCCGCAGCCCCGAGTACTCCCGGCCCTTTTCCCGGAGATTTCCTGGATCTCTCACCCATTTTCCCCCCATTTTTCCTTGTTTTCTCCCATTTTTTCCCCATTTTCCCCCCATTTTTTCCCCCTTTTTCCCCCGTTTTCCCCAATTCTCACCCGTTTTTCCTCCATTTTTCCCCGTTTTTTCCCCATTTCTCCCCATTTTCCCCCCCATTTTTCCTTGTTTTCTCCCGTTTTTTCCCCCTTTCTCCCCGTTTTTCCCCCTTTTTCCCCATTTTTCCCCCATTTTTCCCCCTTTTTCCCCAATTCTCACCCGTTTCTCCCCATTTTTCCCCGCAGCCCCGAGTACTCCCGGCCCTTTTCCCGGAGATTTCCTGGATCTCTCACCCATTTTCCCCCCATTTTTCCTTGTTTTCTCCCGTTCTTTCTCCCATTTTTCCCCCTTTTTCCCATTTTTTCCCCTTTTTTCCCCCGTTTTCCCCAATTCTCACCCGTTTTTCCTCCATTTTTCCCCGTTTTTTCCCCATTTCTCCCCATTTCCCCCCATTTTTCCTTGTTTTCTCCCGTTTTTTCCCCCTTTCTCCCCGTTTTTCCCCCTTTTCTCCCCATTTTTCCCCCGTTTTTCCCCAATTCTCACCCGTTTTTTCCCCATTTTTCCCAGTTCTTTCCCCATTTTTCCTTGTTTTCTCCCGTTTTTTCCCCCTTTCTCCCCGTTTTTCCTCCTTTTTCCCCATTTTTCCCCCATTTTCCCCCTTTTTCCCCAATCCTCACCCGTTTCTCCCCATTTTTCCCCGCAGCCCCGAGTACTCCCGGCACTTTTCCCGGCGGGATCTCGAGGCCTTTTCCGCGGATCCGCTGCTGCTCTTCCCCACGCACTACACGGGCGACCCCGGCTACGTCAGCGACACCGAGACCCCCCCGGAGCCCCCCGAAATTTGGGATGGGCAGCGGGAATTCCCGCGGGAATCCCGCAATTCCCACCCCCGGCGCGACGAGCTCTGAGCCCGGAATTCCGGGGGCTTTTTTTTTTGGCAATAAAAAGAGGTTTTATTTTTATTTTTATTTTTATTTTTAATTCGGTTTTTATTCATTTTATTTTTAATTTTTGGGGGGGGTTTTATTCCGGTTTTTTGGGGGGAGGGGGTTTGAGGTTTGAAATTCCCGGGATTTGGGAGGTTGGGATGGGCCCTGGGGGAGAGGGAAACCCAGGGAAAAATCCCCAAAATTCCCGGATTTAACTCCCAAATTTTGGGGTCCCAAGGAAAGGGAAACTGAGGCAGGGAAAGCCCCCAAGATCCAGGGAAAAAACCGCCAAAATTCCCAAATTTAATTCCCAAATTTTGGGGTCCTGGGAGAGGGAAACTGAGGCAGGGAACCCTTGGAATTGTGGGGAAAAAAACCCCAAATTCCCGAATTAAATTCCCAGATTTTGGGGTCCCAAGGAAAGGGAAACTGAGGCAGGGAACCCTCGGAATTGGGTGAAAAAACCCCCAAAATTCCCAAATTTAATTCCCAAATTTTGGGGTCCTGGGAAAGGGAAACTGAGGCAGGGAACCCTCGGAATTGGGTGAAAAAAAACCCAAAATTCCCAAATTTAATTCCCAAATTTTGGGGTCCTGGGAGAGGGAAACTGAGGCAGGGACACCCCTCCCCCCCCAACCCCCCCAAAATCCAGGGAAAAAAAACCCCAAATTCCCCAAATTTGGGGTCCCGGGGGAGGGAATTCCCCGCTGCCCCTCCCCCCATCGATGTCACCGGACGCCACTTGGGGACATCAGAGCTCTTTATTCCCACGGGGGTGGCAGCGCCCAAAGGGTCCCCAAAGTGTCCCCAGAGTGTCCCCAAGAGAGGTGGCAGTGCCCCAAAGTGTCCCCAGAGTGTCCCCAAGGGGGGTGGCAGTGCCCAAAGTGTCCCCAAAGTGTCCCCAAAGTGTCCCCAAAGTGTCCCCAAGGGGGGTGGCAGTGCCCAAAGTGTCCCTAGAGTGCCCCCAAAGAGGGTGGCAGTGCCCAAAGTGTCCCCAAAGTGTCCCCAAAGTGTCCCCAAGGAGGGTGGCAGAGCCCAGAGTGCCCCCTGAGGGGGGGTGGCAGCGCCCAAAGTGTCCCCAAAGTGTCCCCAAGGGGGGTGGCAGTGCCCCAAAGTGTCCCCAGAGTGTCCCCAAGGAGGGTGACAGTGCTCAGAGTGCCCCCTGAGGGGGGGTGGCAGCACCCGAAGTGTCCCCAAAGTGTCCCCAAAGTGTCCCCAAGGGGGGGTGGCAGCGCCCAAAGTGTCCCCAAAGTGTCCCCAAACAGGGTGGCAGTGCCCGAAGTGTCCCCAAAGTGTCACCTGAGAGAGGGTGGCAGTGCCCAAAGTGTCCCCAAAGTGTCACCTGAGAGAGGGTGGCAGTGCCCAAAGTGTCCCCAAGGAGCGTGACAGTCCCCAGAGTGTCCCCAGGAGAGGTGGCAGTGCCCAGAGTGTCCCCAAAGTGTCCCCAAGAGAGGTGGGAGTGCCCAAAGTGTCCCCAAAGTGTCCCCAGAGTGTCCCCAAGGAAGGTGGCAGTGCCCAGAGTGTCCCCTGGAGGGGTGACAGTCCCCTGGGGTGAAGTGACAGCCCCCAAAATGTCCCCTGCCACCACTTGGGGCCACTCTGGTGCCACCTTGGTGCCCCTTGGTGACCCTTGGTGGCACTTGGTGACCCTTGGTGCCACTCTGGTGCCACCTTGGTGACCCTTGGTGGCACTTGGTGACCCTTGGTGCCACTCTGGTGCCACCTTGGTGACCCTTGGTGGCACTTGGTGACCCTTGGTGCCACTCTGGTGCCACCCTGGTGACCCTTGGGGACCCTTGGTGGCACTTGGTGACCCTTGGTGCCACCTTGGTGACCCTTGGTGGCACTTGGTGACCCCTGGGGCCACTCTGGTGCCACCTTGGTGACCCTTGGGGGACACTCTGGTGACCCTTGGGGACCCTTGGTGCCACCTGGTGCCACCTTGGTGACCCTTGGTGCCACCTAGTGCCACTCTGGTGCCACTTGGTGACCCTTGGTGCCACCTGGTGCCACTCTGGTGCCACTTGGTGACCCTTGGTGGCACTTGGTGACCCCTGGGGCCACTCTGGTGCCACCTTGGTGGCACTTGGTGACCCTTGGTGCCACTCTGGTGCCACCTTGGTGACCCTTGGGGACCCTTGGTGGCACTTGGTGACCCTTGGTGGCACTTGGTGACCCTTGGGGACACTCTGGTGCCACTTGGTGACCCTTGGTGCCACCCGGTGCCACTCTGGTGCCCCTTGGTGCCCCTGGGTGACCCTTGGGGACGCTCACACGGACACGGAGCCCTCGCGGAAGTCGCTCTGGCCCAGGAGGGCGTTGACGAGGACGGGGTGGCCTCGGTGGCACTCGGCCTGTGCCGCCCTCAGCACGGCCACCACCCTGTCCCCTGCGGTGCCACCTGGGGTGTCCTCGGTGTCCCCTGCGGTGCCACCTGCGGTGTCCTCGGTGCCACCTGCGGTGTCCCCGGCGCTGTCCAGGACGAAGCCTCGGCCCCCCAGTGCCGCCGCCACCGCGTGGTAATCTGGGGACGGAGGTGGCACCGTCACCGCCCCGGGGGTGGCACTGTCACCAATCTGGGGGTGGCATTGTCACCAGGGAGGGACAGGGGTGGCACTGTCACTGCTGGGGGTGGCACTGTCACTGCCCTGGGGGTGGCATTGTCACCAGGGAGGGACAGAGGTGGCACTGTCACTGCTGGGGGTGGCACTGTCACTGCTGGGGGTGGCATTGTCACCAGGGAGGGACAGGGGTGACATTGTCACTGCTGGGGGTGGCACTGTCACTGCTGGGGGTGGCATTGTCACCGCCCTGGGGGTGGCATTGTCACCAGGGAGGGACAGAGGTGGCACTGTCACTGCTGGGGGTGGCACTGTCACTGCTGGGGGTGGCATTGTCACCAGGGAGGGACAGGGGTGACATTGTCACTGCTGGGGGTGGCACTGTCACTGCTGGGGGTGGCATTGTCACCAGGGAGGGACAGAGGTGGCATTGTCACTGCTGGGGGTGGCACTTTCACTGCTGGGGGTGGCATTGTCACTGCTGGGGGTGGCATTGTCACTGCTGGGGGTGGCATTGTCACCAGGGAGGGACAGAGGTGGCATTGTCACTGCTGGGGGTGGCATTGTCACTGCTGGGGGTGGCATTGTCACCAGGGGAGGGACAGAGGTGACATTGTCACTGCTGGGGGTGGCACTGTCACTGCTGGGGGTGGCACTGTCACCAGGGAGGGACAGGGGTGGCACTGTCACTGCTGGGGGTGGCATTGTCACCAGGGAGGGACAGAGGTGGCACTGTCACTGCTGGGGGTGGCACTGTCACCGCCCCGGGGGTGGCATTGTCACCGCCCTGGGGGTGGCATTGTCACCAGGGAGGGACAGAGGTGGCACTGTCACTGCTGGGGGTGGCACTGTCACCAGGGAGGGACAGGGGTGGCATTGTCACTGCTGGGGGTGGCACTGTCACTGCTGGGGGTGGCATTGTCACCAGGGAGGGACAGAGGTGGCATTGTCACTGCTGGGGGTGGCATTGTCACTGCTGGGGGCGGCATTGTCACCAGGGAGGGACAGAGGTGGCACTGTCACTGCTGGGGGTGGCACTGTCACCAGGGAGGGACAGGGGTGGCATTGTCACTGCTGGGGGTGGCACTGTCACTGCTGGGGGTGGCATTGTCACCAGGGGAGGGACAGGGGTGGCACTGTCACTGCTGGGGGTGGCACTGTCACCAGGGGAGGGACAGGGGTGGCACTGTCACTGCTGGGGGTGGCACTGTCACTGCTCCAGGGGTGGCATTGTCACCAGGGAGGGACAGGGGTGGCACTGTCACTGCTGGGGGTGGCACTGTCACTGCTGGGGGTGGCATTGTCACCGCCCTGGGGGTGGCATTGTCACCAGGGAGGGACAGAGGTGGCACTGTCACTGCTGGGGGTGGCACTGTCACTGCTGGGGGTGGCATTGTCACCAGGGAGGGACAGAGGTGGCACTGTCACTGCTGGGGGTGGCATTGTCACCGGGGGGGTGGCACGGGGACACCGGGGGTGGCCTGAGCTGGTGTCCCCTCAGTATCCCCCTGCTGTCCGCAGTGTCCCCTCCCTGGTCACTCAGTGGTCAGTTGGTCACTCAGTGGTCACTCAGTGGTCCCTCAGTGGTCACTCAGTGGTCACTCAGTAGTCACTCAGTGGTCACTCAGTGGTCACTCAGTGGTCACTCACCGCTGTATTCCAGCCCGCAGCCCACGGCGCTGCCCAGCAGGGGCAGCTGCTGTCCGCAGTGTCCCTACCTACGTCACTATGGGTCACTGTGGCTCAGTGGTCACTCAGTGGTCACTCAGTGGTCACTCAGTGGTCAGTTGGTCACTCAGTGGTCACTCAGTGGTCACTCACCGCTGTTTTCCAGCCCGCAGCCCACGGCGCTGCCCAGCAGGGGCAGCTGCTGTCCCCAGTGTCCCTACCTACGTCACTATGGGTCACTGTGGCTCAGTGGTCAGCTGGTCACTCAGTGGTCAGTTGGTCACTCAGTGGTCACCCAGTGGTCACTCAGTGGTCACTCACCGCTGTAGGCCAGCCCGCAGCCCACGGCGCTGCCCAGCAGGGGCAGCTGCTGTCCCCAGTGTCCCTACCTACGTCACTATGGGTCACTGTGGCTCAGTGGTCACTCAGTGGTCAGTTGGTCACTCAGTGGTCACTCAGCGGTCACTCAGTGGTCACTCACCGCTGTAGGCCAGCCCGCAGCCCACGGCGCTGCCCAGCAGGGGCAGCTGCTGTCCCCAGTGTCCCTACCTACGTCACTATGGGTCACTGTGGCTCAGTGGTCAGTTGGTCACTCAGTGGTCACTCAGTGGTCACTCAGTGGTCACTCAGTGGTCACTCACCGCTGTAGGCCAGCCCGCAGCCCACGGCGCTGCCCAGCAGGGGCAGCTGCTGTCCCCAGTGTCCCTACCTACGTCACTATGGGTCACTGTGGCTCAGTGGTCAGTTGGTCACTCAGTGGTCACTCAGTGGTCACTCAGTGGTCACTCACCGCTGTATTCCAGCCCGCAGCCCACGGCGCTGCCCAGCAGGGGCAGCTGCTGTCCGCAGTGTCCCTACCTACGTCACTATGGGTCACTGTGGCTCAGTGGTCACTCAGTGGTCAGTTGGTCACTCAGTGGTCACTCAGTGGTCACTCAGTGGTCACTCACCGCTGTAGGCCAGCCCGCAGCCCACGGCGCTGCCCAGCAGGGGCAGCTGCTCACGGCTGATCTGGGTCCAGCCGGCGTCGTTCCCGACCAGGGCGATCACCGGCACCTGGGGACAGCGAGGGGACAGCGGTGACACGGAGGGGACACAGAGGGGACACAGAGGGGACAGAGAGGGGACAGAGGGGACAGGGGTGACACGGAGGGGACACAGAGGGGACAGAGGGGACACAGAGGGGACAGAGGGGACAGAGAGGGGACAGAGGGGACAGAGGGGACAGAGGGGACAGCGAGGGGACAGCGGTGACACGGAGGGGACACAGAGGGGACAGAGAGGGGACAGAGGGGACAGAGGGGACAGGGGACACAGAGGGGACACAGAGGGGACAGCGGTGACACGGAGGGGACACAGAGGGGACAGAGAGGGGACAGGGGTGACATGGAGGGGACACAGAGGGGACAGAGGGGACACAGAGGGGACAGAGGGGACAGAGAGGGGACAGAGGGGACAGAGGGGACAGAGGGGACACAGAGAGGACAGGAGTGACACAGAGGGGACAGAGAGGGGACACAGAGGGGACAGAGGGGACACAGAGGGGACAGGAGTGACACAGAGGGGACAGGAGTGACACGGAGGGGACAGGGGACGGGGGGACAGGGGTGACACAGTGGGGACACAGAGGGGACAGAGGGGACACAGAGGGGACACAGAGGGGACAGGAGTGACAGTGGGGACAGGGGTGACACAGAGGGGACACAGAGGGGACACAGAGGGGACAGCGGTGACACGGAGGGGACACAGAGGGGACAGAGAGGGGACAGAGGGGACAGAGAGGGGAGAGAGGGGACAGAGAGGGGACAGAGGGGACAGAGGGGACACAGAGGGGACACAGAGGGGACACAGAGGGGACAGAGGGGACACAGAGGGGACAGGAGTGACACAGAGGGGACACAGAGGGGACAGAGGGGACACAGAGGGGACAGGAGTGACACAGAGGGGACAGCGGGGACAGAGGGGACAGAGAGGGGACAGAGAGGGGACACAGAGGGGACACAGAGGGGACACAGAGGGGACAGCGGGGACAGGGGACACAGAGGGGACACAGAGGGGACACAGAGGGGACACAGAGGGGACAGAGGTGACAAAGCGGGGACAGGGAGGGGACAGGGAACACCCTGAGCACAGGGACAGGTGACACCCCGGGGACAGGGGACAGGTGACACCCCCAGGACATGGACAGGGGACAGGTGACACCCTGGGGACAGGGAACAGGTGACACCCCCAGGATAGGGATGGGATAGGGCCAGGTGACACCCTGGGGACAGGGAGGGGACAGGGCCAGGTGACACCCTGGGGATAGGGATGGGACAGGGGCCAGGTGACACCCTGGGGACAGGGAACAGGTGACACCCCCAGGATAGGGACAGGGATAGGGCCAGGTGACACCGCGGGGACAGCGATGGGACAGGGGACAGGTGACAGCGACAGCGACCTTGTGGCGCACGAAGGTGTCGAACTCCATCAGGCTGAAGCCCAGGGAGCCGTCCCCGTACAGGACCCACACCTGGGGACCGTCCCCAAACGTCACCGCTGTCCCCAGCGGGTGGCCCTGGGCAACCTCCGAACCCCCCCCCCCCCCACCCCGCCGTGTCCCCCAGTGCCACCACCCTCCCCCAGTGCCACCCCTCCGTGTCCCCTCCGTGTCCCCTCCGTGTCCCCACCAGTGCCACCACCCTCCCCCAGTGCCACCCCTCCGTGTCCCCTCCGTGTCCCCTCCGTGTCCCCACCAGTGCCACCACCCTTCCCCAGTGCCACCACCCTCCGTGTCCCCTCCGTGTCCCCTCCGTGTCCCCACCAGTGCCACCACCCTTCCCCAGTGCCACCACCCTCCGTGTCCCCTCCGTGTCCCCTCCGTGTCCCCACCAGTGCCACCACCCTTCCCCAGTGCCACCACCCTCCGTGTCCCCTCCGTGTCCCTCACACCCTCCTTGTCCCCCCCAGTGCCACCACCCTCCGTGTCCCCTCATGTCCCCCAGTGCCACCATGTCCCCCCCAGTGCCACCACCCTCCGTGTCCCCTCTGTGTCCCCTCCGTGTCCCCACCAGTGCCACCACCCTCCGTGTCCCCTCCGTGTCCCCTCATGCCCCCCAGTGCCACCATGTCCCCCCCAGTGCCACCACCCTCCGTGTCCCCTCTGTGTCCCCTCCGTGTCCCCACCAGTGCCACCACCCTCCCCCAGTGCCACCCGTGTCCCTCACACCCTCCTTGTCCCCCCCAGTGCCACCACCCTCCGTGTCCCCTCCGTGACCCCTCCGTGTCCCCACCAGTGCCACCACCCTTCCCCAGTGCCACCCTTCCGTGTCCCCTCCGTGTCCCTCACACCCTCCTTGTCCCCACCAATGCCACCACCCTCCGTGTCCCCTCATGTCCTCAGTGCCACCATGTCCCCCCCAGTGCCACCACCCTCCGTGTCCCCTCATGTCCTCAGTGCCACCATGTCCCCCCCAGTGCCACCACCCTCCGTGTCCCCTCTGTGTCCCCTCCGTGTCCCCACCAGTGCCACCACCCTCCCCCATGTCCCCAGTGCCACCCTTCCCTGTCCCTCACACCCTCCTTGTCCCCCCCAGTGCCACCACCCTCCGTGTCCCCTCCGTGTCCCCCCCAGTGCCACCCCTCCGTGTCCCCTCCGTGTCCCTCACACCCTCCGTGTCCCCTCCTGTCCTCAGTGCCACCATGTCCCCCCCAGTGCCACCACTCTCCGTGTCCCCGCAGTGCCACCCCATGTCCCCAGTGCCCCTCCGTGACCCCCCACCATGTCCCCAGTGCCACCACCCCCCGTGTCCCCCTCCCCCCCACACTCCCTGGTGTCCTTCCCACCCCACGTCCCCCCATGTCCCTTCTGTCCCCGTGTCCCCCCAGTGTCCCCTCTGTCCCCAATGTCCCCTCTGTCCCCGCTGTCCCCGCTGTCACCTCCGCCTCGGGCCGGCACAGTTTGGCCCCGAGCGCGAATCCTCCGCCCACGCCCAGGGTACCGAAGGGACCTGCGGGGACAGCGCGGGGACAGCGCGGGGACATCAGCGGCCACAGCACCGGCCGGGGCCGGCCGAGTCCCGGAGCTGTCCCCGCGTGTCCCCGCAGGGTTTGACCGTGCCCCGGAGCTGTCCCGGAGCTGTCCTGGAGCTGTCCCGGAGCTGTCCCCGAGCTGTCCCCGCGTGTCCCCACAGAGTTTGACCGTGCCCCCGAGCTGTCCCCGCGTGTCCCGGAGCTGTCCCGGAGCTGTCCCCGCATGTCCCCGAGCCGTCCCCGCGTGTCCCCGCAAGGTTTGACCGTGTCCCCGAGCCGTCCCCGCGTGTCCCCGCAAGGTTTGACCGTGTCCCGGAGTTTTCCCCGAGCTGTCCCTGCGTGTCCCGGACCTGTCCCCGCGTGTCCCCACAAGGTTTGACCGTGTCTCCGCGTGTCCCCGAGCTGTCCCCGCGTGTCCCCACAAGGTTTGACTGTGTCCCCCAGCTGTCCCCGCGTGTCCCTGAGCTATCCCTGCGTGTCTCCGCAAGGTTTGACCGTGTCCCCGAGCTGTCCCCGCGTGTCCCCACAGTTTGACCGTGTGCCCGAGCTGTCCCCGCGTGTCCCGGAGCTGTCCCCACAAGGTTTGACCGTGTCCCCGCGTGTCCCCGAGCTGTCCCCGCGTGTCCCCGAGCTGTCCCCGCGTGTCCCCACAAAGTTTGACCGTGTCCCTGAGCTGTCCCCATGTGTCCCTGAGCTGTCCCCGCGTGTCCCGGAGCTGTCCCCGCGTGTCCCCGAGCTATCCCCGCGTGTCCCCGCAGGGTTTGACCGTGTCCCTGCGTGCCCTGGAGCTGTCCCCGCAAGGTTTGACCGTGTCCCCGAGCTGTCCCCGCGTGTCCCGGACCTGTCCCCGCGTGTCCCTGCAAGGTTTGACCGTGTCCCGGAGTTTTCCCCGAGCTGTCCCCGCGTGTCCCCGCAGGGTTTGACCGTGTTCCAGAGCTGTCCCCGCGTGTCCTGGAGCTGTCCCCGGGTGTCCCCACAAAGTTTGACCGTGTGCCCGAGCTGTCCCCACGTGTCCCGGAGCTGTCCCCACAAGGTTTGACCGTGTCCCCGCAAGGTTTGACCGTGTTCCAGAGCTGTCCCGGAGCTGTCCCCGCGTGTCCCAGAGCTGTCCCCGGGTGTCCCGCGTGTCCCCGAGCTGTCCCCGCGTGTCCCGGAGCTGTCCCGGACCTGTCCCCGTGTGTCCCCGAGCTGTCCCCACGTGTCCCCACAAGGTTTGACCGTGTTCCCCAGCTGTCCCCGAGCTGTCCCTGCGTGTCCCCACAAAGTTTGACCGTGTCCCGGAGCTGTCCCCGCGTGTCCCCACAAGGTTTGACCGTGTCCCCAAGCTGTCCCCATGTGTCCCCGAGCTGTCCCCGCGTGTCCCCGCAGGGTTTGACCATGTCCTCGAGCTGTCCCCGGGTGTCCCCGAGCTGTCCCCGGGTGTCCCGGACCTGTCCCTGCGTGTCCCCGCAGGGTTTGACCGTGTCCCCGAGCTGTCCCCACGTGTCCCCGAGCTGTCCCCGCGTGTCCTCACACGGCCTGGCAGTGTCCCCACGGGGTCTGGCCGTGTCCCTGTGGGCTTGGGCCATGTCCCCACGGGGTCTGGCCGTGTCCCCGCAGGGTCTGGCCGTGTCCCTGTGGGCTTGGGCCATGTCCCCACGGGGTCTGGCCGTGTCCCCGCAGGGTCTGGCCGTGTCCCCACAGGGTCCGGCCGTGTCCCTGTGGGCTTGGGCCATGTCCCCACACGGCCTGGCCGTGTCCCTGCGTGTCCCCACGTGGTCCATGTGTGTCCCTGTGGGATCCGGACGTGTCCCCACACTGTCCCCCCGGGGGTGGCCATACCGGGGTCCAGCCAGGCCAGCGGCCGGCGGGGCCGGACGATGTAGGCGGCGGTGCCCACGAAGTCGCCTCCGTCGGCCACCAAGAGGCTCTGGGGTGGCAACACCTGGTCCAGGGCCTGCAGCAGCGCTAGCGGGTTCAGGTGACACGGAGGGGACACCGCGGCCTTGTCCCTGCGGGAAAAGGGCAATGAGGAGGGGTCTGACCCCAAAACCCCAATGACGGGGGGTCAGACCCCAAAACCCCAATGAGGGGGGAGGTCTGACCCCAAAACCCCAATGAGGAGGGGTCTGACCCCAAAACCCCAATGAGGGGAGGGTCAGACCCCAAAACCCCAATGAGGGGAGGTCTGACCCCAAAACCCCAATGAGGGGGGAGGTCTGACCCCAAAACCCCAATGAGGAGGAGTCAGACCCCAAAACCCCAATGAGGAGGGGTCTGACCCCAAAACCCCAATGAGGGGAGAGGTCTGACCCCAAAACCCCAATGAGGGGGGTCTGACCCCAAAACCCCAATGAGGGGGGGGGGTTCTGACCCCAAAACCCCAATGAGGGGGGGTCTGACCCCAAAAACCCCAATGAGGGGGGGGGTCTGACCCCAAAACCCCAATGAGAGGGGGTCTGACCCCAAAACCCCAATGAGGAGGAGTCAGACCCCAAAACCCCAATGAGGGGAGGGTCAGACCCCAAAACCCCAATGAGAGGGGTTCTGACCCCAAAACCCCAATGAGGGGGGAGGTCTGACCCCAAAACCCCAATGAGGAGGGGTCTGACCCCAAAACCCCAATGGGGGGGGAGGTCTGACCCCAAAACCCCAATGGGAGGGGGTTTGACCCCAAAACCCCAATGAGGGGGTCTGACCCCAAAACCCCAATGGGAGGGGGTTCTGACCCCAAAACCCCAATGAGGGGAGGGTCTGACCCCAAAACCCCAATGAGGAGGGGTCTGACCCCAAAACCCCAATGGGGGGGGAGGTCTGACCCCAAAACCCCAATGAGAGGGGAGGTCTGACCCCAAAACCCCAATGGGGGGGGAGGTCTGACCCCAAAACCCCAATGGGAGGGGGTTTGACCCCAAAACCCCAATGAGGGGAGGGTCTGACCCCAAAACCCCAATGAGGGGAGGTCTGACCCCAAAACCCCAATGAGGGGAGGGTCAGACCCCAAAACCCCTATGGGAGGGGGTCTGACCCCAAAACCCCAATGAAGGGGTAGGTCTGACCCCAAAACCTCAATGAGGAGAGGTCTGACCCCAAAACCCCAGTGAGGAGAGGTCTGACCCCAAAACCCCAATGAGGAGGGGTCTGACCCCAAAACCCCAATGAGGGGGGGGTTCTGACCCCAAAACCCCAATGAAGGGGGAGGTCTGACCCCAAAACCCCAATGAGGGGAGGGTCAGACCCCAAAACCCCAATGAGGGGGGGATTCTGACCCCAAAGCCCCATTTCCTTGTCCCCCACCCCTGTCCCTGTCCCCATCCCCATCCCGGTCCCAGCTGTCCCCATCCCTGTCCCCTCACCGGTTCCGCTGCTCCTTGTCCCTCTCGGCCTCTCGGAGCCGCTCCAGCCACTCCCGGGGGCAGGAGAAGTCCTGGAGGCTCCGGGCCAGCGCCACCATGAAGGACGCGGGGTCACCTGCGGGACCCCAGAGTGTCACCAGCGACTGGCCCAGCTGGGGATGGCCCCAAACTGGCCCCATTCGGCCCCAAAAACAGCTCTGTTGGGAGCCCCAAACTGCCTCTATTTGGCCCCAAAACTGGCTTGGTTGGGGCACCAAAACTGTTCTGTTGGGAGCCCCAAACTGGCTCCGTTTGGCCCCAAAAATGGCTCAATATGGGCCCTAAACTGGCTCAGTTTGACCCCAAAACCAGCGTGGCTTGACCCCAAATGTGCCTCAGCTGGGGCCCCAATCTGGCTTGGTTTGATCCTAAAAGTGGCTCAGTCGAGGTCCCCAACTGGCTCAGTTTGACCCCAAAAGCGGCTCCATCCAGATCCCAAAACAGCCCCGTTTGGCCCCAAAAGCAGCTTGGTTGAGGCCCCAAATTGGCTCGGTTTGACCCCAAAACCAACTCAGTTGGGAACCCCAAACCAGCTCAGTTGGGCCCCAAAAATGGCTCGGTTGGGATACCCCAAACCAGCTCAGTTTGATCCCAAAAGTGGGGCACTTGAGACTTCAAACCGGTTCTGTTTGACCCCAAAACCAGCTCGGTTTGACCCCAAATGTGCCTCAGCTGGGGCCCCAACCTGGTTCAGTCTGGCCCCAAAACCAGCTCGGTTGAGGCCCCAAATTGGCTCCGTTTGACCCCAAAACCAGCTCAATTTGACCCCGACCCCAGTTCAGTCAAAGCCCCAAACTGGTTCAGTTTGACCCCAAAACCAGCTGAGTCAAGGACCCAAACTCTCTTGGTTTAGCCCCAAAAGCGGCTCGGTTGGGACCCCCAAAACCAGCTCAGCCATGACCCCAAACTGGCTCAGTTTGACCCCAAAACCAGCTCAGTTGGGAACCCCAAACTGCCTCAGTTTGAGCCCAAAACTGCCTCATTCTGACCCCAAACCACCTCATTTTGACCCAAACCCACCTCATTTTGACCCAAAACCATCTCATTCTGACCCAAAACCACCTCATTCTGACCCAAAACCACCTCATTTGTGTCCCCAAAGTCCCATTTGTGTCCCCACTCTCCCCTGACCTTGCATGGCCAGCCACGGCTTCCAGAAGACGTCGGAATTGCGCAGCAGCTGCGTCCAGTCGTGGTTTGACCCAAAACCGCCTCTTTTTGACCCAAATGCGCCTCATTTTGACCCAAAACCGCCTCATTTGTGTCCCGAAGTCCCATTTGTGTCCCCACTCTCCCCTGACCTTGCACGGCCAGCCGCGGCTTCCAGAAGACATCGGAATTGCGCAGCAGCTGCCTCCGGTCGCGGTTTGACCCAAAACCGCCTCTTTTTGACACAAAACCGCCTCATTTTGACCCAAAACCTCCTAATTTTGACCCAAAATCGCCTCATTTTGACCCAAAATCGCCTCATTTTTACCCCAAGCTGCCTCATTTGGGTCCCACTGTCCCCAGCTTCCAGAAGACGTCGGAATTGCGCAGCAGCTGCGTCCAGTTGTGGTTTGACCCAAAACCGCCTCATTCTGACCCAAAACCACCTCATTCTGACCCAAAACTGTCTCTTTTTGACCCAAACGCGCCTCATTTTGACCCAAAACCACCTCATTTGTGTCCCCAAAGTCCCATTTGTGTCCCCACTCTCCCCTGACCTTGCAGGGCCACCGCGGCTTCCAGCAGACGTCGGAATTGCGCAGCAGCTGCGTCCGGTCGCGGTTTGACCCAAAACCGCCTCATTCTGACCCAAAACCGCCTCATTTTGACCCAAAACTGCCTCTTTTAACCCAAAACCACCTCATTTGTGTCCCAAGTCCCGATCTGTGTCCCCAAAGTCCCATTTGTGTCCCCAAAGTCCCATTTGTGTCCCCACTCTCCCCTGACCTTGCACAGCCAGCCGCGGCTTCCAGAAGACGTCGGAATTGCGCAGCAGCTGCGTCCAGCCGTGGTTTGACCCAAAACCACCTCTTTTTGACCCAAAACCACCTAATTTTGACCCAAACCCACCTCATTTGTGTCCCAAAGTCCCGATTTGTGTCCCCAAAGTCCCGATTTGTGTCCCCACTCTCCCCTGACCTTGCACGGCCAGCCGCGGCTTCCAGAAGACGTCGGAATTGCGCAGCAGCTGCGTCCGGTCGCGGTTGACGGCCACCACGGCGGTGCCGCGGCCGAAGAGGCGGCCGTAGGACAGGCGGAAATCGCAGACCGTCCCTTGGGGTGGGGACAGCGAGGGCTCAGGAGGGGACGGGGGACGCTCGGGGCTGTCCCCGTGTCCCCACAGGTACCTGCCAGCAGCACGAGGTCGGCGTCGCGCAGGGCGTCGCGGCGGTTCTGCCGCAGCAGCAGGGGACACTCGGGGGACAGCAGCCCCCGCGCCGCCCCGCCCAGGTAGCAGGGGACACCCAGGGACTCCAGGGCCGAGCTGGGGACAGGGGAGGGGTCAGCGGGAACGGCCTGGGGGGGCCAAACTGGCTCCGTTTGGATCCAAACGGGCTCGGTTTGGACCCAAAAATGGCTGCATTTGGATCCATAAAACGGCTCCATCCAGATCCCAAACTGGCTCGGTTTGGGCCTAAAATCAGCACCATTCAGATCCCAAACTGGCTCCATTTGGCCCGAAACTGGCTCCATTTGGCCCCAAAACTTGCTCAGTTGGGGCCCCAAAACCAGCTCGGTTTGGCCCCAAAACTGGCTCCATCCAGATCCCAAAATGGCTCCATTTTGACCCAAACTGGCTCCATTTGGCCCCAAAATTGGCTCTGTTTGGACCCAAAACCAGCTGCATTTGGACCCAAAAATGCCTCCGTTTGGACCCAAAAATGGCTGCATCTGGATCCATAAAACGGCTCCATCCAGATCCCAAACTGGCTCCGTTTGGACCCAAAACTGGCTACATTTGGATCCAAAAGTGCCTCCATACAGATCCCAAACTGGCTCCACTTGGACCCAAAATTGCCTCCATCCTGATCCCAAACTGTCTCCGTTTGGACCCAAAAATGGCTCCCTTTGGACCCCAAAATGGCTGCATTTGGATCCATAAAACGGCTCCATCCAGATCCCAAACTGGCTCGGTTTGGGCCTAAAATCAGCACCATTCAGATCCCAAACTGGCTCCATTTGGCCCCAAAATTGGCTCTGTTTGGACCCAAAACCAGCTGCATTTGGACCCAAAAATGCCTCCGTTTGGACCCAAAAATGGCTGCATCTGGATCCATAAAACGGCTCCATCCAGATCCCAAACTGGCTCCGTTTGGACCCAAAAATGGCTGCATTTGGATCGATAAAACGGCTCCATCCAGATCCCAAACTGGCTCCGTTTGGGCCTAAAATCAGCACCATTCAGATCCCAAACTGGCTCCATTTGGCCCCAAAACTTGCTCAGTTGGGGCCCCAAAACCAGCTCGGTTTGGCCCCAAAACTGGCTCCATCCAGATCCCAAAATGGCTCCATTTTGACCCAAACTGGCTTCATTTGGCCCCAAAATTGGCTCTGTTTGGACCCAAAACTGGCTCGGTTTGGACCCAAAAATGCCTCCGTTTGGACCCAAAAATGGCTGCATTTGGATCCATAAAACGGCTCCATCCAGATCCCAAACTGGCTCGGTTTGGGCCTAAAATCAGCACCATTCAGATCCCAAACTGGCTCCATTTGGCCCGAAACTGGCTCCATTTGGCCCCAAAACTTGCTCAGTTGGGGCCCCAAACCCAGCTCGGTTTGGCCCCAAAACTGGCTCCATCCAGATCCCAAACTGGCTCCGTTTGGCCCCAAAAATGGCTACATTTGGACCCAAAAACGTCTCCATTTGGCCCCAAAATCAGCTCCATCCAGATCCCAGTCCATCCTAATCTCTCCCAGTCCATCCCGGTCCCTCCCAATCCATCCCAATCCCTCCCAGTCCCTCCCAATCCCCTCCCAATCCCTCCCAGTCCCTCCCATTCCCTCCCAGCCTATCCTAATGTATCCCAGTCCTTCCCAGTCCCTCCCAAACCTTCCCAGTCCCTCCCAAACCATCCCAGTCCCTCCCAGTCCATCCCAATCCCACCCATGCCCTCCCAATCCCCTCCCAGTGCATCCCAGTCCCTCGCAATCCATCCCAGTCCCTCCCAGTCAATCCCAATCCCTCCCAGTCCATCCCAATCCCTCCCAATCCCTCCCAGTCCATCCCAGTCCATCCCAGTCCATCCCAGTCCCTCCCAGTCCATCCCAATCCCTCCCAGTCCATCCCAGTCCCTCCCAGTCCGTCCCAATCCACCCCAGTCCTTCCCAATCCCTCCCAATCCCTCCCAGTGCTCCCAGTCCCTCCCAGTCCATCCCAGTCTATCCCAGTCCATCCCAATCCACCCCAGTCTATCCCAGTCTATCCCAATCCCTCCTATTCCCTCCCAGTCCCTCCTCATGTATCCCAGTCCCATTCCCAGTCCCTCCCAGTCCATCCCAGTTTCCTCCCAGTCCCTCCCAGTCCCTCCCAGTTTCCTTCCCAGTCCCTCCCAGTCCTTCCCAGTTTCCTTCCCAGTCCCTCCCAGTCCATCCCAGTCCAGCCGCTCACCGCAGCTCCTCGGCCGGCGTGGGGGGCAGCAGGGCCTGGCTGCCCACGAGCACCAGCGGCCGCCGGGCGCGGCTGAGCAGCTCCGCACAGCGCTGGACCTGGATTAACCCCCAAACCAGCCGGGATGAACCCCAAAACAGCCGGGATTAACCCCAAAACCTGGTTTAGACAGTCCCAAACCTGGATTAACCCCAAAGAGCCAGGATTAACCCCAAAACCCGCCTTAGACAGCCCCAAACTTGGATTAACCCCAAAGAGCCAGGATTAACCCCAAAGAGCCGGGATTAACCCCAAAACCTGGTTTAGACAGTCCCAAACCTGGATTAACCCCAAAGAGCCAGGATTAACCCCAAAACAGCCAGGATTAACCCCAAAACCCGCCTTAGACAGCCCCAAACTTGGATTAACCCCAAAGAGCCGGGATTAACCCCAAAGAGCCAGGATTAACCCCAAAACTTGGTTTAGATAGTCCCAAACCTGGATTAACCCCAAAGAGCCGGGATTAACCCCAAAACAGCCAGGATTAACCCCAAAACCCGCCTTAGACAGCCCCAAACTTGGATTAACCCCAAAGAGCCAGGATTAACCCCAAAGAGCCGGGATTAACCCCAAAACCTGGTTTAGACAGTCCCAAACCAGGATTAACCCCAAAACAGCCAGGATTAACCCCAAAACCCGCCTTAGACAGCCCCAAACTTGGATTAACCCCAAAGAGCCGGGATTAACCCCAAAGAGCCAGGATTAACCCCAAAACCTGGTTTAGACAGTCCCAAACCTGCATTAACCCCAAGGGCTGGGATTAACCCCGAAGAGCCGGGACTAACCCCAAAACAGCCGGGATGAGCCCCAAAACCTGGTTTAGACAGTCTCAAACCTGGATTAACCCCAAAACAGCCAGGATTAACCCCAAAACCCGCCTTAGACAGCCCCAAACTTGGATTAACCCCAAAGAGCCAGGATTAACCCCAAAACCTGGTTTAGACAGTCCCAAACCTGGATTAATCCCAAAGAGCCAGGATTAACCCCAAAACAGCCAGGATTAACCCCAAAACCCGCCTTAGACAGCCCCAAACTTGGATTAACCCCAAAGAGCCAGGATTAACCCCAAAACCTGGTTTAGACAGTCCCAAACCTGGATTAATCCCAAAGAGCCAGGATTAACCCCAAAACAGCCAGGATTAACCCCAAAACCCGCCTTAGACAGCCCCAAACTTGGATTAACCCCAAAGAGCCGGGATTAACCCCAAAGAGCCAGGATTAACCCCAAAACCTGGTTTAGACAGTCCCAAACCTGCATTAACCCCAAGGGCTGGGATTAACCCCGAAGAGCCGGGACTAACCCCAAAACAGCCGGGATGAGCCCCAAAACCTGGTTTAGACAGTCTCAAACCTGGATTAACCCCAAAACAGCCAGGATTAACCCCAAAACCCGCCTTAGACAGCCCCAAACTTGGATTAACCCCAAAGAGCCAGGATTAACCCCAAAGAGCCAGGATTAACCCCAAAACCTGGTTTAGACAGTCCCAAACCTGGATTAACCCCAAAGAGCCGGGATTAACCCCAAAGAGCCAGGATTAACCCCAAAACCTGGTTTAGACAGTCCCAAACCTGCATTAACCCCAAGGGCTGGGATTAACCCCGAAGAGCCGGGACTAACCCCAAAACAGCCGGGATGAGCCCCAAAACCTGGTTTAGACAGTCTCAAACCTGGATTAACCCCAAAACAGCCAGGATTAACCCCAAAACCCGCCTTAGACAGTCCCAAACTTGGATTAACCCCAAAGAGCCGGGATTAACCCCAAAGAGCCAGGATTAACCGCAAAACCTGGTTTAGACAGTCCCAAACCTGGATTAACCCCAAAGAGCCAGGATTAACCCCAAAACCTGCCTTAGACAGCCCCAAACCAGCCAGGATTAACCCTAAACCAGCCGGGATTAACCCCAAACCAGCCGGGATTAACCCCAAACAGCCCAAATTAACCCCAAATCAGCCCAGTTTAGACAGCCCCAAAACCAGCTCATCCCAAACCCTTCAATCCCATCCCAATCCCACCCCAACCCCACCCCAACCCCATCCCAACCCCTTAAATCCATCCCAAAACCCCCAATCCATCCCAAAAACCCATCCCAAACCAATCCCAAAACCCCCCAATTCATCCCAAACCCTTCAATCCCATCCCAAAACCCCCCCAAAAACCCATCCCAATCCACCCCAACCCCATCCCAAAACCCCAACCCCATCCCAACCCCACCAAAACCCATCCCAATCCCACCCCAACCCCATCCCAAAACCCCAACCCCATCCCAACCCCATCCCAAAACCCCAACCCCATCCCAATCCCACCCCAACCCCATCCCAAAACCCCAACCCCATCCCAATCCCACCCCAATCCCATCCCAAACCCATCCCAAAACCTCAATCCCACCCCAACCCCATCCCAAAACCCCAACCCCATCCCAATCCCACCCCAATCCCATCCCAAACCCATCCCAAAACCTCAATCCCACCCCAAACCCATCCCAATCCCATCCCAAACCCCATCCCAAAACCCCAATCCCATCCCAAAACCCCAATCCCATCCCAACCCCATCCCAAACCCCAATCCCAAACCCAACCCCATCCCAAACCCCAATCCCATCCCAAAACCCCAATCCCAAACACAACCCCATCCCAAAACCCCAACCCCATCCCAATCCCATCCCAACCCCATCCCAAACCCATCCCAAAACCTCAATCCCACCCCAAACCCATCCCAATCCCATCCCAAACCCCATCCCAAAACCCCAATCCCATCCCAAAACCCCAATCCACCCCAACCCCATCCCAAACCCTTCAATCCCAAACCCAACCCCATCCCAAACCCCAAACCCATCCCAAAACCCCCCCAAAAACCCATCCCAATCCTCCCCAACCCCATCCCAAAACCCCAACCCCATCCCAATCCCACCCCAACCCCATCCCAAAACCCCAACCCCATCCCAATCCCATCCCAAACCCCATCCCAAAACCCCAACCCCATCCCAATCCCATCCCAAACCCCATCCCAAAACCCCAACCCCATCCCAATCCCATCCCAAACCCCAACCCCATCCCAAACCCCATCCCAAAACCCCAATCCCATCCCAAACCCCATCCCAAAACCCCAATCCCATCCCAACCCCCCCCCTAAATCCCTCCAATCCCATCCCAAAACCGGACCCCAAATCCATCCCCAACCCCTCAACCCCATCCCAAGTCCGCCCGTTTTGGGGTTTTCACCCCACTTTTGGGGTTTCCCCCTCGTTTTTGGGGTTTTCATCCCGGCTTTGGGGTTTTCCGCCAATTTTTGGGGTTATCGCCCCATTTTTGGGGTTTTTACCCCGTTTTTGGGGTTTTCCCCGCTTTTGGGGTTTTCAACCCACTTTTGGGGTTTTGCCCCCACTTTTGGGGTCTTCCCCCTGCTTTTGGGGTTTTCACCCCATTTTTGGGGTTTTTGTCCCGGCTTTGGGGTTTTCCCCGCGGTTTTCAGGTTTTTGCCTCATTTTTGGGGGTTTTGCCCTGTTTTTGGGGTTTTCACCACATTTTTGGCATTTTCCCCGTTTTTGGGGTTTTTGTCCCAGCCTTAGGGTTTTCCACCAATATTTGGGGGGTTTTGCCCCGTTTTTGGGGTTTTCACCCCGTTTTTGGGGTTTTCCCCTGTTTTTGGGGTTTTTGCCCCATTTTTGGGATTTCCCCCCGTTTTTGGGGTTTTCCTTGTTTTTAGGATTTTCCCCGTTTTTGGGATTTTCCCTCTGGTTTTGGGGTTATCGGCCCATCTTTGGGGGTTTCCCCTCATTTTTGGGGTTTTCCCCCCAGTTTTGGGGTTTTCCCCCCAGTTTCGGGGTTTTCCCCCCAGTTTCGGGGTTTTCACCCAACTTTCGGGGTTTTCGCCCCATTTTTGGGGTTTTCACCCCATTTTTGGGATTTCCCCCCCGTTTTTGGGGTTTTTCCCCCAGCTTTGGTGATTATGAGGTTTTTGCCCTGTTTCTGGGGTTTCCCCCCTGTTTTTGGGATTTTCCCTCTGGTTTTGGGGTTTTTGCCCCAGCTTTGGAGTTTTCCCCTTGTTTTTGGGTTTTTCACCCCATTTTTGGGTTTTTCGCCCCATTTTTCGAGTTTCCCTCAGTTTTTGGTTTTTTTCCCCCTATTTTTGGGGTTTCCCCCCTGCTTTTGGGTTTTTTCGCCCCGTTTTTGGGTTTTTTGCCCCACTTTTGGGTTTTCGCCCCGTTTTTGGGTTTTTCACCCCATTTTTGGGTTTTTCGCCCCGTTTTTGGGGTTTTTCCCCTGTTTTGGGGGTTTTCCCCTTGTTTTTGGGTTTTTTGCCCCATTTTGGGGTTTTTCGCCCCATTTTGGGTTTATCGCCCCATTTTTGGGGTTTTCGCCCCATTTTTGGGTTTTTCACCCCGTTTTTGGGTTTTTCACCCCATTTTTTTGTTTTTCGCCCTGTTTTTGGGTTTTTCGCCCCGTTTTTGGGCTTTTCCCTCTGTTTTTGGGGTTTTCCCCTTGTTTTTAGGATTTTTGCTCCATTTTGGCATTTTTCGCCCCATTTTGGGTTTATCGCCCCGTTTTTGGGGTTTTCGCCCCGTTTTGGGGTTTTTCACCCCATTTTTGATTTTTTTGCCCTGTTTTTGGGTTTTTCGCCCCGTTTTTGGGGTTTTTGCCCCATTTTTGGGGTTTTCGCCCCGTTTCGGGGTCCCGCACCTGCTCGGGGGCGGCCGTGGGGGCGCGCAGGGGCAGCGGGGTCGGGTCCCGCGGCTCCCAGGCCCCCGCGAAGAGATCCTGGAGGTAATTCCCGAGGTACCTGCGGGGATTTGGGGTTTTTGTGGGATTTGGGGTTTTTTGGGGTTTTCCTGGGGTTTGGGGGGGATTTTTTGGGGGCGGGGGGAGGTTTTTGGGGGGGATTTGGGGGCTTTTTGGGTTTTTTTTGGTTTTTTTTTGGTGGGATTTGGGGTTTTTCTGGGGTTTTTTGGGGGGGTTGGGGTTTTTTTGGGGTTTTTGTGGGATTCAGGGTTTTTTTGTTTTTTCTGGGGTTTTTGGGGGGGAAGTTTTTGGGGGAGAGGTCTTTTGGGGGGGTTGGGGTCTTTTTGAGGGTTTGGGGGGTTCTTTTGGGGGTTTTGGGGGCTTTTGGGTTTTTTCTGGGGGTTTTTGGGGATTTTGGGGGGGCTTGTTTTTGGGGGGGAGGCTTTTTGGGGGAGTTGGGGTTTTTTGGGGTTTTGTGGGATTTGGGGTTTTTGGGGGGTTTTATGGGACTTTTGGGGGGCTTTTTGGGGGTTTTGGTTTTTTGGGGGAGCTTTTTGGGAGGAGTTTTTGGGGGTTTTTTTTGGAGGTATTTTGGGGGGATTTTGGGGGGAAGGGTTCGGGTTTTTGCGCTTTTTTTCGGGTTTTGGGTTTTTTGGGTGGGGGTTTGGGTTATTTGGGGTTTTTGGGTTTTTTTGGGGGGGGAAGGTTGGAAATTTTTGTTGGTTTTTGGGGGATTTTGGGGGTTTTTCTCTGGGTGTTTTTTTTTGGGGGTGGGGGTGGGTTTTTGGGGGGGTTCTTTGGGGTTTTTTTGGGGGGGGGTTCCTCTCACCACTGGACGAGTTTCCCCCGTAGCCCCTGCGGGGTTTTGGAGCCCCCGATCTCCTTCTGGACCACGTGGAAGGGGTAGAGGACATCGATGGGCAGCTCCACGAACACGGGGCCTGCGGGGACCCCAAAACCCCTTTAGGGGTGGGGTCTGA
Organism: Aphelocoma californica; assembly: GCA_028536675.1. Taxonomy (NCBI): domain Eukaryota; kingdom Metazoa; phylum Chordata; class Aves; order Passeriformes; family Corvidae; genus Aphelocoma; species Aphelocoma californica. The sequence goes on along the minus strand of JAQMYR010000035.1, from coordinate 418,715 downwards.
GCCCCTCGATCCCAAAAAACCCCAAAAAAAACTCCAGGAACCGACCCCAAAGCACTCAAACAACCCCAAAACCATCCCGGTGTCCCCAACCCCGAAGTTCCACCCCAAACACCCCCAAAATATCAAATCCCATCCCAAAAGCCCCCCAAATCCATGGGGGTCACCCCAAGTCCCACCTGATCCCAAATTCCATCCCCAGACACCCCAAAATCCCAAATCCCACCTGATCCCAAATTCCATCCCCAGAGACTCCAAAAAATCACAAATCCCATCCCAAAACCCCCCCAAATCCTTGGGGATCACCCCAAATCCCACCTCAATGGACCCCAAATCAGCCCCACCCCAATCTCTCCATCCCCAGAGATTCCAAAATCCCTAATCCCATCCCCAAACCCCCACAAATCCAGGGGAATCACCCCAAATCCCACCTGATCCCAAACCTCCATCCCCAGACACCCCAAAATCCCAAATCCCATCCCAAAACCACCCAAATCCATGGGGGTCACCCCAAATCCCACCTGATCCCAAATTCCATCCCCAGACACCCCAAAATCCCAAATCCCATCCCAAAACCCCCCAAATCCATGGGGATCACCCCAAATCCCACCTGATCCCAAACCTCCATCCCCAGAGACCCCAAAAAATCCCAAATCCCATCCCAACCCCCCCCCAAATCCCACCTGATCCCAAACCTCCATCCCCAGACACCCCAAAATCCCAAATCCCATCTCAAAACCCCCCAAATCCATGGGGGGGGTCACCCCAAATTTCCCACTGGGGGAATTCTGGGATTCCTCCCATCCCAAACTCCTCTCCGTGGGAATTTTGGGATTCCTCTCCCCATCCCAAACCCCTCACGGGGAGATTTTGGGATTTTTTCCCTCCCAAATTCCCCACCCCATGGGGGCTGATTTTGGGATCCCAACCCCAAGGAGATTTTGGGATTCCAATCCCTCTCCAATTCTTCATCCCGGGGCTGATTTTGGGATCCCAACCCCAAGGAAATTTTGGGATTCCAATCCCTCTCCAATTCCTCATCCAGGGGCTGATTTTGGGATTCCTCCTCCCAAAATTTCTCTCCAGGGGAATTTTGGGATTTCTCCTCCCCAGATTTCCCATCCCGGGCCTGACTTTGGGATTCCTCCCCTCCCAAATTCCTCAGGGGGGGAATTTCGGGATTCCAACCTCCCCAAATTCCCCATCATGGGGTTGATTTTTGGTCCCCCTCCCCCACCTCCAAACTCCTCCCCATGGGAATTTTGGGATTCCTCTCCCCATCCCAAACCCCTCACAGGGAGATTTTGGGATTCTTTCCCTCCCCAATTCCCCATCCCGGGGCTGATTTTGGGATCCCCCCAGTTCCTCCCCATGGGAAATTTTTGGGATTCCCACCCCACAAACCCCATCCCAGGGGAATTTTGGGGGAATTCTGGGATGTCCCCGTGCCCACACCGGGTGTCCCCTCCATGGTGGTGGTGATGACCCCGAGCAGGGTGGGGATGGAAATTCCCCATCCCGGGGCTGATTTTGGGATCCCCTCCCTCCCAAAACTCCTCCCCATGGGAATTTTGGGATTCCTCCTCCCATCCCAAACTCCTCCCCATGGGAATTTTGGGATTCCTCTCCCCATCCCAAACCCCTCACAGGGAGATTTTGGGATTCTTTCCCTCCCTAATTCCCCATCCCGGGGCTGATTTTGGGATCCCCCCAGTTCCTCCCCATGGGAATTTTGGGCTTCCAACCTCCCCAAATTCCATCCCAGGGCTGATTTTTGGGATCCCCATCCCAGGGGAATTTTGGGGGAATTCCGGGATGTCCCCGTGCCCTCACCGGGTGTCCCCTCCATGGTGGTGGCGATGACCCTGAGCAGGGTGGGGATGGAAATTCCCCATCCTGGGGCTGATTTTGGGATCCCCTCCCTCCCAAAACTCCTCCCCATGGGAATTTTGGGATTCCTCTCCCCATCCCAAACCCCTCACGGGGAGATTTTGGGATTCTTTCCCTCCCTAATTCCCCATCCCGGGGCTGATTTTGGGATCCCCCCAGTTCCTCCCCATGGGAATTTTTGGGATTCCCACCCCACAAACCCCATCCCGGGGGAATTTTGGGGGAATTCTGGGATGTCCCCGTGCCCTCACCGGGTGTCCCCTCCATGGCGGTGGCGATGGCCCGGCGCAGGGTGGGGACGATGTCGCGCACGGCTCTGACTGACAGCGCGGCCTTGCAGAGCGTCCGGAACAGCGGCACCTGCGGGATGTCCTGGAGCGCGCCCCGGCCCTGGGAAACCGGGAATGGCACCGGGAGTTCGGGAATGGCACCGGGAATAACGGGAATGGCACCGGGAATGGCATCGGGAATAACCGGAATGGCATCGGAAACAACGGGAATGGCATCGGGAATAACGGGAATGGCACCGGAAATGGCATCGGGAATAACGGGAATGGCATCGGAAACAACGGGAATGGCACCGGGAATAACGGGAATGGCACCGGGAATGGCATCGGGAATAACCGGAATGGCATCGGAAACAACGGGAATGGCACTGGGAATAACGGGAATGGCAACGGGAATGGCACCGGGAATGGCATCGGGAATAACCGGAACGGCATCGGAAACAACGGGAATGGCACTGGGAATAACGGGAATGGCAACGGGAATGGCACCGGGAATGGCATCGGGAATAACCGGAACGGCATCGGAAACAACAGGAATGGCACTGGGAATAACGGGAATGGCATCGGTAATGGCATTGGGAATAACTGGAATGGCATCGGGAATGGCACTGGGAATCATGAGAATGGCATCGGGAGTTCGGGAATGGCACCAGGAATAATGGGAATGGCACCAGGAATTCAGGAATAGCACCAGGAATAATGGGAATGGCATCGGAAATAACGGGAATGGCACCAGGAATTTGGGAATGGCACCAGGAATTCAGGAATGACCATTGGGAATCCAGGAATGGCACTGGGAAGGACCATTGGGAATGGCATCGGAAATAATGGGAATGGCACTGGGAATTCGGGAATGGCACCAGGAATAACGGGAATGGCACCAGGAATTCGGGAATGGCACCGGGAATTCAGGAATGACCATTGGGAATCTGGGAATGGCATCGGGAATAACGGGAATGGCATCGGGAACAATGGGAATGGCACCGGGAATAACAGGAATGGCATTGGGAATGGCATCGGGAATTCGGGAATGGCATCAGAAACAACGGGAATGGCACCAGGAATTCAGGAATGACCATTGGGAATCTGGGAATGGCACCGGGAATGACCATTGGGAATGGTATTGGGAATAATGGGAATGGCACCAGGAATTTGGGAATGGCTCCGGGAATAATGGGAATGGCACCAGGAATGGCATCGGGAACAATGGGAATAGCATCGGGAATGACCATTGGGAATGGCATCAGGAATAATGGGAATGGCACCAGGAATAATGGGAATGGCACCGGGAATGGCACCAGGAATTTAGGAATGGCCATCGGGAATGGCATCAGGAACTTGGGAATGGCACTGGGAACAAGGAATGGCATTGGGAATAATGGGAATGGCACTGGGAATTCGGGAATGGCATTGGGAATCCGGGAATGACCATCGGGAATGGCATCGGGATACTTGGGAATGGCATCAGGAATAATGGGAATAGCACTGGGAATTCAGGAATGACCTTTGGGAATGGCACCAGGAATTTGGGAATGGCACCAGGAATTCAGGAATGACCATTGGGAACCCGGGAATGGCACCAGCAATAATGGGAATGGCACCGGGAATTCAGGAATGGCACCGGGAATTCGGGAATGGCATCAGGAATAATGGGAATGGCACCAGGAATTTGGGAATGGCCACTGGGAATAATGGGAATGGCCACTGGGAATTCGGGAATGGCACTGGGAATCTGGGAATGGCCACGGGGAATAATGGGAATGGCATCGGGAATAAAGGAAACAGCCACTGGGAATTCGGGAATGGCCCCTGGGAATCTGGGAATGACATCGAGAATTTGGGAATGACATCGAGAATGACCTCAGGAATCTGGGAATGGCCATTGGGAATAACGGGAATGGCCTTGGGAATTCAGGAACGGCATTGGGAATTTGGGAATGGCATTGGGAATGGTATCGGGAATTCGGGAATGACATCAGGAATCCAGGAATGACACCAGGATTAATGGGAATGGCATCAGGAATGGCACTGGGAATTTGGGAATGGCCATTGGGAATTTGGGAACTCCTGGGAATGCCCTCAGGAAAACGGGAATGACCTCGGGAATAACAGGAATGGTCACAGGAACCTGGGAATGACATCGGGGATTTGGGAATGGCAGTGGGAATTCAGGAATGGCCTCGGGAATCTGGGAATTCCCACTCTGGGATCCGGGAATTCCCAGGAATACCCTTGGGAAAACAGTGATGACCCTCAGGAATAACGGGAATGGTCCCTCGGGAAACTGGGAATGGCCACAGGAAAATGGGAATTCCTTCAGGAACACTGGGAATGGTCTCAGAAAAAACGGGAATTCCCCCAGGAAAATGAGAATTCCCCCCAAAAACGTCGGATTTCCACCCCAACCAATTCCCTGGAATGGTCAATTCCCAGTTTTCGGTGACACCAGGACCCCAAAACCAAGGGAAAACCCCCCAAAATTGGGGTCAGGAAGGGATTTTTTGGGATGCCCCCAAACCCCCGCAAATCCAAAGGAATTGATGGGAATAATTTGCATAAATTAATGGATTTGGGGACGTAATTAATACGTAATTAAAATATGAGGAACAGTCACTAATTCCATGAATTCCAGGAATTTCTGGTCATTGATTTGGGGACAAATCCCCAAAAAAATGCTGGATTTTCTATCCCGGAGAACAAATTCCCGTTTTTTTTAGTGACACCGGGACCCAAAAATGAGAGAAAACCCCAAAAAATGAGGGAAAAACCTTGAAAAATGAGGGAAAACCCCCCAAAAATGAGGGAAAAACCTTGAAAAATGAGGGAAAACCCCCCAAAAATGGGGTGGAAAAAAAAAACCCAAAATGAAAGAAACTGCCCCAAAATTCCCTTTGGGAAGGGCTTTTTTGGGATGTTCCCACCTTTTGTAGGGTGGCGGCGGCGCCGCCCAGGAGCAGCAGGGGGGACTCGGCCATCTGGGCGTTCTTGACGGCCGTCACCGTGTTGGTGACACCGGGGCCCGCGGTGACAGCGGCGACGCCGATGCGACCTGGGGGCATAGCGGGGACGGGGTGGGACGGGGGACAACGGACGGGGCCAAGGTGGCACCAAGGTGGCCCCAAGGTGGCTCCAAGGTGGCGTCAAAGTGGCTTCAAGATGGCTCCAAACTGGCACCAAAGTGGCGCCAAGGTGGCACCAAAGTAGCACCAGGATGGTTCCAAGATGACACCAAAGTCACGCCAAAGTGGCCCCAAAATGGCACCAAGATGGCACCAAAGTGGTACCAAGGTGGCACCAAGGTGGCACCAAAGCAGCACCAAAGTGGAACCAAGATGGCACCAAAATGGCCCCAAAGTGGCACCAAGGTGGCTCCAAGATGACCCCACAGTGGCTTCAAGATGGCGCAAAAATGGCTCCAAAGTAGCGCCAAGATGGCCCCAAGGTGGCTTCAAGATGACACCAAAAATGGCCCCAAAGTGGCACCAAGGTGGCTCCAAGGTGACACCAAAGGAGCACCAAAGTGGCTCCAAGATGGCTCCAAAATGACCCCAAAGTGGCACCAAGGTGGCTCCAAGATGACACCAAAGTCACGCCAAAGTGGCTCCAAAATGGCACCAAGATGGCACCAAAGTGGCACCAAGGTGGCACCAAAGCAGCACCAAAGTGGAACCAAGATGGCCCCAAAATGACCCCAAAGTGATACCAAGGTGGCTCCAAGATGACCCCAAAGTGGCACCAAGATGGTGCCAAAATGGCTCCAAAGTAGAGCCAAGATGGCCCCAAGGTGGCTCCAAGATGACACCAAAGCGGCACCAAAGTGGCACCAAGGTGGCTCCAAGATGACACCAAAACCACAAAAAAGTGGCTCCAAGATGGCCCCAAAATGGCCCCAAGGTGGCTCCAAAATGGCACCAAGATGGCACCAAAGTGGTACCAATGTGGCTACAAGATGACACCAAAGTCACGCTAAAGTGGCTTCAAGATGGCCGCAAAATGGCCCCAAAGTGGCACCAAGGTGGCACCAAAGCCACAACAAAGTGGCTTCAAGATGGCCCCAAAATGGCCCCAAAGTGGCCCCAAGGTGGCTCCAAGGTGACGCCAAGGTGGCACCAAAGTGGCTTCAAGATGGCGCCAAAATGGCTCCAAAGTAGCGCCAAGATGGCCCCAAGGTGGCTTCAAGATGACACCAAAGTGGCACCAAGGTGGCTCTAAGGTGGCACCAAAGCAGCACCAAAGTGGAACCAAGATGGCCCCAAAATGGTCCCAAAGTGGCACCAAGGTGGCTCCAAGATGGCCCCAAAGTGGCACCAAGGTGGCTCCAAGATGGCCCCAAAGTGGCCCCAAAGTGGCACCAAGGTGGCACCAAAGCCACAACAAAGTGGCTTCAAGATGGCCCCAAAATGGCCCCAAAGTGGCACCAAGGTGGCTCCAAGGTGACGCCAAGGTGGCGTCAAAGTGGCTTCAAGATGGCTCCAAACTGGCACCAAAGCGGCGCTAAGGTGGCCCCAAGGTGGCTCCAAGATGACACCAAAGTGGCACCAAGGTGGCTCTAAGGTGGCACCAAAGCAGCACCAAAGTGGAACCAAGATGGCCCCAAAATGGCCCCAAAGTGGCACCAAGGTGGCTCCAAGACGACCCCAAAGTAGAACCAAGATGGCGCAAAAATGGCTCCAAAGTAGCGCCAAGATAGCCCCAAGGTGGCTCCAAGATGACACCAAAGCGGCACCAAAGTGGCCCCAAGGTGGCTCCAAGATGACACCAAAACCACAAAAAAGTGGCTCCAAGATGGCACCAAAATGGCCCCAAGGTGGCTCCAAGATGGCACCAAAAATGGCCCCAAAGTGGCACCAAGGTGGCTCCAAGGTGACCCCAAAGGAGCACCAAAGTGGCTCCAAGATGGCTCCAAAATGACCCCAAAGTGGCACCAAGGTGGCTCCAAGATGACCCCAAAGTGGCACCAAGATGGCCCCAAAATGGCTCCAAAGTAGAGCCAAGATGGCCCCAAGGTGGCTCCAAGATGACACCAAAGCCACAAGAAAGTGGCTCCAAGATGGCTCCAAAATGGCCCCAAAGTGGCACCACGGTGGCACCAAAGCCACAACAAAGTGGCTTCAGATTGGCCCCAAAATGGCACCAAAATGGCACCAAGGTGGCTCCAAGGTGACACCAAAGTGGCACCAAGGTGGCTTCAAGATGACACCAAGGCCACAACAAAGTGGCACCAAGATGGCCCCAAAATGGCACCAAAGTGGCTTCAAGATGGTGCCAAAATGGCCCCAAGATGACCCCAAAGTGGCATCAAGGTGGCACCAAGGTGGTACCAAAGCCACAACAAAGTGGCTTCAAGATGGCACAAAAATGGCCCCAAAGTGGCACCAAGGTGGCTCCAAAGTAGCCCCAAGATGACACCAAATTGGCACCAAGGAGGCTCCAAGATGGCACCATAGTGGCACCTAAGTGGCTTCAAGATGGCACCAAAGTGGCTCCAAGGTGGCACCAAAGTGGCACCACGATGGCTCCAAGGTGGCACCATGGATGGATGAGGGGACAAACGAGGACAAAATCCCACCCTGGACACCCCAAAACCCTCTGGAGATGTTGGCCATGGGGCCACCTCCCCGTGCCACCCCCACCCCTTGGGGGACAAATGGGGACAAACGGGGACAAATGGGGACAAATCCCACCCTGGACACCCCAAACTCTTTGAAACCCTCTCAGGTCACCCAGGAGCCACCAAGATGGGACAAGGAGGGACACCCCAAAACCCTTGGAGATGTTGGCCATGGGGTCACCTCCCCATGCCACCCCCACCCCTTGGAGACAAACAGGGACAAACGAGGACACCCCCCCTCCCCCGAAATGTCCCCGGCGCTGACCCGAGAGCCGCGAGACGGCGTCGGCGGCGAAGACGGCGGTGGCCTCGTGCCGCGTGTCCACCACGCGGATGCCGAGCTTCTCGCAGGCCACCAGCACGGGCGAGATGTGGCCCCCGGGCAGCGTGAACAGGAACCGCACCCCGTGGGCACGGAGCACCTCGGCCACCAGCTCCCCGCCATGCCGGGGACTCGCCGTGTCCACCTGGGCGGACAGCGAGGTCACCGTGGGGTCACCACGGGGTCACCATGGCGGCAGCGGGGCCCCCAGTGTCCCCCAGTATCCCCAGTGTTGGCGGTGACACCGGTGACACCTGTCCCCAGGGTCCTCCATCCCACCCGTGCCACCTGTGCCCGTCTCCCCCTGGTCCCACCCATCCCACCTGTGGTCACCGTGGGGTCACCACGGGGTCAGTGGTGGCACCGGTGGCACCTGTCCCCAATGTCCCACCTGTCCCCAGTGTCTCCCATCCCCAGTGTCCCCCCAGTGTCCCCCTGACCTCAATGTCCCCCATCCCCAGTGTCACCCCAGTGTCCCCCCAGTGTCACCCCAGTGTCCCCCTGACCCCAATGTCCCCATCCCCAGTGTCCCCCCAGTGTCCCCATCCCCAGTGTCCCCCCAGTGTCACCCCAGTGTCACCCCAGTGTCCCCTCAGTGTCCCCATCCCCAGTGTCCCCCCAGTGTCACCCCAGTGTCCCCTCAGTGTCCCCATCCCCAGTGTCCCCCCAGTGTCCCCCCAGTGTCACCCCAGTGTCCCCTCAGTGTCCCCATCCCCAGTGTCACCCCAGTGTCCCCTCAGTGTCCCCATCCCCAGCGCCCCCCAGTACCCCCAGTGTCACCCCAGTGTCCCCCCAGTGTCCCCCATCCCCAGTGTCCCCCCAGTGTCACCCCAGTGTCCCCTCAGTGTCCCCATCCCCAGTGTCCCCCTGACCCCAATGTCCCCCATCCCCAGTGTCCCCCCAGTGTCCCCCCAGTGTCCCCTCAGTGTCCCCATCCCCAGTGTCCCCCCAGTGTCACCCCAGTGTCACCCCAGTGTCCCCTCAGTGTCCCCATCCCCAGTGTCCCCCTGACCCCAATGTCCCCCATCCCCAGTGTCCCCCCAGTGTCACCCCAGTGTCCCCTCAGTGTCCCCATCCCCAGTGTCCCCCCAGTGTCACCCCAGTGTCACCCCAGTGTCCCCTCAGTGTCCCCATCCCCAGTGTCCCCCCAGTGTCACCCCAGTGTCCCCTCAGTGTCCCCATCCCCAGCGCCCCCCAGTACCCCCAGTGTCACCCCAGTGTCCCCCCAGTGTCCCCCATCCCCAGTGTCCCCCCAGTGTCACCCCAGTGTCCCACCAGTGTCCCCATCCCCAGTGTCCCCCCAGTGTCCCCCTGACCCCAATGTCCCCCATCCCCAGTGTCCCCCCAGTGTCCCCATCATGCCCGCAATCCCCAATGTCCCCAATGTCCCCAGACCTTGTGGCACAGGCGGTAGAGGAGCCCGAGGCGCTGGGCCACCACCAGCAGGGCCAGGGCCACCAGCCCGGCACAGGCACAGCCCAGTCCGGCCACCAGATCCATGGGAGGGGACTGCAAAACAACGGGGCCACCGTGGGAAGCCCTGGGGGACACCAGGAAGCCACTGGGGACATCGTGGGAACCCCTGGGGACACTGGGAACCGAGTGGGGACACTGGGAACCCACTGGGGACACCGGGAACCCAACTGGGACATCGTAGGAACTGAATGGGGACACCAGGAACTCACTGGGGACATTGTGGGAACTGGACACTGGGAACCCACCAGGGACACCGTGGGAACCCCTGGGGGACACCAGGAAGCCACTGGGGACATCGTGGGAACCCCTGGGGACATCATGGGAACCCCTGGGGACACCAGGAATCCAATGGGGACACCAGGAATTCACCAGGGACATCATGGGAACCCGACAGGGACATCGTGGGAATTGACTGGGGACACTGGGAACCCACTGGGGACATCGTGGGGAGCCCTGGGGACACCAGGAACCCAACGGGGACACCGGGAATCCACCAGGGACACTGTGGGAACCCATGGGGACACTGGGAACCCAACGGGGACACCGGGAACCCAACGGGGACACCGGGAATCCACCAGGGACACCGTGGGAACTCCTGGGGACATCATGGGAACCCGACAGGGACATCCTGGGAATTGACTGGGGACACTGGGAACCCACTGGGGACATCGTGGGAAGCCCTGGGGACATCATGGGAACCCCTGGGGACACCAGGAACCCCTGGGGACACCGGGAACCCACTGGGGACATCATGGGAACCCCTGGGGACACCAAGAACCCAACAGGGACACCGGGAATCCACCAGGGACACCGTGGGAACCCCTGGGGACATCATGGGAACCCGACAGGGACATCGTGGGAATTGACTGGGGACACTGGGAACCCACTGGGGACATCGTGAGGAGCCCTGGGGACACTGGGAACTGAGTGGGGACACCGTGGGAACCCCTGGGGACACCGGGAAACCACTGGGGACATCGTGAGGAGCCCTGGGGACACTGGGAACTGAGTGGGGACACCATGGGAACCCAACGGGGACACTGGGAACTGAGTGGGGACACCATGGGAACCCCTGGGGACACCAGGAATCCAATGGGGACACTGGGAATTCACCAGGGACACCGTGGGAACCCTGGGGACATCATGGGAACCCAACAGGGACATCGTGGGAATTGACTGGGGACACTGGGAACCCACTGGGGACTTTGTGGGAAGCCCTGGGGACACTGGGAACCCAACGGGGACACCGGGAATCCACCAGGGACACTGTGGGAACCCATGGGGACACTGGGAACCACTGGGGACACGGGGCATCCACCAGGGACACGGAGGACACTGGGGACACCGGGGGACACTGGGGACATTGGGGACACTGGGGACAGGGAGGGCACTGGGGACACTGGGGACACTGAGGGGACACCGAGGACACTGGGAACATGGGATAGGGAGGACATTTGGGACACTGGGGACACTGGGAACACGGGACAGGGAGGACATTTGGGACACTGGGGACACTGGGAACACGGGACAGGGAGGACATTGGGGACATTGGGGACAGGGAGGACACTGGGGACACTGGGGACATTGGGGACACGGGGGACAGGGAGGACACTGGGGACACTAGGGACACTGGGGACACTGGGGGACACTGGGGGGACACGGGACAGGGAGGACACTGGGGACACAAGACACTGGGGACACTGGGGACATTGGGGACATGGGGGACAGGGAGGACACTGGGGACACTGGGGGACACTGGGGATACTGGGGGCACGGGGGACAGGGAGGACACTGGGGACACTGGGGGACACTGGGGGGACACTGGGGGGACACGGGACAGGGAGGACACTGGGGACACTGGGGACATTGGGGACACAGGGGACAGGGAGGACACTGGGGACATGGGACACTGGGGACAGTGGGGACACTGGGGACACTGGGGGGACAGGGAGGACACTGGGGGGACACTGGGGGACACTGGGGATACTGGGGACACGGGGGACAGGGAGGACACTGGGGACACTGGGGACACTGGGGACACTGGGGATACTGGGGACACTGGGGACATGGGACAGGGAGGACACTGGGGACACTGGGGACATTGGGGGACACTGCGGACACTGGGGACATTGGGGACACTGGAGACATTGGGGACACTGGGGGACACTGGGGACACTGGGGACAGGGAGGACACTGGGGGACACTGGGGATACTGGGGACACTGGGGACATGGGACAGGGAGGACACTGGGGACACTGGGGACAGTGGGGGACACTGGGGGACACTGGGGGGACACTGGGGGGACACGGGACAGGGAGGACACTGGGGACACTGGGGACATTGGGGACACAGGGGACAGGGAGGACACGGGGGACATGGGACACTGGGGACAGTGGGGACAGTGGGGACACTGGGGGGACAGGGAGGACACTGGGGGGACACTGGGGGACACTGGGGACATTGGGGACACTGGGGACAGGGAGGGCACTGGGGACACTGGGGACACTGGGGGACACTGGGGGACACCGAGGACACTGGGAACATGGGATAGGGAGGACATTTGGGACACTGGGGACACTGGGAACACGGGACAGGGAGGACATTGGGGACATTGGGGACAGGGAGGACACTGGGGACACTGGGGACATTGAGGACACTGGGGGACACTAGGGGGACACTGGGGGGACACGGGACAGGGAGGACACTGGGGACACTGGGGACACTGGGGACATTGGGGACACGGGGGACAGGGAGGACACTGGGGACACTGGGGACACTGGGGGACACTGGGGGACACTGGGGGGACACTGGGGGGACACGGGACAGGGAGGACACTGGGGACACTGGGGACATGGAACAGGGAGGACATTGGGGACACTGGGGGACACTGGGGACAGTGGGGACACAGGGGACAGGGAGGACACTGGGGACACTGGGGACACTGGGGACACGGGACAGGGAGGACATTGGGGACACTGGGGGACACTGGGGATACTGGGGGACACTGGGGGACACTGGGGATACCGGGGACACTGGGGACATGGGACAGGGAGGACATTGGGGACACTGGGGACACTGGGGGACACTGGGGGGACACTGGGGGGACACTGGGGACACAGGACAGGGAGGACACTGGGGACACTGGGGACACTGGGGACACTGGGGACATGGGACACTGGGGACACTGGGGACACTGGGGACATGGGACAGGGAGGACACTGGGGACACTGGGGACACTGGGGGACACTGGGGGACACTGGGGATCTGGAATGCCACGGAACAGCCCCAGGGCGCGGTGACGCACGGAATTTGCATTAATTAAACGCAGATTAATTAAACCCAAATTGATCGAACACCGATCAATTAAAGCCAGGTCAACTGAAGCTGGATTGATTAAACCCCAATTAATTAAAGCCTGATTAATTAAGCCCCAATTAACTGAGCTGCGATTGGCTGAACCCAGATTAAAGGAGCCCAGTGGATTGTGCCCACATTAATTAAGCCTGTATTAATTAAACCCCAATTAACTGACCTGGGATTAATGGACCCCAGCGAACTGAACGTGATTTACCCAGATTAACTAAATTTGGATTAATTAAACCCAGATTAATTGAGCTGGAATTAATGGACCCCAGTGAACTGAACCTGATTTACCCAGATTAATTAAATTTGGATTAATTAAACCCAGATTAATTGAGCTGGGATTAATTGAGCTGGGATTACTGGACCCCAGTGAACAGAATCTGATTTACCCAGATTAATTAAACTTGAATTAAAACCGCATTAATAGAGATGGGATTAACTGAACCCAAATTAATTAAACCCAGTTCAATTAATCAGATTGGATTAATTAAACCCTGGATTAACTGAACCCAGTTTAACCAGTCCCAGTTAAACCAGTCCCAGTTCCTCCAGGTTCCCACACCCCTGCCTGCCTCATTTGCATAATGACACAGCCAATTCACATAACCACACAGCTCATTTGCATAATCACGCAGCTCATTTGCATAACCACCCAGCCCATTAGCGTAATCACCCCTAACGAAGTTTCACCCCTCCCCCAAACATTCCCGGAATTCCCTCCCTCCCTGATCCCAAATTCCTCCTTTTTGTCCCAAAACCGAGTGGGGGGGGGAGGAACTGGGCCAAAAGGGCCCAAACTGGGGCAAAAATCCCCAATTTTGGGGCAGTGGGGTCTTTGTCCCCCCTGTCCCCAAGGCCACCTCTGTCCCCAAGGCCACCTCTGTCCCCGATGGTCCCCCCTGTCCCCAAGGTCCCCAAGGCCACCCAGACGCTCAACTGTCCCTCATGTCCCCAAGGCCACCCCTGTTCCCTGATTGTCCCCTCTGTCCCCAAGGTCACCTCAACCCCCAACTGTCCCTCATGTCCCCAAGGCCACCTCTGCCCCCTGATTGTCCCCCCTGTCCCCAAGGCCACCTCAGCCCCCTGCTTGTCCCCCCTGTCACCAAGGCCACCCAACTGTCCCTCCACCCCTGTGGTCACCCCTGTCCCCTATTGTCCCCCCTGTCCTAATGGTCACTCCAGACCTCGATGGTCCCCCCTGTCCCCAAGGTCCCCAAGGCCACCCAGACGCTCAACTGTCCCTCATGTCCCCAAGGCCACCTCTGTCCCCAAGGCCACCTCTGTCCCCTGATTGTCACCCCTGTCACCAAGGCCACCCAACTGTCCCTCCACCCCTGTGGTCACCCCTGTCCCCAAAGCCACCCCTGCCCTAATGGTCACTCCAGACCTCGATGGTCCCCCCTGTCCCCAAGGTCCCCAAGGCCACCCAGGCGCTCAACTGTCCCTCATGTCCCCAAGGCCACCCCTGTCCCCTGATTGTCCCCTCTGTCCCCAAGGTCACCTAGGTCACCTCAACCCCCAACTGTCCCTCATGTCCCCAAGGCCACCATGCTCCCTGATTGTCCCCCATGTCCCCAAGGCCACCCCAACCTCCGACTGTCCCCCTGTCCCCAAGGCCACCCAGACACTCAAGTGCCCCTCATGTCCCCAAGGCCACCCCTGTCCCCAAGGCCACCCACACCCCTCATTGTCCCTTCTGCCCCCAGGGCCACTCCAGTCCCCACCTCCTCCCTCCGTCCCCAAAGCCACCCCTGCCCTAATGGTCACTCCAGACCTCGATGGTCCCCCCTGTCCCCAAGGTCCCCAAGGCCACCCAGACGCTCAACTGTCCCTCATGTCCCCAAGGCCACCCCTGTCCCCTGATTGTCCCCTCTGTCCCCAAGGTCACCTAGGTCACCTCAACCCCCAACTGTCCCTCATGTCCCCAAGGCCACCCCTGTCCCCAAGGCCACCCCAACCTCCGACTGTCCCCCTGTCCCCAAGGCCACCCAGACACTCAACTGTCCCTCATGTCCCCAAGGCCACCATGCTCCCTGATTGTCCCCCATGTCCCCAAGGCCACCCCAACCTCCGACTGTCCCCCTGTCCCCAAGGCCACCCAGACACTCAACTGTCCCTCATGTCCCCAAGGCCACCCCTGTCCCCAAGGCCACCCACACCCCTCATTGTCCCTTCTGCCCCCAGGGCCACTCCAGTCCCCACCTCCTCCCTCCGTCCCCAAAGCCACCCCTGCCCTAATGGTCACTCCAGACGCCGATTGCCCCCTCTGTCCTAATGGTCACCCCCAGGTGACCCCCTGAGTGTCCCAGTGTCCCACCCAGCGTCCCCCCCCGATTCCCGGGACGCCCCCAGTGACCGGGAACAGCCCCCGGTTGTCCCCTCCGTGTCCCCCCTGTGTCCTCTGACCCCTCCCGTGTCCCCTCTCCCGTTCCCACCACCCCCCCCAATGCCCGGGGACCCCCCCCCCGAGTGTCCCCCGCGTGTCCCCAGCGTGTCCCCCCCGCTTCCCACGACCCTCCCCAGTGCCCTGGGACCCCCTCCCCGGTGTCCCCCCCGGTGTCCCCCCCGGTGTCCCCTCACCTGCCGTTCCCGGAAGCGCCGCGCCCGCCCTGGCCACGCCCACACCCCGCGGCCACGCCCACTCAGGCCCCGCCCACCCCACGCTCCCCCCAAGTCGCGTGTTGCCCCCTCGTACCTTGCACTGCTCTCGCTTCCGGGTCGGCGCCGTGACGTCATCGACGCGCGCCGCACGGCAGCGCGCGCTGATTGGTGGGTTGCCGGAGGGGGGGCGGGGCTAAGAGTGAGGGGGTGGGGCGATGGCGAAGGGGCGTGGCCGGGGGGCGTGGCTTTGAAGGGGAGACCCCCCCCCCCCTCGGAGGGGGGTCCCCAATTTTGGGGGGGGGGGGGGGCCATGGAGGTCTCGTTGGGGGAGGGGTTTAAATGGGCGGGGCCCTCTGGGGGTCCCATTTGGGGGGGGTCCTGTGGGGGGCGGGGGGCATTTTGGGGGGGGGGGGGGCGGGTCTCAGGGGGTCACCCATGAGGGTCTCATTTTGGGGGGGGGTTTCACATGGGGGTCCCATTTTTGGGGGCTTTAAATGTGGGGGAGGGTCTCTTGGGGGTGTCACCCATGGGGGTCCGGTTTTGGGGGGCGGGGTCTCATTTTGGGGGGCTTCACTTTTCGGGGGTCCCATGGGGGTCCTGTTTTCGGGGGTCCCATAGGGGTCACATTTTCGGGGGTCCCATGGGGGTCCTGTTTTCGGGGGTCCCATAGGGGTCACATTTTCGGGGGTCCCATGGGGGTCCCATTTTCGGGGGTCCCATGGGGGGTCACATTTGGGGGGGGTCCCATGGGGGTCCCATTTTCGGGGGTCCTATGGGGGTCCCATTTGGGGTGGTCCCATGGGGGTCCCATTTTCGGGGGTCCCATGGGGGGTCACATTTGGGGAGGTCGCATGGGGGTCCCATTTTCGGGGGTCCCATGGGGGTCACATTTGGGGAGGTCGCATGGGGGTCCCATTTTCGGGGGTCCCATGGGGGGTCACATTTGGGGGGGGTCCCATGGGGGTCCCATGGGGGGTCACATTTGGGGGGGTCCCATGGGGGTCACATTTGGGGGCTCCCATGGGGGTCCCATTTTCGGGGCTCCCATGAGGGTCCCATTTGGGGGGTCCCATGAGGATCCCATTTTGGGGGGCTTTTTGGGGGGTCTCTATTGTGGGGCTTCACTTGGGGGGGCTCATTTGGGGAGGGGTCCCATGGGGGTCCCGTTTTTTGGGGAGGGCTTCACATACGGGGGACTCACTTGGGGGTCCCATTTTGGGGGGGGGGTGTCTCCCATGGGGGTCTCATTTTGGGGCGGTGGCTTCACATGGGGGAGGCTCATTTGGGGAGGGGTCTCATGGGGGGGGTCCCGTTTTCGGGGGGCTTCAAAGGGGGGTCTCATTTTGGGGGGTGGGGGGTCCGATGGAGGTCCCATTTTTGGGGGGGCTTCACACGGGGGGTGTTGGGGGTGGTCACCTATGGGGGTCCCATTTTGGGGGGGGGGCGGGGGGTGTCTCAGCCCAAGGGGATCCCCAGGTGTCCCCCCCCCTCCCCCCCATTGTCGCGTGTCCCCCAAACCCTTCCCGCTCCCGATCCCCGAGGGGGGGGAGCGGGGACAGGGACAGAAATTCCGTCCCCGCTCCGCGCAGGAAACTCCGGAGGCGAAATCCCCGCCAGGGGACACTTGGGGACACTTGGGGACACTTCCCATCCGCCGTGACGTCACCGCAGGGAGGGGCCCTGGATGGTCCCCAAAACCTCCCCCTCCCCCTCCCGGTGTCCCCCCCAGGGCTCCCCCCGCCCACGGTGTCGCCGGTTCCTCGCTGGCCTGTCCCCACCCCCGGTGTCGCCCTGTCCCCACCCCCGATGTCGCTCTGTCCCCACCCCCGGTGTCGCTCTGTCCCCACCCCCGGTGTCGCCCTGTCCCCACCCCCGGTGTCGCTCTGTCCCCACCCCCGATGTCGCTCTGTCCCCACCCCCGGTGTCGCTCTGTCCCCACCCCCGATGTTGCTCTGTCCCCACCCCCGATGTCGCTCTGTCCCCATCCCCGGTGTCGCTCTGTCCCCACCCCCGATGTCGCTCTGTCCCCACCCCCGATGTCGCCCTGTCCCCACCCCCGATGTCGCTCTGTCCCCAGCCCCGGTGTCGCTCTGTCCCCGGCCCCTCCCCCCGCATCCATTTGTCCCCTCCCGGTGTCACCGCGGTCCCCTCCAAGGTCCCCTTTGGGGTCACTCCCGCTCCCCTGCCCGCCTCTGCCCCGATGTCCCCAATCCCTCCCCGGTATCCCCAACTCCTCCCCGGTCCGTCCTTTGTCCCTCCCCAGTGTCCCCGTCCCCTCCCCGATGTCCCCAACCCCTCCCTGATGTCACCTCCCCCTCCCCGATGTTCCAGTCCCCTCCCCGATGTCACCGCCCCGATGTCCCCGGTCCTTTCCCTGATGTCACCGCCCCCTCCCCGATGTCCCTTCCCTGATGTCCCAGACCCCTCCCCGGTGTCACCGCCCCCTCCCCGGTCCTTTCCCTGATGTCACCGCCCCCTCCCCGATGTCCCCTTCCCTGATGTCCCAGTCCCCTCCCCGATGTCACTGTCCCCTCCCCGATCCCTGTCTCGATGTTCCAGTCCCCTCCCCTGTCCTTCCCCGGTCCCCTTCCATGATGTCACCGCCTCCTCCCTGATGTCCCCTCCCTGGTCCCTTTCCCGATGTCCCCTGTCCCCTCCCCGATGTTCCAGTCCCCTCCCCGATGTCACCGCCCCGATGTCCCCGGTCCCTTCCCTGATGTCACCGCCCCCTCCCCGATGTCCCTTCCCTGATGTCCCCTCCCCGATGTCTCCGGTCCTCTCCCCGATGTCCCCTCCCCGATGTCCCCGGTCCTCTCCCCGGTGTCACCGCCCCCTCCCCGATGTTCCAGTCCCCTCCCCGATATCACTGTCCCCTCCCCGATCCCTGTCCCGACGTTCCAGTCCCCTTCCCCGTCCTTCCCCGGTCCCCTTCCATGATGTCACCGTCCCCTCCCCGCTGTCCCCTCCCTGATGCCACCGTCCCCTCCCCGATGTCCCTTCCCCGATGTCACCGCCCCGATGTCCCCGGTCCCCTCCCCGATGCTCCAGTCCCTTCCCTGATGTCACCGTCCCTTCCTCGATGTCCCTTCCCTGATGTCCCCTTCCCTGATGTCACCGCCTCCTCCCTGATGTCCCCTCCCTGGTCCCTTTCCCGATGTCCCCTGTCCCCTCCCCGATGTTCCAGTCCCCTCCCCGATGTCACCGCCCCGATGTCCCCGGTCCCTTCCCTGATGCCACCGCCCCCTCCCCGATGTCCCTTCCCTGATGTCCCCTCCCCGATGTCCCCGGTCCTCTCCCCGGTGTCACCGTCCCCTCCCCGATGTTCCAGTCCCCTCCCCGATGTCACTGTCCCCTCCCCGATCCCTGTCCCGACGTTCCAGTCCCCTCCCCCGTCCTTCCCCGGTCCCCTTCCATGATGTCACCGTCCCCTCCCCGCTGTCCCTTCCCTGATGTCCCCTCCCCGATGTCCCCTCCCCGGTCCCCTCCCCGATGTCACCGCCCCCTCCCCGATGTCCCCTCCCCGATGTTCCAGTCCCCTCCCCGATGTCACTGTCCCCTCCCCGATCCCTGTCTCGATGTTCCAGTCCCCTCCCCCGTCCTTCCCTGGTCCCCTTCCATGATGTCACCGCCCCCTCCCCGATGTCCCCTCCCTGATGCCACCGTCCCCTCCCCGATGTCCCTTCCCCGATATCACCTCCCCGATGTTCCAGTCCCCTCCCCGATGTCCCTTCCCCGATGTCCCCTCCCCGATGTCCCCGGTCCCCTCCCCGATGCTCCAGTCCCTTCCCTGATGTCACCGTCCCTTCCCCGATGTCCCTTCCCTGATGTCCCCTTCCCTGATGTCACCGCCTCCTCCCCGATGTCCTCTCCCTGGTCCCTTTCCCGATGTCCCCGGTCCCCTCCCCGATGTTCCAGTCCCCTCCCCGATGTCCCCTCCCCGATGTCCCCGGTCCCTTCCCTGATGTTCCAGTCTCCTCCCCAATGTCACCGCCCCGATGTCCCCGGCCCCTTCCCTGATGTCACCGACCCCTCCCCGATGTCCCCGGTCCCCTCCCCGATGTCCCCGATCCCCTCCCTGATGTCACCGTCCCCTCCCTGATGTCCCCTCCCCGATGTTCCAGTCCCCTCCCCGCTGTCCCCGGTCCCCTCCCCGATGTCACCGCCCCCTCCCCGCTGTCCCTTCCCCGATGTCACCGCCTCCTCCCCGCTGTCCCCTCCCTGATGTCACCCCTGATGTCACCCCTCCCCGCTGTCCCGCTCCGTGGCCCGTTAAAAGCGGCCGCGCCGCGCTCTGTCCCCGATGTCGCCGCGATGTCGCTGCTCGCTGACCCCGAGAATCCCCCGGCGCCCCCCTGCCCGTGCCGGTGCCTCTGCCCGAACCGGGACCAAACCCAGAACCGGCCCCAGGACCAGAAGTGGGACCAGCACCGGGACCCGAACCGGACCCGGTCCCGGTGCCGCCGCCTGGCCCCGGCTCTCGCCGCGCTCGCCGCCCTCGCCCTCGGAGCCGCCGCCGCCGCCGCCGCCGTGCTGGGGACGCTCCGGGGGCAGCCCCCGCTGAAGGTGGGCACCGGGAGGGGGGTTCGGGTTCTGTCCGGCCGAGGGTACATCCGTCCGTCTGTCCTGGGGGCCGGGGGGCCGGGTGTCCTGGGGTCTGGTTGTCCAGATGTCCGGTTTTCCGATTGTCCGGGTGTTTGTCCTGGTGTCCGGTTATGCTGGTGTCCAGTTATCCTGTTGTCCTGGCGTCCGGTTGTCCTGGTGTCCAGGTGTCCTGGTGTCCAGTTGTCCACGTGTCCAGTTATCTGGTTGTCCAGGTGTCCGTTTGTCCTGGGCTCTGATTGCCCAGTTGCCCAGTTGTCCTGTTGTCTGGTTGTTTGTCCTGGTGTCCAGTTACCTGGTTGTCCAGGTGTCTGTCTGTCCTGGTGTCCATCTGTCCGGTAGTCCAAATGTTAATCTTTCCACCTGCCCGAATGTCCATCTGTCCAGATGTCCAGTTGTCCAGGTATCTCTGTCCTGGTGTCCATCCATCCCTCTGTCCTGGTGTCCAGTTGTCCAGGTGACTGTCCAGGTGTCCATCCAGGTGTCTGTCTGCTCGCTGTCCATCTCTGTCCATCGCTCTGTCCAGGTGTCCATCTGTCCATCCATCCCTGTGTCCATCCATCCAGCTGTCCAGTTATCAGCCTGGTTGTCCAGCTGTCCAGATGCCCATCGGGCAGCCCAGGTGTCCTGGCTGTCCAGTTGTCCATCTGTCCGTCCACCTGGGGGTGTGTCCAGGTGTCCATCCAGGTGTTCGTCCATCTGGGTGTTGTCCTTACCCAGGGCTCTGTCCTTCTGTCCAGGTGTCCAGATGTCCATCCAGGTGTCCCTCTGTCCTTTCAGGCGTCCATCTGTCCACTCGTGTGGACATGTGTCCATCCAGGTGTCTGTGTGTCCACTTGTGTGTCCGTTTGTCCATCCATCTGTCCACTCGTGCGTCCATCTGTCCATCCAGGTGTCCGTGTATCCATCCCGGTGTCCCCCCCACTCCTGTCCCCGCCCCGGTGACACGATTGTCCCCCATCCCCGAATCCCCTTTTTTTCCCCCCCAAATCCCGGAATTTTCCCTTTCCCCCCCCCCCCCCAAAAAAAATTCCCCCGGGCGGGAGCTCTGGGAAGTCCCCAAATCCCGGCGGGAGGCGCCACTTCCCCTTCCGGGGGGTTGGGGACATCGGGGACACCTTGGGGACATTGGGGACCCTCCCGCTGACGTTGTCCCTGCTGTCCCCTCCCCCCCCCAGGCTGCCACCGCCGCCCACGTGCTGCTCAGCGCTGGTAAGTCCCGGATGTCCCCTGATGTCCCCTCCTGTCCCCTCCTGTCCCTTAATGTCCGTTCCTGTCCCCTCCTGTCCTCTCCTGTCCCCTCCTGTCCCCTCCTGTCCCCTGATGTCCATCCCTGTCCCCTCCTGTCCCTTAATGTCCGTTCCCGTCCCCTGTGGCCCCTCCTGTCCCCTGATGTCCCTTGGTGTCCATTCCTGTCCCCTCCTGTCCCCTGATGTCCCCTGATGTCCATTCCCGTCCTCTCCTGTCCCTTGGTGTCCATTCCTGTCCCTTGTGTCCCCTCCTGTCTCCTGATGTCCATCCCTGATGTCCCTTGATGTCCATTCCTGTCCCCTGATGTCCCCTGCTGTCCCTTGGTGTCCATTCCTGTCCCTTGTGTCCCCTCCTGTGCCCTGATGTCCATCCCTGTCCTCTCCCGTCCCCTCCTGTCCCTTAATGTCCGTTCCTGTCCCCTGTGTCCCCTCCTGTCCCATCCTGTCCCCTGATGTCCCCTGATGTCCATCCCTGTCCCCTGTGTCCCCTCCTGTCCCTTGGTGTCCATTCCTGTCCCCTCCTGTCCCCTGTGTCCCCTCCTGTCCCCTGATGTCCCCTGATGTCCATCCCTGCCCCCTGTGTCCCCTCCTGTCCCTTGGTGTCCATTCCTGTCCCTTGTGTCCCCTCCTGTCCCCTGATGTCCATCCCTGTCCCCCCCTGTCCCTTAATGTCCGTTCCTGTCCCCTGTGTCCCCTCTTGTCCCATCCTGTCCCCTGTGTCCCCTCCTGTCCCCTGATGTCCCCTGATGTCCCTTGGTGTCCATTCCTGTCCCCTCCTGTCCCCTGATGTCCTCTCTTGTCCCCTGATGTCCATCCCTGTCCCCTGATGTCCCCTCTTGTCCCTTAATGTCTGTTCCTGTCCCCTGTGTCCCCTCCTGTCCCCTGATGTCCATCCCTGTCCCCTGTGTCCCCTCCTGTCCCTGATGTCCCTTGGTGTCCATTCCTGTCCCCTCCTGTCCCCTGATGTCCATCCCTGTCCCCTCCTGTCCCCTCCTGTCCCCTGATGTCCCTTGGTGTCCATTCCTGTCCCCTCCTGTCCCCTGATGTCCATCCCTGTCCCCTCCTGTCCCCTCCTGTCCCTTAATGTCCGTTCCTGTCCCCTGTGTCCCCTCCTGTCCCCTGATGTCCATCCCTGTCCCCTGCTGTCCCCTGATGTCCCTTGGTGTCCATTCCTGTCCCCTCCTGTCCCCTGATGTCCCCTCCTGTCCCCCACCATGTCCCCTCCCCCGCCCACCCCCCCTCCCCGAGTCATCTCGAAATTGTCACTCGGGTTCCTCGTCCCGCCGCCCTTGCAGAGGAAGTGCCACCTCCCTCTCCGATGTCGCCTCCCCGATGTCACCTCCCTTTCCTGCGGCATCCGGGGGTGGCACAGATGGCCCCGGCGTCACGGAGTGTCCCCGAGGTGTCAGTGTCCCCACAGTGTCATGGAGTGTCCCCAGGGTGTCATGGAGTGTCCCCGAGGTGTCAGTGTCCCCACAGTGTCACGGAGTGTCCCCAGGGTGTCATGGAGTGTCCCCGAGGTGTCAGTGTCCCCACAGTGTCACGGAGTGTCTCCAGGATGTCACGGAGTGTCCCCAGGGTGTCATGGAGTGTCCACGTCCCTGTGGTTCCCAGGATGTCATGGAGTGTCCCCAGGGTGTCAGTGTCCCCAGGGTGTCAGTGTCCCTACAGTGTCACGGAGTGTCCCCAGGGTGTCATGGGGCATCCTGTGTCCTTGTGGTCCCCAGGGTGTCATGGAGTGTCCCCAGGGTGTCCTGGAGCATCCTGTGTCCCTGTGGTCCCCTGGGTGTCATGGAGTGTCCCCGAGGTGTCAGTGTCCCCACAGTGTCACGGAGTGTCCCCAGGATGTCATGGAACGTCCATGTCCCTGTGGTCCCCAGGGTGTCACGGAGTGTCCCCAGGGTGTCCTGGAGCATCCTGTGTCCCCGTGGTCCCCTGGGTGTCACGGAGTGTCCCCAGGGTGTCAGTGTCCCCACAGTGTCACGGAGTGTCCCCAGGGTGTCATGGAGCGTCCATGTCCTTGTGGTCCCCAGGGTGTCATGGAGTGTCCCCAGGGTGTCAGTGTCCCCACAGTGTCACGGAGTGTCCCCAGGGTGTCATGGAGTGTCCCCAGGGTGTCATGGGGCATCCTGTGTCCCTGTGGTCCCCTGGGTGTCATGGAGTGTCCATGTCCCTGTGGTCCCCTGGGTGTCATGGAGTGTCCCCGAGGTGTCAGTGTCCCCACAGTGTCACGGAGTGTCTCCAGGATGTCACGGAGTGTCCCCAGGGTGTCATGGAGTGTCCATGTCCCTGTGGTTCCCAGGATGTCATGGAGTGTCCCCAGGGTGTCAGTGTCCCTACAGTGTCACGGAGTGTCCCCAGGGTGTCATGGAGTGTCCCCAGGGTGTCATGGGGCATCCTGTGTCCTTGTGGTCCCCTGGGTGTCACGGAGTGTCCCCAGGGTGTCCTGGAGCATCCTGTGTCCCCGTGGTCCCCTGGGTGTCAGGGAGTGTCCCCAAGGTGTCACCGACTGTCCGCAGGGTGTCACAGACCCTGTGTCCTTTTGGGTCACCTCATCTCCCCTTGGTGTCACCCCGTTCCTCTGTCCCCAACCTCACCAGGTGTCCCCTCTGTCCCCCGTGTCCCCCATCTCCTCTGTCACCTGCTGTCCCCATGTCCCCCACCTCACCCAGCGTCCCCTCTGTCCCCAACCCCACCTGCTGTCCCCCGTGTCCCCTCACTCACCCGCTGTCCCCTCTGTCCCCAGGCTCCCTCAGTGTCCCCATGTCCCCCACTGACCCACTGTCCCTCTGTCCCCAGGCTCCCCCATCTCCTCTGTCACCCACTGTCCCCTCTGTCCCCTGACTCACCCCCACTGTCCCCTCTGTCACCAGGCTCCCTCAGTGTCCCCATGTCCCCCACTGACCCAGTGTCCCTCTGTCCGTGTCCCTCAGTGTCCCCCGTGTCCCCTGACTCACCCCCGCTGTCCCCTCTGTCCCCCGTGTCCCTCAGTGTCCCCCATGTCCCCAAACTCACTCGCTGTCCCCTCTGTCCCCAGGCTCCCTCAGTGTCCCCATGTCCCCCACTGACCCAGTGTCCCTCTGTCCCCAGGCTCCTTTGGTGTCCCCATGTCCCCCACTGACCCAATGTCCCCCATGTCCCCCATCTCCTCTGTCACCTGCTGTCCCCCGTGTCCCCAGACTCACCTGGTGTCCCCTCTGTCCCCAGGCTCCCTCAGTGTCCCCATGTCCCCCACTGACCCAGTGTCCCTCTGTCCCCCGTGTCCCTGGACTCACCCCCGCTGTCCCCTCTGTCCCCAGGCCCCCTCAGTGTCCCCCATGTCCCCTGACTCACCCCCGCTGTCCCCTCTGTCCCCAGGCCCCCTCAGTGTCCCCCATGTCCCCTGACTCACCCCCGCTGTCCCCTCTGTCACCCGTGTCCCACAGTGTCCCCCGTGTCCCCAGACTCACCCGCTGTCCCCTCTGTCCCCCGTGTCTCTGGACTCACCCCCGCTGTCCCCTCTGTCCCCCGTGTCCCTCAGTGTCCCCCATGTCCCCTGACTCACCCGTTGTCCCCTCTGTCCCCCGTGTCCCTCAGTGTCCCCCGTGTCCCCAGACTCACCCCCGCTGTCCCCTCTCTCCCCAGGCTCGCTGTCGCTGCCATCATCGCTGGGCTGGCGCTACGAGGACGGAGTCCAGGGCGTCTTCCTGAGCGGTGACATCCGGCCGGACACCGCGGGGACGCTGCAGGTGACGTCCGGTGGCCTCTACCTCCTCTATGGCCAGCTGGGCCTCACCTGCACGGCAGCCAAGTGTCCCCAAGGCCGCGTCACCCTGTGGCTGCGCCGCGCCGCGTCCCAGAGGCCGCTGCTGGCCGTGCCGCTGACCCTGCCGGCCGCGGCCGGAGGCCACCAGGAGCGGTCAGCTCTGGCCCAGGCCGTGGGACAGCTGCGGCCGGGGGACGTCCTGAGCCTGGAGCTGGTTGGGGACGCTCGCGGGGACACCGCGGGGGACACGGGCGGGTGGCAGCTGGCGCAGGACGAGCGCGAAGGCAACTTCGTGGGGCTGCTGCGCATCGCGGGCGGGTGACACTGGGTGGCAACGGGTGGCACTGGGTGGCTGGCCTTGTGTCCTGCTGGTCACCCGCCAGGGTGGGGCTTGGGGACGTCCGAGACCTTTGAGCGTGGAGGTTTGGGGACATCAAGGGACATCGGTGACCTCCCAACCCAGAGATCTGGGGACATCAGGGGACATCGGTGACCTCCCAACCCAGAGATCTGGGGACATCAGGTGACATTGGTGACGTCCATGGCTGGAAATTGGGGTCCTGAGGCCCCTGCGCAGAGATTTGGGGACATCAAAGGACACTGGTGGCATCCACAGCTGGAGATTTGGGTGACAAGACCCTCACGCCCAGAGTTTGGGGACACCAAGGGACGTCAAGTGACATCGGTGACCTCCAAACCCGGAGATCTGGGGACATCAAGGGACATCTGGGACCCCTCTGTGCAGAGGCTTGGGGACATCAGAGGACATTGGTGACATCCAAAGCCAGAGATTTGGGTGACAAGAGAGATTTGGGTGACAAGACCCCTGCGCCCAGAGACTTGGGGACATCAAAGGACATCAAGTGACATCCATGGCTGGAGATTTGGGGACATCAAAGGACATCACTGACCCCCCTGCTCGGACACTTGGGGACACCGAAGGACCTTGGGGACCCCTCTGTGGGGACATGGGGGGGGTCCAGAGCCCCCCGTTTGGTGCTTGGGGACATTTGGGGACATTCGGGGACGTGGTGCTGGACACTTGGCGACATTTGGGAATCCAGTGCTGGACACTTGGGGACACTTGGGGACATCTAGGGACACTTGGGGACCCAGTGCTGGACACTTGGGGGCCTCTCAGACCTCCTTGGGGACATTGGGGACACTTTGGGGAGGTCCCCGCTGTCCCTAACCCCTCCCCCGCCCACTCCCCCCCAGCCGGCCTGGGGGGGCCCCTCCCCCCTAAATTATTGTCCTTAATTAATTATTTATTGATTAATGAATAAATTTATTTATGGATTATTTAGGGTCTGGATTGTCCCCAAAAAAAGGAGGGGGGACAACCTTGGGGTGGCACTGAGGGACATCTGAGGGTCCCCACCTCTGAATCCCCCCCCCAAATTTGCCCCAAATCCCCCAAAATTTACCCCAACCCCCCCAAATTTACCCCAGAAACTCTGAATTTACTCCATTCCCCCCAAAATGCCTCAGAGACCCCAAAATTTGCCCCAGAGTCCCCCAAATTTCCCCAAATCCCAAAAAATTGCCCCCGATCCCCCAAAATTTACCCCCGAGTCCCCCAAATTCCCCTAAATCCCTGAAAATTTGTACCAGATCCCCCCCAAAACTGCCCCAGATCCCCTCAGTTTGCCTCAGATCCCCCCAAATTCTCCCAGAACCCCCAAATTTGCCCCAGATCTCCCCCAAATTTGTCCCCAGAACCTCCTGCCCCTGTGGGGCTGCGGAGGCTCCGGGTGAAGGAAAAGGTTCCGGAAAGTTCCGGAAACCGCAGGGGGCCCACACGGGGGTGGGAATGGGGTGCGGGTGTGGGGTGAGGGGTGGGAAATGTGGGGTTCAGGGATTGGGGGGCAGAATTTGGGGGGCAGAGTTTGGGGTGGGAAATGTGGGGTTCAGGGTTTGGGGCAGAATTTGGGATGGGAAATGTGGGGTTCAGGGTTTGGGGTGCTGGGATTGGGGGGAGGGAAATGTGGGGTTCAGGGTTTGGGGGGCAGAATTTGGGGTGGGGAATGTGGGGCTCAGGGTTTGGGGTTCAGGGATTGGGGTGAGAAATGTGGGGTGCAGGGTTTGGGGTGCTGGGATTGGGGGGCAAGGTTTGGGGTGGGAAATGTGGGGCTCAGGGTTTGGGGGGCAGAATTTTGGGGTGAGAAATGTGGGATGCAGGGTTTGGGGTGGGGGGATTGAGGCGCAGAATTTGGGGGGGCAGAGTTTGGGGTGGGAAATGTGGGGTTCAGGGTGTGGATTTGGGGGTGTTGGGAGGAGCTGGGATTGGGGTGTGGATTGGGGGGTGCAGGGTTTGGGGTGTGGATTTGGGGCTGCAGAGTTTGGGGGGTTGGGATTGGGGTGTGGATTTGGGGGTGCTGGGAGGAGCTGGGATTGGGGTGTGAAGTTCGGGGTGAAGAGTTTGGGGTGTTGGGATTGGGGTGTGGATTTGGGGTTACTGGGAGGAGCTGGGATTGGGGTGTTTGGTTCAGAGTGAAGAGTTTGGGGTGCTGGGATTGGGGTGCAGAGTTTGGGGTGTTGGGATTGGGGTGTGGATTTGGGCGTGCTGGGAGGAGCTGGAATTGGGGTGTGAAGTTCTGGGTGTGGAGTTTGGGTTGTTGGGATTGGGGTGAAGAGTTTGGGGTGCTGGGATTGGGGTGTGGATTTGGGGGTGGTGGGAGGAGCTGGGATTGGGGTGTGAAGTTCGGGTTGAAGAGTTTGGGGTGCTGGGATTGGGGTGCGAACTCTGCACCCCAGGGTGAGCCCCAGGGGTTGTGCACCCAGGGCTGTTCTCTGAGGGTTGTGCATGGAGGGTTGTGCAGCACCGAGGATTGTGCAGCACCGAGGGTTGTGCAGGTTGTGCATGCCAGGGTGTGCACCAAGGGTTGTGCAGCACTGAGAGCTCTGCAACAGTCAGCATTTTGCACCCAGGGTTGTTCCCCATTGAGGTCTGTGCACCGAGGGTTGTTCTCTGAGGGCTGTGCACCGAGGGTTGTGCAGCACCAAGGGTTGTGCAGCTCTGGGGTTGTGCGGGTTGTGCAGCCCCGGTTGTGCACCGAGGGTTGTGAAGCACGGAGGGTTTTACACCGAGGGTTGTGCACCCAGGGCTGTGCTCACAGGGTTGTGCAGCCCCAAGGGTTGTGCAGCACCGAGGGTTGTGCAGGTTGTGCATGCCAGGGTGTGCACCGAGGGTTGTGCAGCACTGAGAGCTGTGCAACAGGCAGGATTTTGCACCCAGGGCTGTTCTCTGAGGGCTGCGTACCGAGGGTTGTGAAGCACGGAGGGTTTTGCACCCAGGGCTGTGCTCACAGGGTTGTGCAGCACTGGGGGTTGTGCAGGTTGTGCATGCCAGGCTGTGCACCGAGGGTTGTGCAGCACTGAGAGCTGTGCAACAGTCAGCATTTTGCACCCAGGGTTGTTCCCCATTGAGGGCTGTGCACTGAGGGTTGTTCTCTGAGGGTTGTGCAGCACCGGGGGTTGTGCAGCACCGAGGGTTGTGCAGGTTGTGCATCCCAGGCTGTGCACGGAGGGTTGTGCAGCACTGAGGATATGAAGCACCCAGGGTTGTTCTCTGAGGGCTGTTCCCCGAGGGATGAGGAGCATTGAGGACGTGGAGCACCGAGGGTTGTGCAGGTTGTGCACCCCGCATTGTGCACCGAGGGTTGTGCAGGTTGTGCATCCCAGGCTGTGCACGGAGGGTTGTGCAGCACTGAGGATATGAAGCACCCAGGGTTGTTCTCCCAGGGTTGTTCTCCGAGGGATGAGGAGCATTGAGGACGTGGAGCACCGAGGGTTGTGCAGGTTGTGCACCCCACGTTGTGCACCGAGGGTTGTGCAGCACCCCTGTGGCGTCCCCATGTCCCCTCCGGTGGCCTCAAGCCCCCTGTAGAGTCCCCATGACTCCCATGGTGTCCCCATGACCCCATCAACCCCTGCGGAGTCCCTATGTCTCCTATGGTGTCCCCATGACCTCTATGATGTCCCCTCTGGTGGCCCCATTTCCCCTCTGGTGGCCTCATGACCCTGCTGGTGTCCCCGTGACCCCATCAGCCCCTGCGGTGTCCCCATGCCCCCTACGGAGTCCCCGTGACCTCTATGATGTCACCTGTGGTGTCCCCATGCCCTCTGTGATGTCCCCATGTCCCCTCTGGTGGCCCCATTTCCCCTCTGGTGGCCCCATGACCCTCATGGTGTCCCCGTGACCTCTATGATGTCACCTGTGGTGTCCCCATGACCCCATCACCCTCTAGGGAGTTCCCACAATCCTGCTGTCCCCCATGGTGTCCCCTTGTGTTCCCCATGACCCCTCTGGTGTCCCCATAACCTCAAAACCCTTATGGAGACCCCACAATCCTGATGTCTCTTATGGCATCCCCTTGAGTCCCCCTGTCCCCCTACAGTGTCTCCATGACCCCAAAACCCCGGTGGAGCCCCCAGAACCATCTTGTCCCCTACAAAGTCCCCCTGTCCCCTACAGTGTCCCCATGACCACACCAGCCCCTACAGAGTCCTGGTGGTGACACACATCCTGGTGTCCCCCATGGTCTCCCATGTCCCCTCTGGTGTCCCCATGACCCAACCAACCCCTAGGGAGCCCCCCCCCACACCCCCTTGTCCCTTATAAACCCTCTATGTCCCCTATGGTGTCCCCACACCCCCTATGGTGTCCCCATGTCCCTTCATGGTGTCCCTGTGGCCCTTCTGCTGTCCCCATGTTCCCTACGATGTCCCGATGACTCCATCAACCCCTATGGAGTCACCATCACCCTCTTGTCCCCTCTGGTGTCCCCATGTCCCTTATTGTGTCCCCCGTGTCCTCTATGGAGTCCCCACCACCCTCTCGCCCCCTCTGGTGGCCCCATGTCCCCTTTGGTGTCCCCATGGCCCCAGTGGTGTCCCCCTGTCCCCCATGGTGTCCCCATGTCCCTCCGTGGTGTCCCTGCCACCCCTCTGGTGTCCCCATGACTCCATCAACCCTATGGGGTCCCCACCACCCTCTTGCCCCTTCTGGTGTCCCCATGTCCCTTATCATGTCCCCATGACCCCTCTGGTGTCTCCATGTCCTCTGTGGTGTCCCCACCACCCACTGTCCCCGCTGGTGTCCCCATGACCCAGTTGATGTCCCCACCACCTTCTTCTCTCCTCTGGGGTCCCCGCCACCTCCCACATGTCCCCCTCCACAGACACCCTGAGCCAGGTGCTCAGAAATGACTTTTTTAACCAAAAAAAAAGGGGAGGGAGGAGGGGACAAAAGGTGACCAAAAGGGTTGGCGACACCTGAGGGTTGGTGACACCCGAGGGTTGGTGACAACCCGGGGGCGGGGTGGGGACTCAGCTGGGACACCCGAAGAGGGTCATGGCCTCGGAGAACTCGACAAAGTCCTGGCAGCGTCCCTGCAGGGCGGGGTCCTGGCACGACTCCTCCGAGGGCCACTCCTCGAGCCACGTGTCCTTCCCGATCAGGTACGAGAAGCTGGGGACACAGGGGACAGTGATGGGGACACAGGGGACAGTGATGGGGACACGGGGGACAGCAATGGGGACACGTGGGACAGCGTGGGCAAGAGGGACAGTGGGGACAGTGGGGGATATAGGGGAATGTTGGGGACTATGGGGACAACAGGGGACAGCAGGGGCAAGGGAGGCAGTGGGGACAATGGGGGGCAATGGGGACAATGAGGACAGTGGGGATATAGAGACATGGGGGATGGTGGGAACAATGGGGACAATGGGGATATAGGGGACAGTGGGGACAACAGGGACAACGGGGACAGTGGGGACAAGAGGGACAATGGGGGGCAACGGGGACAATGGGGATATAGAGGACAATGGGGACAATGGGGACAATGGGGATATAGGGGACAATGGGGACAATGGGGAGAATGGGGATAAAGAGACGGGGGATGGTGGGAACAACGGGGACAATGGGAACAATGGGGATATAGGAGACAGTGGGAACAATGGGGGCAATGGGGGGCAACGGGGACAATGGGGACAGTGGGGATATAGAGGACATGGGGGATGGTGGGAACAACGGGGACAATGGGGATATAGGGGGACAGTGGGGACAATGGGGACAGTGGGGATATAGGGGACAATGGGGACAACAGGGACAACGGGGACAATTGAGGACAATGGGGACAGTGGGGACAATGGGAGCAACGGGGACAATGGGGGGCAATGGGGGCAATGGGGGCAATGGGGATATAGGGGACAGTGGGGACAACGGGGACAATGGAGAGCAATGGGGACAATGGGGATATAGGGGATGGGGGGGCAATGGGGATATAGGGGACAGTGGGGACAATGGGGGGCAATGGGGACAATGGGGACAATGAGGACAATGGGGGCAGTGGGGCAATGGGGATATAGGGGGACAGTGGGAACAATGGGGACAGTGGGGATATAGAGACATGGGGGATGGTGGGAACAACAGGGACAATGGGGATATAGGGGACAGTGGGAACAACAGGGACAATGGGGACAATGGGGACAATGGGGCAGTGGGGCAATGGGGATATAGGGGACAGTGGGGACAACGGGGACAATGGGAACAATGGGGGCAATGGGGGGCAGTGGGGCAATGGGGATATAGGGGACAGTGGGGACAACGGGGACAATGGGAACAATGGGGGCAATGGGGGGCAACGGGGACAATGGGGACAATGGGGACAGTGGGGCAATGGGGACAGTGGGGATATAGAGACATGGGGGATGGTGGGAACAACGGGGACAATGGGGATAGAGGGGACAGTGGGAACAACGGGGACAATGGGGGGCAATGGGGGCAATGGGGGGCAACGGAGACAATGGGGACAATGGGGACAATGGGGACAATGGGGACAATGGGGATATAGGGGGACAGTGGGGACAACGGGGACAGTGGGGATATAGAGACATGGGGGATGGTGGGAACAACAGGGACAATGGGGATATAGGGGACAGTGGGAACAACGGGGACAATGGAGGGCAATGGGGGCAATGGGGATATAGGGGGACAGTGGGGACAATGGGGACAGTGGGAACAATGGGGACAATGGCGAGAGAGGGGACAGTGGGGACAATGGGGACAGTGGGGATATAGAGACATGGGGGATGGTGGGAACGACAGGGACAATGGGGTTATAGGAGACAGTGGGAACAATGGGGACAATGGGGACAATGGAGGGCAATGGGGGCAATGGGGGCAATGGGGGCAATGGGGATATATGGGGACAATGGGGGCAGTGGGGACAATGGGGATATAGGGGACAGTGGGGACAATGGGGGGCAATGGGGACAATGGGGGCAGTGTCCCCTGTGTCCTCTTGCTGTCCCCACCTTCTCCCTCTGCTCCCTGTGTCCCCCTGTCCCCTGTCCCTCCCTGTCTCCATGTCTCCCCTGTCCCTGTGTCCCCCTCTCCCCTGTCCCCATATCCCCCGCCTTGTCCCCGTGTCCCTCCATCCCCTCTCTCCTGTCCCTGTGCCCTCCCCATCCCCATGTCCCTCACATCCCCATGTTCCCACATCCCCCCGTCCCCTCTCCCCTGTCCCTTTGTCCCCCCGTCCCCTCTCCCCACCCCAGTGTCCCCCTGTCCCCTCTGCCCCTGTCCCAGTGTCCCTCCCTGTCCCCACAGGCCCCTTCCACATCCCCCACACGTGTCCCTGTGTCCCCCCATGGCCTCCCGTGTCCCTCCCATGTCCCTCCCATGTCCCCCCAGTGTCCCTACTGTCTGCCGGTGACCCAGAGGTCGCTGGCCTGTCCCCAGACCAGGTAGTCCTGTCCCTTGCGCAGGTTCAGGCTGTCCCTGCACTGCTGGTGGCTCACGAATGTCCTGCTGCTGCCGGCGGGGTCCTCGTCCGTGCCTGGTCACAGTGTCACCGTGTCACCGTGTCACCGTGTCACCGTGTCACCTCCACCCCCCCAAACCGGGCAGCTGTGGTGGCCCCACCCCCTGCTGGCACCAGCTGTGGGTGGGACCAGGTCCCTCTGGCCTTGCCAGCAGCTTTGGGGGTCCCCAATGCACCTGGGTGGCACCGACCCCACCTGGGTGACATCAACTCATTTGGGTGTCCCCAACCCCCACCAGGGTAGCCCCAAACTCCCTTGGGTGACACCAACCCCACCTTGGTGACGTCAGCCCCCTTGTGTGTCTCTAACCCAGCCGGGTGTCCCCAAAACCCTTGGGTGACTTCAACTCCCACCTGCGTGTCCCCGGCCCCAGATGACCCTCACCGTGTCCCTCCACGGGGTGGCCTCGTCCCCCCGCAGGTGGCCGTTTCTCCCCCTTGGTGACCTTGTCACACCCGCCCTGTGGTGGCCTTGTCCCCCCCTTGGTGGCCTTTTCCCCCCAGAGTGACTGTGTCCCTCCAAGGGTGGCCGTGTCTCCCTGAAGTGGCCATGTCCCCGTCTTGAGGTGACCTTGTCCCCCCACGATATCCTTGTCCCTCCCAGGGTGGCCTTGTCCCCCAAGGTGGCCTTGTGCCCCTCCTAGAGTGGCCTTTTCCTCCCCCATGGTGGCCTTGTCCCCCCCATGGTTTCCTTGTCCCTCCTGAGGTGACCCCGGGGTGGCTTTTTCACCTTCTTTGGTGGCCTTGTCCCCCCCCCACCCCCCGAGGTGGCCTTGCCCCCTGCTCGCGGTGGCCGTACCCATCTTGATGACCGACAGGACCTTCATGACGTAATTGTCGTGGGACGGGGTCTCCTCGCGGTCCACCAGCTTCACCTTGTACACTGCCAGGGGACACGGGGACAGCGCTGTCATCCCCGCTGGGGTGGCCCCCTTGCGTCCCTCCTTGCCCCTTTGATGTCCCCAATGTCCCCACCCACAGCCTTTCTGTCCCCAGCTCCACCCACCATGACCCAATGTCCCCAATGTCCCCAGTGCCCTCAATCCCTGCAATGTTCCCCAGCATTCCCAATGTCCCCAATGTCCTTGATGTCCCCAATGTCCCCACTGTCCCCAGTGTCCCCAATCCCCCATTGTCCCAAATGTCCCCAATGTCCTTGATGTCTCCATTGTCCCCAATGCCCCCGATGTCCCCAATGTTTCCAGTCTCCAATGTCCCCAATCCCCAATGTCCCCAGTATCCCAAATGTCCTTGATGTCCCCAATGTCCCCAGTGTCCCTGTTGTCCTCGTGTCCCCAATCCCCCATTGTCCCCAATGTTTCCAGTCTCCAATGTTCCCAACCCCCAATGTCCCCATTGTCCCCAATGCCCCCGCTGTCCCTGATGTTCCCCGTGACCCCAGTGTCCCCAATATCCCCAATCCCCCAATGTCCCCAATGTCCCCAGTATCCCCCAGCACTGCCATCGCCCCCATTGTCCCTGCTGTCCCCACTGTCCCCATGTCCCACCAAAGTCCACTCCAGGCTCGCAGGCGAGCTGGATGCGTTGGTTGACGGTGATGGCCTCCTGCTGCTCCTGCCGCTTGAAGCAGCTCTCTGTGGGGACACGGGGACATCATGGGGACATCATGGGGACCCAGCCATGACAAGGTCAGGTCCGGCAGGGAGGTGTCCCCATCGCAGTCATGACACGTGACATCTCATCAATGACGTGTCCCCGCCACGGGCATGACGTGTCCCATTGTGGCAGGGACATGTCCCCATCATGGTCATGACATGTGACATCTCGCCATTGTGTCCCACCATGGCTGTGACTTGTCTCATCCTGGCCGTGACATGTCCCCATCATGACCGTGACGTGTCCCACCATGGCAGGGACATGTCACCATTGTGGCGGGGACACGTTTCCATCATGGCCAGGAAGTGTCCCACCACATCAAGGTGTTCCATCATGGCCATGACATGGCCCCTCATGGCCATGGAGTGTCCCACCCTGCCAGTGCTGTCATCCCATCCCACCCCCCGTGTCCCCGTGTCCCCAGCGTCACCTTCGGCACAGCGACAAACGTCCCCCTGGCAGATCTTGTTCAGTTTCCCTCCCTCCTTGTCCGGGTGGTAGAACCGGGTGCAGCGATCATCTGTGGGGACACGGGGACATCTGGGACATCAGGGGACATGGGGGGACAGCAGGGGACATCAACCGGGGCCCAGCAGGAGGTGTGGGGACAGGGTGGTGACATCGGGGTGGGGACGCTTAGCGGGGGATGAGAGTGAGGGGACACAGAGCGAGGAGATCAGTGGGACAAAAGCACAGGAGGGGACATGGAGGGGACTTCAGAGGGTGTGGGGGTGGAGGGGACCCGAGGATGACCCAGGGGACCCCAGGGTGATCCAGGTGACAAGGGTGACCCAGGTGACCCGGCTGACACACCGATGCTGTAGTAGCTGTAGACGCTGACGGCCGCGGGCTGGATCAGCCCCACCTGGAACCTCTGGTGGGCCTTGAAGGCGAAGCACTCCTGGGCCTTGTGAGACACCTGGGGACAGTGCGGGGACACGGGGACGTGGGGGTGGCCCTCAGACAGTGAAGCACCTCCCCAACCCTCCAGTCCTGTCCCCAGCCATGTCCCCGTGCTGTCCCCACCCATCACCTGAAGCTGTC
Organism: Aphelocoma californica; assembly: GCA_028536675.1. Classification (NCBI taxonomy): domain Eukaryota; kingdom Metazoa; phylum Chordata; class Aves; order Passeriformes; family Corvidae; genus Aphelocoma; species Aphelocoma californica. The sequence goes on along the minus strand of JAQMYR010000035.1, from coordinate 383,084 downwards.
TCTGTCCTCGTCACCACCTTGAGACTGTTTCTGTGTCACCCACTTCTGTCCCCAACACTGTCTGTCCCCATCCCATCCTTGCCCCCCTCCTGTCCCTGCCCATGTCCCCAACTCCTTCCTGGTCCCTGTCCCATCCTGTCCCTGTCACCATCCCTGTCCTCTCACATCCCTGTCCCATCTTGTCCCTGTCCCCATGTCCCTCCTGTCCCCAATGTCCTCTGTGTCCCCACCTTCATCACCATCCTTGTCCCCTTCTGTCCCTGCCCATGTCCCCAACTCCCTCCTGGTCCCTGTCCCATCTTGGTCCCTGTCCCATCATGTCCCCATTCCTCTCCCATCTTGTCCCCATCCAGTCCATGTCCAGTCCTATCCCTGTCCCATCTTGTCCCTGTCCCCATCCCTGTCCTGTCCCTGTCCCCATCCCTTTCCCCACCTCCCAGTTCCTACCCCAGTGTCCCCTCCGTGTCCCCACCTTGTCCAGGTAAATGATGACGTTGCTCCGCTCCGTTCCCTGATCCAGCTCGAACTTGGAGATGTACCTGTCCACCCCCTCGGACAGCTGGGGACACGGGGGACAGCGTCACACTGGGCACGGGGAACACGCGGAGACACGCGGGGACATGTGGGGACACAGGGACACTGTGACATGAGGGACATGCAGGGACATGCGGGGACACCGGGGACACTGTGACACCGGGAACAGGGGACACGCAGGGACACATAGGGACATGCAGGGACACCTTGACACCAAGCATGGGGGACATGCAGGGACACGTGGGGACACACCGTGACACCACGGGGACATGTGGAGACAGGGTGACATGAGGAACGCAGGACATGTGGGGACATGTGGGGACACAGAATGGCATCAGGACATGGGGACACACGGGGACACCGGACATGTGGGGACACGCAGGGACAACAGGGATGTGGGGACATGTGGCAGTGTGGGGACCTGGTGACACACAACGGCACAAAAACGTGGGGTCCCCTGTCTCCCCCAGGTCCCCCTGGGTGTCCCCATGTCCCCACACTGACCCTCCTCAGGTCCTGGACATCCGGTGAGAAGCCCGTGAGCATGGACACGTCCAGGATGGACATGGTGGCATCCACGGTGTCCAGGTACCTGTGGGGATAGGGCTGAGGCCACTCCCGCCTGTCCCCAACCACCCCAGTGTCCCCAGTGTTCCCATTCCCAAGGGTCCCCATGGGACCAGGTGGGGGCTGAGCCCTGTGTGTCCCCGTTGTCCTCATCCTTTCCCTGACATCCCCGTGTCCCCATTCCTCTCCTTGTCCCCAATGTCCCCATCCTTCTCCCTCACATCACTGTCCCCAATGTCCCCATTCCCCTTCCTGTCCCCAGTGTCCCCATTTCCCTCCCTGTCCCCAGTGTCCCCATCCTTTCCCTGACATCCCTGTTCCCAGGGTCCCTCCCCCCATTCACCCCCCCAGTCCTTGCTGTCCCTGCTGTCCCCAGTGTCCCCATCCTAACCCTGATGTCCCTGTTCCCAATGTCCTCATTCCCCTCCCTGTCCCCAGTGTCCCCACCCTTTCCTTGATGTCCTTGTCCCCAATGTCCCCATTCCCCTCCCTGTCCCCATCCTTTCCTTGATGTCCTTGTCCCCAATGTCCCCATTCCCCTCCTCATCCCCAGTGTTCCCATCCTAACCCTGATGTCCCTGTCCCCAATGTCCCCATTCCCCTCCCTGTCCCCAGTGTCCCCATCCTTCCCCTGATCTCCTTGTCCCCAATGTCCCCATTCCCCTCCCTGTCCCCAGTGTCCCCACCCTTTCCCTGATGTCCCTGTCCCCAATGTCCCCATTCCCCTCCCTGTTCCCAGCGTCCCCACCCTTTCCCTGATGTCCCTGTCCCCCGTGTCCCCATTCCCCTCCCTGTCCCCAGTGTCCGCATCCTAGCCCTGATGTCTTTGTCCCCAATGTCCCCATTCCCCTCCCCGTTCCCAGTGTCCCCATCCTTCCCCTGATGTCCTTGTCCCCAGTGTCCCCATTCCCCTCTCTGTCCCCAGTGTCCCCATTCCCCTCTCTGTCCCCAGTGTCCCTCCCTCCCACTCCCCTCCCTGTCCCCTCCCTGCCCCTGCCATCCCCGCCATCCCCAGTGTCCCCACCTGGTGCAGATGGTGATCTTGACGGACCTGATGACATCCTCCTCTTCCTTGCCTGGGTGGGGACAACAAGGGGACATTGAAGAGGAGACGGGGCGCACAGAGGGGAGGCGGGGAGGGGCTCGGGGGGACACAGCGAGGACAGGGAGGGGACAGTTGGGGACTCACCCATGTTCACCTCCTCCACGTTCACACTCAGGTCAAAGTTGTCACATTTGTTGTCCTTCTCGGGGACCTTGGCGTGGTACACGGTCACCACTGTCATTGTCCCCTTGCCCACGCCCTCGGCCTTCACCGTGAATTCCTCGTTCAGCTTGGTCTGAGGGGACAGGGGACGTTGGGAAGGGACAGGGATGTCCCCAGGAGGGACAGGAAGGGGTGTGTGGGGACATGGAGGGGACATAGAAGGGACGGGGACAGGCAGGACACGGAGGGGGTGACAGCGTTGCAGAGATAGAGGGGACAGGGACATTGAAGGACACAGAGGGGACATGAAGATCAGGAGGACAAGGAGGTGACAGGGATATTGCAGGTCACAGCAAGGGAGGGGACAAGCTCAGCCTGGGACATGGAGGTGACAGGGACATCCCAGGGAGGGGACAAGGTCATCCTGGGACATCCCAAGGCTTGAGAGGACACAGAGGGGACAGGACATGGAAGGGACAAGGACAACCAAGGCCATGGTGAGGGGGCAGGATGGTGCTGGGACTCAAAGAGGCCCAGAGGTGACAGAGACAGAGTGACAGGGTGACATGGTGACAGGGTGACATGGCACAAGGTCATCCTGGGACATCCCAAGCCTTGCAAGGACACAGCGGGGACAGGACATGGAAGGGACAAGGACAACCAAGGCCATGGTGAAGATACAGGATTATCCTGGGACATAAAAGTGACAGGGTGACAGGTGACAGGGACAAGGGTGCCAGGTGCCAAGGTCATCCTGGGACATCCCAAGCCTTGAGAAGACACAGAGGTGACAGAACACAGAAGGGACAAGAACAACCAAGGCCATGGTGAAGGGACAGGATTGTCCCAGGACATGAGGAGACCCAGAAGTGACAGGGAAAAGGTGCCAGGGTTCCAGGATGACAAGGCTGCAGGGGACAAGGTCACCCTGGGACATCCCAAGCCTTGAGAAGACACGGAGGAGAGAAAACGTGGAACGGACATCGAAGGGACATGGAAGGGACAAGAACAACCAAGGCCGTGGTGAGGGGACAGGAGTGTCCTGGGACATAAGGAGACCCAGAGGTGACAGTGACAGGGTGACAAGGCCACAGGGGACAAGCTCAACCTGGGACATCCCAAGCCTTGAGAAGACACAGAGGTGACAGAACACAGAAGGGACACGAACAACCAAGGCCACGATGAGGGGGCAGGATTATCCTGGGACATGAAGGTGACACATGGCAGGTGCCAGGTGCCAGTGCCAGTGCCAGGGACAGGTACCTCGGTGGAGCGTGCCACCAGTGCGTTGCGGTTCTCGATGCGGTACTTGACGGGGCTGGCGCGGCGCGGCAGCAGCACCGACACGTCCAGCTCCAGCTGCTGCTGGGCCTCTGCGGCCACCTGGTACTGGGCCAACGCTTGGAACACCAGGATGGTGGCCTGAAGGGACAGCAGGGTCACCAGGGCTTGGGGACAATGGGTGGAGAGCCCACAAGGGCTTCTGAGTGGACACCGGAATCACTGGGGTCACCAGGGCTTGGGGACACCAGCTGTGTGTCCACCCAGTACTGGGCCAGAGCTTGGAACACCAGGATGGTGGCCTGAAGGGACAGCAGGGTCACCAGGGCTTGGGGACAATGGGTGGAGAGCTCACAAGGGCTTCTGAGTGGTCACTGGAGTCACTGGGGTCACCAGGGCTTGGGGACACCAGTTGGAGTGCCCACAAGGGCTCCTGGGTGGCCTGGTGGCCTGAGGGTCACCGGTGTCACCAGGGCTTGGGGACAATGAGTGGAGAGCCTACAAGGGCTCCTGGGTTCCCCTAGTGGCCTGAGGGTCAGCGGTGTCACCAGGGCTTGGCGACATTGGCTGTGTGTCCACATGGTACTAGGCCAGCCCTTGGAACACCAGGGTCACCCCTGAGGTGACCCCCATGCCCTGAGATGTCCCCAAAACCACAACCCCCATTCCTGTCATCCCCAGGGCCACCAGGTGCCCCTGAGATGTCCTCGTGGGTGGCTGGGGGTGTCCCATGTCCCACCTGGGTGGAACCGTAGCCACCTCCGTAGTAGTTCTGCTGAGCGAGCCACCGGACCACCGGTCCTGCCAGCTCCGACTTCTTCATGTGCACCAGGGCCAGCAGTGCGTAGGACGTGCCCTCGATGTTGTAGGTGCGGGCATTGCGCTCCTCCCAGCTGGCCCCGCCTGCAGTGACACCGGGGACACCCTCAGACACCAGGGACCCCACAGCCACCTCACCCCGAGCCCAAATTACAACCCCGGGTGAGGCGTCTCCTCTGGGGGATCCAAAACCACTTCTGGAGAACCTCATGAGAACCCAAAACCACCTCTTCTGACCCCAGTTTCAACCCTTTGGATCCCAAGGTGAAGGTGTCACCTTTGAGAATGTCAGGAGGACCCAAACCCACCTCCCCTGACCACAGTTTCCACCCCCAGGTGAGACTTCAATTCTGGAGAACCTCATGAGAACCCAAAACCACCTCCCCTGTCCCCAGTTTCCACCCCCTGTTGAGGTGTCACCTTTGGAGAACCTCATGAGGACCCAAAATCTCATAAGGACCCAAAACCACCTCCTTTCACTCCAATTTCAGCCCCAACTGAGGCATCACCTTTGGAGAACCTCATGAGGACCTTCTCGCTCTTGAGCTTCCCGGCCAGGGCCAGTGCGTAGGATGCCAGGGCCACCGTGTAGGGCCGGGCCAGCTGCTCATAGCGCCGGGCCAGGAAGTTGGCGGCTTTGTTGATGCTCTCGTCCAAGCTCTGGGAATAAAGGATGGAAAATTTGGGATCTCAGGTGGCTTCCATGAGGGCCTGGCACCTCAGTAATGTCCCTGCCCCCACGTGGGGTCACTCACGTTGACGTGGTCCTTGCAGGTGTCCCGTGCCTCCTCCAGGGCGATGAGGATGAAGGCGGTGAGGGACACCTCAGGCTCGGCGCCTACGTAGCCTCCCTGGGGGATAAAAAAGAGGGAAAAATCCTCGGGATCAGGGTTTTCCCAGCGAGTTCTGCCCCACCCAATGCTCGGCCATGCCCCAGGAACCCATTCCAAAAATCTGTCCTTGACCAGGCCAAGGGACACCCAAGGGACACCCAAAGAATCCCCAAGGGACACCCAAGGAATGTCTGACCTTCACCTGACCTTCACCTGACCTTCACGCAAGGAACACCCAAGGGATACCCAAAGAACCCCCAAGGAACACCCGAGGAATTCCTGAGGTTCACCTGACCTTCCACCAAGGAACACCCAAAACCCAACCGAACTTCACCCAGAGAACACCCAAGGAATTCCTGAGCTTCACCTGACCTTCACCCCAGGAAAGTCCAAGGAACACCCAAGGACCATCTGACCTTCACCCAAGCTTCACCCAAGGAAAACACCTCAACTTCACCCGAAGTTCACCTGACCTTCAGCCGAGGAATACCCAAAACCCACCCAAACTTCACCCAAGGAACACCCAAGAAATTCCTGAGGTTCAGCTGATCTTCACCCCAGGAACACCTAAAGCCCACCCAAGACCCTCCCACTCTTCACCTGACCTCCACCTGAGGTCCTCCCAACCTTCAGCCACCAGCAGTGACAGGGTTGAGGCGCCCCCCTACCAACATCTCCTTATGGATGACGGGAGCGTCCTCCTGGAAGACTCCATCTGGCTTCTGCTTGTTGAGGATGAGCCACTTGACGGGGCCGCAGATCTCGCTGTGCTCGATGTCCGTCAGCTTGCGGGCCATGGCGAACACCTTGACCACGTAGGCGGTCAACCTGGGGATGGGGACACCTGAGCGTCGCGTCCGGGCCTGTCACCCGAGCCAGGTGGTGGCGGTGGCAGCAGGACCTCACCAGGTGCTGGAGGGGCGGTGGATGAAGGCGGCGTAGGAGCTGTCGGGCTTGCGGAAGGCCAACTGTTGGGTGTAACCTGCGAGGAGATGGACGTTGGTCAATGCAAGGGGTGGCCGGGGGTGGCTTCAGGCCACCAAGGTCCTCCAGTCATTGGTCAATGCGAGGGGTGGCCGGCGGTGGCCGGCAGTGGCCTCAGGCCACCAATGTCCTCCAACTCTTGGTCAATGTGAAGGGTGGCCAGGGGTGGCCTCAGGCCACCAATGTCCTCCAACCCATTGGTGAATACAAGGAGTGTCCAGGGGTGGCCTCAGACCACCAGTGTCCTCCAACTGTTGGTCAACCTGAGGGGTGTCCAGGGGTGGCCTCAGGCCACCAATGTCCTCCAACCGTTGGTGAATACAAGGAGTGTCCAGGGGTGGCCTCAGGCCACCAATGTCCTCCAACTATTGGTCAACCTGAGGGGTGTCCAGGGGTGGCCTCAGGCCACCAACACCCTCCAACCATTGGCCAAGAGAAGGAACACCTGGAGGTGCCATCAGGCCACCAACGCCCTCTAACTGTTGGTCACACACAAGGAGCACCCACCCAAGCTGAGGAAGCCTTGGGCCACCAACCCACTCAGGAGCCCATCCCAGTGCAAACCAGTAACTCCAGAAACCCCAAACTGGTGGCACCCAACCCAGGTCTCCAGAGGGGCCATCTCCTGCACCACCTCAGAAGGTAGGGACATTTTGTGACCCGAGAGCGGCCACTGAGGGACATTCCCACCCTTTTGAGGACATTCCCACCCTTTTGGGGCTGCTCCCACCTTTCCTGATCAGCTCGATGGCCCCGGCCCGGCGGTCGATGCCGAAGTTCTCCCACTGCATGGTGTTGTCCAGGTAGTGGACAGCGATGACCGTGGGCGTCAGGGCGATCATGTTCTGCTCCCCGCAGCCCGACGGGGTCACGATCAGGTGCTTCAGCTTGGCCCCGTCGATGGCCTTCTCCACGATGATGGACACGGGGTTGCCTGGGCCACAAGGGGACGTGTCACACCCGAGGATGTCCCTCCCGCCTGTCCCCTCCCCCGGTTGTCCCCACCGGTGTCCCCTCCCCGGCGCTCACCTTGGATGCTGACTTTGGTCTCCGACTCCGTGTTGGGGACGATGTCCGAGAGATCCGCGGCCTTCACTCGCTCCTCCTGCACCCCGTCTGTGGGACGGGGTGGACGTGGGTGACCCCAAATCCTCCCCGTGTCCCCCCCAGTGCTCAACCCTGAGGTGACCCAGCCCTGCCCCACATCAGGGTGTCCCTTGTCCCTCCAGACCTTCCAGGGTCACACCAGGATGTCCCTTCTCCCTTGAAATGTCCCAGCTCTGTGGTGATGGGATGGCTCTTGGCCCCAAAGATGCCCCAAACCCACAGTGGGCCTTCCCTGGTCCCTCAAGATGTCCCAGACCCAGTGGGGTGTCCCTTGTCCTCCAAGATGTCCCAAATTTGCCCTTGGGGGTACATCCTCCATCCCCTAAGATGTCCCAGACCCACAGTTGGACTTCCTGGTTCCTCAAGATGTCCCAGACCTGCTCTTGGGGGTACCTTCTCCATCCCCTGAGATGTTCCAGCCTCACAGTGGGACCTCCCTTGTCCCGGAGGTGCCCCCAGACCCCGACCCAGGCAAGTCCCCCCATGGGGCCGAGCTCAGCCGCGGTCACTCACTGACTCCCTTCTTCTGTGGGTCCAGCTCGACGATCTGCACTGTCTTCTCCAGCCGCATCCCCTCGGGCTGCCCAGGGCAGAGTCCGGTGTTGAAGGTGGGGCTGGGTTTGGGGTCCTCCCCTTCCCAATCCCTCTGGACCGGCCGGGAAAGGCCTCCCAGTATAAACCAGCACCCCCAGCTCAGGTGGACACACTGGGACAGCCCCAGGAGGCCACACTTGGCCATCCTGAGGGGACAATCCTTCATCCCAGGATGAACCAGAATTACAGAATCAACCAGGTTGGAAAAGACCTTTGAGATCATCGAGTCCAACCTGTGACCCATCACCACCTTGTCACCCTGACCATGGCACCGAGTGCCATGTCCAGTCTTGAACACCTCCGGGGATGGGGACTCCACCACCTCCCTGGGCAGCCCCTGCCAATGTCCAACCACCCTTTCTGTGAAGAACCTCTTCCTAATGTCCAGCCTAAACCTCTCCTGGCATAGCTTAAGGCTGTGTCCTCTTGTCCTGTCACTGGTCACCCAGGACAAGAGATTGACCCCCACCTGGCTGCCCCCTCCTGCCAGGGAGTGGTGGACAGTGATGGGGTCACCCCCGAGCCTCCTCTTCTCCGGGATGAACAACCTTGGAGCACTTGTGCTCCAAGCCCCTCACCAGCCTTGTTGCCTTTCTCTGGACACTCTCCAGCCCCTCAATGTCCATCCTAAATTGGGGGCCCAGAACTGGACACAGCACTCGAGGTGTGGCCCAACCAGTGCTGAGTACCGGGGGACAATCCCTGCCCTGGTCCTGCGGGCCACTCCATTCCTGATCCAGGCCAGGTGCCATTGGCCTTCTTGGCCATCTGGGCTCATGTCCAGCCTGATGTCCATCAGTGCCCCCAGGTCCCTCTCTGCCCGGCCGCTGTCCAGCCACTCTGTCCCCAGCTTGTGGCCCTGCAGGGGTTGTTGTGGCCAAAGTGCAGGACCCGGCACTCGGACTTGTTGAACCTCCCATGGTTGGGTTTGTCCCTTGTCCCCAGCCTGTCCTGGTCCCTGTGCAGAGCCCTCCTGCCTTCCAGCAGATCCACACTCGCTCCCAGCTCGGTGTCATCTGCAGATTCGCTGATGGTGGACTCAATCCCCCCCATCCAGATCATCAATAAAGATATTAAATAAAGATATTGACTCATAATAAAGTCATCAATAAAGACATTAAATAAAAACACTAAATCGATGAAGATATGAAGCAGGACTGGCCCTACACCTTGGGGACACCACTGGTGACCAGAGGTGGCACCATTCCCCACCACACTGAAGAAGGACACAGGGACATCACCGTGCCGGGGACACCTCAGGGACACCACCATCACTCACCACGACTCTGAGCTTCTTCTTGACCCCATCGCCCACGTACTGGTTGCGGACGGCCGCCTTGACCTCGATGTCCAGCAGGCCGAGCTTGAGGGGGACGATGACGAAGGACACGGTGCGCGAGGACTCGGCCTTCATGCGCAGCACCTGCTGGTAGCGCTGCTTGGCCGTGGAGGGGCTGCACAGGTCGGGGTTGTAGATCAGCTCCACGCGCACCTGGACGGGGACAGTGGTGGGGGGGGTCACACCTGTGGTCCGGGGAGGGTCACGGCGTCCCCAGAAAATGTCCCCAACTGACCGTGATGTCGTGCAGCCAGTAGTTGTAGAGGATGGCGCGGATCTCCACCTGCTCGTTCCTCACCACCGAGTAGGGCAGGCGGAGGTCGATGAAGAAGTCCTTCATCACCGTGATCTCATAGGGGTCGGCCACGCACAGCCCTGGGGTTGGGGACATGTGGGTTTGGGGTTGGGGGACACCTCGTGTCCCCAGGGCAGCCCAGAGGCCTTCAGAGGTCCGTGGAAGCCCAGGGAGTCCTCACAAGGTTTAGGGGATCCATCAAGAACTGTGGGATCCTCTTAAGGTTTAGGAGATGCCTCAAGTCCCATGGAGTCCTCCCAAGGTTTAGAAGGTTCCTCAAGCCCCAGAGAGTCTTCCTAAAGTTTAGGGGATCCCTCAAGTCCCATTGAGTCCTTCCAAGGTTTGGGAGATCCCTCAAATCCTATGGGGTCCTCCCAAGATTTAGGGGATTCCTCAAGTCGCAAGGAGTTCTCCCAAGGTTTAGAAGATTCCTCAAGTCCCATTGAGTCCTTCCAAGGTTTAGGGCATTCCTTAAATCCCAAAGAATTCTCTCAAGCTTTAGGGGATCCCTCAAGTCCCACTGAGTCCTCCCAAGTCCCATGGAGTTCTCCCAAGATTTAGAGGATCCCCCAAGTCCCATCAAGTCTTCCCAAAGTTTAGGAGATCCCTCAAGTCCTATGGGGTCCTCCCAAAGCTTAGAAGATCCCTTGAGTCCCAAGGAGTCTTCCCAAGATTTAGGGGATTCCTCAAGTCCCATTGAGTCTTCCCAAGGTTTAGGAGATCGCTTGAATCCCAAGGAATTCTCCCAACATTTAGGGGATCCTTTAAGTTGCATGGAATCCCCCCAAGATTTAGGGGACCCCTCAAGTCCTATGGGGTCCACCCAATGTTTAGAGGATCCCTCAAGACCCAAGGAGATCCCTCCAATCCCAAGGACGGCCACCAAACTTTGGGGCATCCCCACCTCAGATTTTGGAGATACCTCAAATCCCAACAAACCCCTCCAGGTTTTAGGGGACCCTTCAGGTCTCAGGGACCTCCGCCAAGGTTTGGGGGATTTCTTTGACCCCAGAAACTCCCTCATCCTCCATGACCCCATACCCTTGGAAGGGGAGAGGCTGACGGCCAGGACCTCCCAGGTGGTGATGGAGTCCTTCAGGTACACGGGCAGCGTCTTGGCCGAGACCCTGGAGAGGACAGGAGTGACCAAGGGGGTCACGGCCCACCCCAGGCCAAGCTCAGGGGGTGTCACCATGGGACTTCCCTTGTCCCCAGAGATGTTCCAGACCCACTGTGGGACTTCCTTGGAACCCAAGGATGTCCCAAACCCACAGTTAGACTTCCCTTGTCCCCACAGATGTCCCAGACCCCCAAGCAGGACCAGAAGCTTGGAGATGACCCCTGAGTGGACCAAGGGGTCCTGAGGCAGCTCCAGGGGATCAGCAGTGACCTTTGTCCGGATTTGGGGTGACCATAACTGGTCTCCAGAGATGTCCGAGCTGGCCAGGGAGGGGGTGACCATGCCCAGGCTGGGCTGTGGGGTGGGAGGGTTGTGGGACCAGTGGTCCGGGGGTCCAGGCTCACCCCAACTCGTTGGGTGGCTCTGTCAGCTGCTCCACCTGCCACAGCCAACTCTCGGGGAAGAGGCTCCGCGAGACAATGTCGCTGTCCGACAAGAACGGACTGTCGTCCTCCTGGCCTGAGGGTGGTGACATCGGCCTTCTCGAGCGTGGCCTCGGGCCTCCGACCCCTGAGCGGAGCCGGTATCACCCCAGCGCCACCCCAGTGCCATCCCATCACCACCCCTGGTCTTGCCCAAGCAAGGCCACCCAACCGCCACCCAAGCGTTGCCCAATGTTCATCCAAGGGTTGTCCAAGGACAGCACAAGGAACCCCCAAAGGTCACCTGACCTTCACCCAAAGAGCACCCAGGGAATGCCTGAACTTCACCCAAAGAAGACCAAGGGAACACCCAAGGAATGACCGAGGAACGCCCAAGGAAAGACCAAGGAACACCCAAGGAACATCTGACCTTCACCCAAGCTTTGCCCAAGGAAAACGCCTCAACTTCACCTGACCTTCACCAAGGAACACCCAAAACCCACCCGAGACCCTCCTAACCTCACCCAAGCTCCATCTGAGGAACACACAAGGAATTCCTGAGGTTCACCTGACCATCACCCAAAAACCACCCACAGAATTCTTGAGGTTCACCTGACCTTCACCCAAGGAACACCCAAGGAAAGTCCAAGGAACACCCAAAGAATGCCCAAGGTTCACCTGACCTTCACCAAGGAACCCCCAAAACCCGCCCAAGACCCTCCTAACCTCACCCAAGCTCCACCTGAGGAACACCCAAGGAACGCCTGAGCTTCACCTGACCTTCCCCCAAGCAAAGTCCAAGTCCAAGGAAAGTCCAAGGAACACCCAAGCTTCACCTGACCTTCACCAAGAAACACCCAAACCCCACCCAAGACCCTCCCAAGTTCCACCTGAGGTTGCCCCAACCTCCCCCAACCTTCTCCCACCCCCCATGGCCCAAAACTTGCTTCTGGCCAGCCCGGTGCTGGGCGACTGCTTCTGCTGGTCCCGCTTGGCCTTGATGTATCTGCAGCAGTCGAGGAAGGCGCGGACGCAGGACTCGCCCTCCTGGATGTACTCGGTCCTCTGCTCACAGCTGTGTCCCATCGGGTTGTCCCTCATCCCGTCCTCGCAGCACTTCCGCTCCAGCTTGTCCGAGTACTCAGCCGCTGCCGGACACACCGGGACAGGGCTGGGACCGGCCCCGGTGGCACCGGCATGGGGACCTCGGGGGTGTGGGACACGCTGGTGGCTCTCTGGGATATGGGACACTCTGGTGGTGTTTGGGACAAGGGACGCTCTGGTGGCTCTTGGGGATGGGGGACATTCTGGTGGTGTTTGGGGCATGGGATACTTTGGTGGTCTTTGGGATATGGGACGCTCTGGTGGCCCTCAGCGACATGGGACACTGGTGGTTTTTGGGATATGGGACACTCTGGTGGCCCTCAGGGATGTGGGAAACTTGGTGGCCTCTGGGATATTGGCATTGACTGGGACATGGGACACTCTGGTGGCCCTCAGGGACATGGGACATTGGTATTGACTGGGACATGGGACACTCTGGTGGCCCTCGGGGATGTGGGAAACTCTGGTGGCCTTTGGGACATGGGACATTGGTACTGACTGGGACATTGGACACTCTGGTGGCCCTTGGGGACATGGGACACTCCGGTGGCCTTTGGGATACGGGACATTGGTATGGACTGGACATGGGACACTGTTGTTCCTCAGGGACATGGGACACTCCGGTGGCCTTTGGGACCCAGGGGATGCTGTGGTGGCACCAGGGACAAGGGACACCTTGGCACCCTCAGGGACAAGGGACACAGGACACCGCAGTGGGACATGGGACACCCGCAGTGTTCCTGGGGACAAGGGACACCCCAGTGCCACCTACCCTTGGTGCCCTTGTACTCGGCGAGTGCCAGCGAGCGGCGCTTGCGTTTGGCAGGCTGGGGACACTGGAGCTCTGGGGACAGAGGGGACACAGCAACGCAGGTGTCACATCCCAAAGTTCAAGGTCACTTCCCCATCCCTGAGGTGTCACCTCCCCCCTCCCCGAGGTGTCACATCCCTGAGGTGTCACCTCCTTGAGGTGTCACCTCCCCCATCCCTGAGGTGTCACATTTTCCTGTCCTTGAAATGTCACATCCTTGAGGCGTCACCTGTCCCATCCCGTAAGTGCCACCTCCCCTCTCCCTGAAGTGTCACCTCCCCTGTCCCCAAGATGTCACCTTCCCCATCCCCAAGGTGCCACATCCCTGAGATGTCACATCCTTGAAGTGTCACCTCCTCCTTCCCTGAGTGCCACCTCCTCCATGCCCAAATGTCACCTCCCCCACTCCCGAGGTGCAACATCCCTGAGATGTCACTTCCTCCATCCCTGAGCAGCCACCTCTCCCGTCCTCGAGGTGTCACCTCCTCCACCCCTGAGATGTCACCTCTCCCATCCCCGAGATGTCGCCTCCTCCATTCCTGAGATGTCACCTCCTCCATCCCTGAGCTGCCACCTCTCCCATCCCCGAGGTGTCACCTCTCCCATCCCCGAGATGTCACCTCCTCCATTCCTGAGATGTCACCTCCTCCATCCCTGAGCTGCCACCTCTCCCATCCCTGAGATGTCACCTCCTCCATCCCTGAGATGTCACCTCCTCCATCCCCTAAGTGACACTTCCTCCATCCCTGAGATGTCACCTCTCCCATCCCCGAGATGTCACCTACTCCATCCCTGAGCTGTCACCTCTCCCATCCTCGAGGTGTCACCTCCTCCATCCCTGAGATGTCACCTCCTCCATCCCTGAGATGTCACCTCCCCCATCCCTGAGGTGTCACATTTTCCTGTCCTTGAAATGTCACATCCTTGAGGCGTCACCTGTCCCATCCCGTAAGTGCCACCTCCCCTCTCCCTGAAGTGTCACCTCCCCTGTCCCCAAGATGTCACCTTCCCCATCCCCAAGGTGCCACATCCCTGAGATGTCACATCCTTGAAGTGTCACCTCCTCCTTCCCTGAGTGCCACCTCCTCCATGCCCAAATGTCACCTCCCCCACTCCTGAGGTGCAACATCCCTGAGATGTCACTTCCTCCATCCCTGAGCTGCCACCTCTCCCATCCTTGAGGTGTCACCTCCTCCATCCCCAAAATGTCACCTCCTCCATCCCCTAAGTGACACTTCCTCCATCCCCGAGATGTCACCTCTCCCATCCTCAAGGTGTCACCTCCTCCATCCCCAAAATGTCACCTCCTCCAACCCCGAAGTGCCACCACCCCCTGTTCCCAAGATGCCACCACAGCTGTGCCAGCCAGTCCTACCTGACCGCTGGGGAGTGGAGACCTTGACGCTGGTGGCCAGGCTCAGGCCAGCGTCCGAGAAGACCCCGACGTTGTCCCTGCCACTGCCCGGGGTGCAGCCGATGTCACTTCTCTCCACCGTGTCCCAAACCTGCACCCACAGGGGACAGCTGTGACAGCCACTGCCACCACCCAGGGTGACAGGACAGTTCCGACAGCCACTGCCACCACCCAGGGATGGTGGGGACAGGGACAGCCATGATGGCCACCACCCAGGGATGGCAGAGACAGGGACAGCCATGATGGCCACCACCCAAGGATGATGGGGACAGGGACAGCCATGATGGCCACCACCCAGGGATGGTGGGGACAGGGACAGCCATGACAGCCACTGCCACCACCCAGGGATGGCAGGGATGGGGACAACCGGGGTGGCTAGTGCCACTATCCAGGAACACTGGGGATAACTGTGATGGCCATGGCCACCACCTGGGGATGGTGGGGATGGGGACAGGTGTGATGGCCACCAGCTGGGGATACGGGGGATGAGGACATCAGTGACAGCCATGGTCAGCACCCAGGGATGATGGGGACAGCCATGATGGTCACTGCCACCACCCACAGACAATGGTGATGGGGACAACCATGATGGCCATGGCCACCACCCAGGGATGACAGGGACAGCCATGATGGTCACCACCCCTTGGGGACAGGGCCACCTACCCATGTCTGGGTGAGTCTGCTCTTCTTGCTGAGGGCAAGGACCCCCTTGTCCACGGCCACCAGCCAGGGATAGCGGGGACAGGGACAGCCATGATAGCCATGGCCACCACTTGGGGACAGCGGGGACAGGGACAGCTGTGATGGCCACCACCAGGGGATAGCAGGGACAGGGACAGCCATGATGACCACTCCCCCTTGGGGACAGCAGGGAGAGGACACCCATGATGGCCACCACCAGGGGACAGGGATAACTGTGATGGCCACCATCCAAGGATGCTGGGATAGCCATGACGGCCATGGCCATCTCCTGGGGACAGTGGGTACAGGCACAACCGTGATGACCACCACCCAAGGATGGTGAGGACAGTCATGACCACCCCTTGAGGACAGCGGGGACAGGGCCACCCACCCTGGCCTGGGTGAGCTTGTTCTTCTTGCTGAGGACGAAGACCCCTTTGTCCACGGCCACCAGCCCCACATGGGCCTTGTGGTCCCCCTCGATGCGCAGCCTCATCGGTGTCCCCGGCTCGTGGATGCGGTTGTCACCTTCTGTCGCCCCCTTCACCACCAGCTGCCACAGACACGGGGGGTGATGTCCCCAGGATGTCCCCAAAAGCCACCTTTGTCCCCCCCCACCGCAGGGGGGACCTTAAGTCTGGCCCTTCAGGGGCGGTTGGTGGCCGTGGGTTTGGGGTCTGGGTCACCACTGGGCCACCAGGGCCACCTGGGCAACCCAGGAGATGTCCAAGCTCTTCACGGAGTGTCCCAAACCACCCAAGTGACACCAAATCCCCACCAGGGGCCACCCAAGCCCTCAATGTCCCCCCAAAAGCCCCCGCCCCGGTCCCTTAATGTCCTCCAAACCCTTCCAAAGGTCCCTCAAGGACCTCCTAAGCCTCTCAATGTCCCCCCAAATCCCTCAAGGATCCCCAAGCCCCTCAAGGACCCCCAAGCCCTTCCAAAGGCCCGCAAATCCCTCAAGGGCCCCCCAAACCTTTCCAACGCCTCCCAGACCCCTGAAGGGTCACCTCAATGACCACCCCAGCCACCACCAAGGCCCATCCAATGCCCCCATGACCCCTTGACCCCCCCAGGCCAGCAGGGGACACTCACAGTGCCCATGCAGGTGTCCTTGACGTCCACCCAGACGGAGTCGGCCACAATCTCGCCGGGCAGGACGTAGTAATAGGCCACGATGCGGAAGGAGGGGATAAGCTCGGCCGTCACCGGCAGGGTCATGGTCACCAGGCTCTGGCCGGCCTCGTGCCGCTGCCGGCCGGCGCGGAGGATGCGGCCCTTGCTCATGATCTGCGAGAAACACAACGAGCTTGGTGGCCACCTGGACATCCAGCTGGTCAAGCTCTGGGACTACCGGTCAGCCACGGGTACCCACCAGGTAGGTGAAGAACGGGACGGAGTTGCGGACGTTGTTGTTGCTGGTCTTGAGGTGGAAGTTCACGGCCAGGTTGTCCCCGGGCTGCAGCTCGGTGGCAGCCACCGCCAGGTGCAGGAAGTTGCCCGAGCCGGCCTGGCTACGATAGGCCTCGGCCGTCATCTGCCGCGAAGCCTGGCGCTCCGGGGGCAGCCCCGCCTGGGCTGTCCGCACCTGTGACGGGGACACGGTGGCACTCGGTCAGCGGGGAGGGGCGTGGGCCTGGGTGGGGTCAGCGTGGAGGGCTTGGCCACCATGGGGGTTCCATAGAGCTCTTGGCTTCCACAGTGGTCTTGGCCACCATAGAGGCCTTGGCCATCATGGAGGTGTATTGGTCATCATGGAGGTTTTGGCCAACATGGCGGTCTTGGCCACCATAGAGGCCTTGGCCATCGTGGAGGTGTATTGGTCATCATGGAGGTCTTGGCCATCATGGAGGTGTGTTGGTCATCATGGAGGTCTTGGCCATCATGGAGGTCTTGGCCACCATAAAGGTTTTGGCCACCGAAGAGGTGTTGGCCAGCATGGAGGTGTGTTTGCCATCCTGGAGGTCTTGGCCACTGCAGAGGCCTTGGCCATCATGGAGGTGTATTGGTCATCATGGAGGTCGTGGCCATCATGGAGGTCTTGGCCACCATAAAGGTTTTGGCCACCGAAGAGGTGCTGGCCAGCATGGAGGTGTGTTTGCCATCTTGGAGGTCTTGGCCACTGCAGAGGCCTTGGCCATCATGGAGGTGTGTTGGTCATCATGGAGTTCTTGGTCATCATGGAGGACTTGGCCATCATGGAGTTCTTGGCCACCATAAAGGTTTTGGCCACCGAAGAGGTGTTGGCCAGCATGGAGGTGTGTTTGCCATCTTGGAGGTCTTGGCCACTGCAGAGGCCTTGGCCACCATGAAGGGTTTGGCCACTGTAAAGGTCTTGGTCACTGAAGAAGTCTTGGCCATCATAGAAGTTTTGGCTGCCACAGAGGTCTTGACCCCCCCCCAGAGGTCTTGGCCACCCATAAAGGTCTTGGCCACCCATAAAGGTCTTGACAACTGTGGAGATCTTGTCTGTCATGGCCTCCCTGTCCCTTCCTGGTGTCCTGGTCCTTGCTGACCATCTCCATGGTCAAACTGACCATCTTCTATCTTGGATGTCTTGGCCACTCAACCACCATGATCGCCCCAACCTTGGCTCTTGGCCATCCTCAATGCTTTGGTCTCCTTCCCCCTGGCCTTGGCCATCCCCGTTCCTGGTCACTGCTGACCCTGGCCGCAGGCCACCATGGACAAGTGACCATGGTGGACACCTCCACCAGTCTCTTTGACTCCTGGTCCTTGGTCACTCTCATGTCTTGGTCAACCCTATTATGCTGGCCATCCTGGTCATCTTGACCTTGGACATCCTTGTCCTTGGCTGATGGTGACCAGGACAGCCCCAGTCCTTGGTCACTCTTGTGTCTTGGTCAACCAATTGTGTTGGCCGCCATGGTTACCCTGACCTTGGACATCCTCATCCTTGGTCACTCTGGACATCTTGACCACCACAGTCACCTCAACCACGGGATGACCTTGTCCATCCTGGTTTTTGGCCAATGATGAGTGACCAGGATGACCCTTGGCCACCATGGATGTCCAGCCCATCCTGGCCCCTCAATCCTGCTGTCCTGGCCCTTGATGAGCACAACCATTGGTCACCCCAGACATCTCAGCCACCACAACCCCCAGGTCACTTCCCCACCCCCTTGGCCACCCCAACTCCGGTGTCACCCCAGTGTCCCCACTCACGGTGATGGGGATGCTGTCCTTGTTGGCCGGCATGTTGAGGACCAGCCTGGCCGTGCCATCGCGCTGGGTGGACACCTGGCCCTGGAAGCCATCGGCCTGGACGGTGACACGCGGGGCTGGGGACTCGTCAGGGTTGGAGACATAGACCTGGAGGGGACACCGGGGGACACGGGGACATTACGTGGGGACATGGAGGGAGGGAAGGGCACTGGGAAGGGGCACTGGGAAAGGGCACTGGGAAAGGGTGGTGGCACTGGGAAGGGACACTGGGAAGGGACACTGGGAAGGGACACTGGCACTGGAAAGGGACACTGGGAAGGGGTGGTGGCACTGGGAAGGGACACTGGGAAGTGACACTGGCACTGGGAAGGGACACTGGGAAGGGGTGGTGGCACTGGGAAGGGGCACTGGGAAGGGACACTGGGAAGGGACACTGGCACTGGGAAGGGACACTGGGAAGGGGTGGTGGCACTGGGAAGGGACACTGGGAAGTGACACTGGCACTGGGAAGGGACACTGGGAAGGGGTGGTGGCACTGGGAAGGGGCACTGGGAAGGGACACTGGGAAGGGACACTGGCACTGGGAAGGGACACTGGGAAGGGACACCAGGAAGGGACACTGGGAAGGGGTGGTGACACCAAGAAGGGACACTGGGAAGTGACACTGGCACTGGGAAGGGACACTGGGAAGGGGTGGTGGCACTGGGAAGGGACACTGGGAAGGGACAGTGGGAAGGGGTGGTGGCACTGGGAAGGGACACAGGGAAGGGACACTGGCACTGGGAAGGGACACCAGGAAGGGACACTGGGAAGGAGTGGTGATAACCAAGAAGGGACACAGGGAAGTGACACTGGCACTGGGAAGGGACACTGGGAAGGGGTGGTGGCACTGGGAAGGGACACCAGGAAGGGACACTGGGAAGGGGTGGTGACACCAAGAAGGGACACAGGGAAGTGACACTGGCACTGGGAAGGGACACTGGGAAGGGGTGGTGGCACTGGGAAGGGACACTGGGAAGGGACACTGGCACTGGGAAGGGACACTGGGAAGGGACACTGGGAAGGGGTGGTGACACCAAGAAGGGACACAGGGAAGTGACACTGGCACTGGGAAGGGACACTGGGAAGGGGTGGTGGCACTGGGAAGGGGTGGTGGCACTGGGAAGGAACACTGGGAAAGGGACACTGGGAAAGGGACACTGGCACCAGGAAAGGGCCATTCCAGTGACACAGGGACAGTCCACGCTCGCCAGCCCCTCTTAGGTGACACAGGGACATCACCCAGGGACTGACTTTGGTCCCCAAATCTCCTCCACCTCCAACCCCAGTTGTGCCCTGTCCCCATCCCAAGCCAGGACACCCCAAGGGCCCTGTGCCACCACCCTGGGCCACCACTGTCCCCAAGATGTCACCAACCGTCAGGTCAAAGGGCATCCCCGGCTTGAAGTACTTGGGGGTGTGGGTGAAGTGGATGCTGTAGGGGGACGTCACGATCCGGATGCCGCTGCGCTGGGCCTCCACCATGTCACTGCCTGTGGGGACACCGCAGTGGCCGCGTCACCGGGGGCCAGGGCTCCTTGTCCCTCGCCCCAAATGTCCCCCCATCCTTGCCGTCCCTGTCCCCCCAGTGCCCTTTGTCCCCCATGTCCCCCCTCCGCCATGCTGGGCCTTCACCATGTCACCTCCTGTGGGGACAATGGCAGTGGCTGTGGCACCCAGCGCCAGCCTGTCCCCTGTCCCAGATGTCCCACCATCCTCACTGTCCCTGTCCCCCATGTCCCTCTGGGCCACCGTGCTGGGCCTCCACCATGTCACGACCTGTGGGGACACTGCAGTGACCATGTCACCTAGGGCCAGAGCTCCCTGTCCCCTGCCCAGGGACAGCCCATGGGGGGCCTCAGATGTCCCACCATCCTTGCTGTCTCCAACCCCACACGACCCCAGACCCACGTCACTGCTGTCCCCTCTTTGTCCCCCCCACTGTCCCTGTCCTCCCAAGTTCCTCACGTCCCCCATGTCCCCCTGGGCCTCCACCCTGTCACCGCCTGTGGGGACACCGCAGTGGCCATGTCACCTGGGGCCAGGGCTCCCTGTCCCCCCATCCCAGATGTGCCCCAATCCTCGCTGTCCCAACCCCACACATCTCCAGACCCACGTCACTGCTGTCCCCACTTTGTCCCTCTGTCCCGCCGGTCCCTCGCGTCCCCCCACTGTCCCTGTCCCCCCGTGTCCCCGCGCAGACCTGACTCGGTGATGACAGTGACGGTGACGTAGAGGGAGTGTCCCACGAGCTCCTGGGGGTTGGGGAAACGCTCGCGCAGGTGGGCCATGGACAGCACGGCCTCGGCGTCACCGTCCTGGACCTGGGGACAGGGGGACAGGGTTGGGACAGGGATGGGGACAGCAGGGGGACAGCACGGCCTCGGCGTCACCGTCCTGGACCTGGGGACGGGGTTGGGACAGGCATGGGGACAGCAGGGGGACAGCACGGCCTCGGTGTCACCATCCTGGATCTGGGGACAGGGTTGGGACAAGGTTGGGGACAGCAGGGGGACAGCACGGCCTCAGCGTCACCATCCTGGACCTGGGGACAGGGTTGGGACAGGGTTGGGACAGGCATGGGGACAGCAGGGGGACAGCACGGCCTCGGTGTCACCATCCTGGACCTGGGGACAGGGTTGGGACAAGGTTGGGGACAGCAGGGGGACAGCACGGCCTCAGTGTCACCATCCTGGACCTGAGGACAGGGTTGGGACAGGGATGGGGACAGCACGGCCTCAGTGTCACCGTCCTGGACCTGGGGACAGGGTTGGGACAGGCATGGGGACAACAGGGGGACAGCACAGCCTCGGTGTCACAATCCTGGACCTGGGGACAGGGTTGGGACAGGCATGGGGACAGCACGGCCTCAGCATCCCCATCCTGCACCTGTGGCCACCAGGGACAGGGTGGGGACAGGGATGAGAATGGGGACAAGGGTGGGGACAGGCGATGGCAGAGCTCAGGAAGGGAGAGGGGACGGGACAGGGCCCATGGAAATGGGGACAGAGGATGGGGACAGGAGAGCTCAGCCTGTGACAGGGATGGGGACAGAGACAGGGAAAAGGATACTGATGGGGACAAGGTTGGGGACAGGGACAATGGCAGGCTCTCCAGGACAGGGACAGTGGCAGGGTTGGGGACAGGGCGGGGGACAGTGCCAGGCTCACCGCCACGCGCCGCAGGGACTGGGGGATGCTCTTCCTCTCATCGTCCACCATGACCCCGAAGAGGACAAAGGCCGTCCCCTCCACGCGCTTCCCATACAGGTACCTGGGGACAGCACCGTGTGACCGTGCCACCATGTCCCCAGCACCTCCCTATACTGCCACCCCTGTCCCCACACCACGCTGTCACCCCATTGTCCCATGTCCCCATCCTACCAATCCCTGTCATCCCATCCCTGCCACTGCCACCACCAACGTCACCGCGCTCCTGCGTCCCCACTGCCAACCTTGCCCCCACACTGAGCTGTCACCCCATTGTCCCATGTCCCCATCCTGCCATCCCTGTCCCGTGTCCCACACCATCCCATCATGTCATACCACCTCCACCACGTCACCCTGTGTCCCCCTCACCCTCCACCCTGTCCCCGTGGACAGCAGCAGAGCAGAGCTGTCCCCTGTCCCCCCACCCCATCTCCACATGGGTGTGACCCCAGAGGGGACGGTCTTGGGGTCACCTGGCCAGGATGGACACCCGGAAATCCTGCTGGCGGTCGATGTACAGGAACTTCTCCTCGGGCTCCAGGGACACCTCAAAGCTCGGCAGCACTGCGGGGATGACATCGGTGACACCGGCACCCCTTGGGGACAGTCCCCAGGGTCCCCCCTGCCCCCACCCTGCACCCACCGTATTCCTTGACCTCGAATTGGGTGCTGAAAACCTGATCCGGAGAATCCTCGAATTTGGCCGAAATCGTCCACATGCCCAGGCTGGAAGAGGGGACAGTGAGGAGACAGTGAGGGGACAGCACCAGGGGTGTCCCCGGACCACCGCGGAGGGAGGTGACACCCACCTGACGACCTCAGGCAGGTTGTGGTTGAGGGACATGATCCCGGTTTTCATCGGGGAAGACACCGGGACTTGTTTGATGATGACGTTGTCGGGCGTCTGAGGGGACACGCGGAGGGTGGGGATGATGGCGCAGGTGGCACCGTGTTACCCCCCTTGTGTCACCCCTGTGTCACCCAAGGGCACCCACCTTGACCTCCACGATGACCGTCTTGGCCACCGGCTGCATGAGGTGGTCCACGGTAAAGAGGCGGCAGAGGACTGGGAGGGGACAAAAGGGACAAGGTGAGAGGGGATGAGGACAGGGTGGGGACATGGGGCACTGGGAGGGGACACAGGGGACAAGGTGAGAGGGGACAAGGACAAGGTGGGGACACCCAGCATTGGGACGTGACACAGGGGACAAGGTGAATGGGGACCATGAGGGGACACAGGGGACAGGGAGGGGACATGGGGGACAAGGTGACCACAAGGATGGGGATATCCAGCCCTGGGAGTGGACATGGGGCACTGGGAGGGGACACAGGGGACAAGGTGAGAGGGGACAAGGACGAGGTGGGGACAGGGGGGACAAGGTGAGAGGGGACAGTGAGGGGACACTCGGCAATGGGAGGGGACACGGGGGACAAGGTGGGTGGCGACAGGATGGGGACAGTGGGTCCCCCTGGGGACATCATGGGGAGGTCCCCAAATGGGTGCTGGGGTCCTGCACTGCAAGGTGACACCGGCACTCCAAGGTGTCCCCAACCCCCTGCAGTGTCCTCACCCCCTGAGGTGTCCCCAGCCCCCTCCAAGGTGTGACAGGGAGATGTCCCCAGCCCCCCAGAGTGTCCCCATCCCCCCGAGGTGTCCTCAGCCCCCTCTGAGATGTGACAGGGAGATGTCCCCAGCCCCCTGAGGTGTCCCCAGCCCCCCACAGTGTCCCCATCCCCCCGAGGTGTCCTCAGGTGTCCCCTGTGTCTCACCGGTGGCGCCGGGGGTGTAGATGGGTTTGTCGGTCTGCACGAAGATGTGGCCGCTCTGCAGGGACACCAGCAGCACCTTCTCCAGTGTCACCGTGCCCACCCGCGCTGTCACTGTCACAAACTGCTTCCCCTGCGCCTGCGGCAGCGCCTTGGCCGACACCTGCGGGGACAGGGGACGTTGGGGACATCCACGGGGACAGGGGACACTGGGGACACCTGCGGGGACAGGGGACGTTGGGGACATCCACGGGGACAGGGGACACTGGGGACACCTGCGGGGACAGGGGACACTGGGGACACTGGGGACACCTGCAGGGACAGGGGACGCTGGGGACATCCACGGGGACTGGGGACACTGGGGACACCTGCGGGGACAGGGGATGTTGGGGACACCTGGGGGGACAGGGGATGTTGGGGACATCCACAGGGACTGGGGACACTGGGGACAGGGATGTTGGGGACACCTGCGGGGACAGGGGACACTGGGGACACCTGTGAGGACAGGGGACGTTGGTGACACCCGTGGGGACAGGGGACACCGGGTGACACCCACACCACAAGGACAGGGGACATTGGGTGACACCCATGCCACAGGGACAGGACAGGGGACACCAGGTGACATCTGTGCCACAGGGACAGGAGACACTGGGTGGCAGCAGCACCACAGGGACAGGGGACACCAGGTGACAGCTGTGCCCAGGGTTGAGGACGCTGGGGACAGTCCCCAAGGACTCCAGGGTCACCATCCCCAAGGACCCCAGGAGTGACCATCCCTCTTAACATGGTGTGACTACCCCCAAGGACTCCAGGAGTGACCATCCCCAAGAGTCCCAGGGGTGACCACCCCTCTTGACATGGTGTGACGGCCCCCATGGACCCAGGGGGTGGTCACCACCCTCAAAATGGTGTGACCACCCCCAAGGACCCCAGGAGTGACCACCCCTCTTGACATGGTGTGACCACCCCCAAGGACTCCAGGAGTGACCATCCCCAAGGACCCCAGGAGTGACCATCCCCCTTGACATGGTGTGACCACCCCTATGGACCCCAGGAGTGACCACCCCTATGGACCCCAGGAGTGACCATCCCCCTTGACATGGTGTGACCCCAGGGGTGACCATCCCCAGGGACCCCAGGAGTGACCACCCCCCTTGACATGGTGTGACCCCAGGGGTGACCATCCCCAGGGACCCCAGGAGTGACCACCCCTATGGACCCCAGGAATGACCATCCCCAAGGCCCCCAGGAGTGACCATCCCCAAGAACCCCAGGGGCGACCACCCCCGTTGACATGGTGTGACCATCCCCATGCCCCCCAGGAGTGACCACCCCTATGGACCCCAGGAATGACCAGCCCCATGGACTCCAGAAGTGACCAGCCCCCCGTGTCCCCCACCCCCCGGACATTCTCCACCCCAGGTTCAGGGTTCAGCCTCAGTTTCCCCTCCTGGGCAGTGACCGCTGGGACAATGACCCGGGGCAGTGACCACGGGGTGGTGGCAGTGACCACCATGCGGGGTGGGGACACCGTACCTTGATGGTGGCAGTGGCCATCATGCCCTCGGCCGGGCTCAGGGGCACCCGGACCTGGAACAGGACCTGGCGCTTCTGAGGGAAGTCCTGGACCATGAGCGAGGCCTCGGTGGCCGCGGTCAGTCCGGGGGCCTCCAGCACCACGCGCTCGTCCGTCTCCAGCCGCAGCACGGCTGGGGTCACCATTGTCACCCTGGGGACACCGCGGGGCTGTCGTGGGGCTCTGGGGGTGTCACAGCACCCAGAAACCCCAAAATCTCTCCCCACAGCACCCTGGGGACCTCACAAAGCCCTGGGGACCCCAAAATCTGTCCCCACAGCACCCTGGGGACCTCACAAAGCCCTGGGGACCCCACAAAGCCCTGGGGACCCCAAAATCTGTCCCCACAGCACCCTGGGGACCTCACAAAGCCCTGGGGTGTCACAGGATCCAGAAACCCCAAAATCTGTCCCCACAGCGCCCTGGGGATCTTACAAAGCCCGGGGGACCCCAAAATCTGTCCCCACAGCACCCTGGGGACCTCACAGCACCCAGAAACCCCAAAATCTGTCCCCACAGCACCCTGGGAACCTCACAAAGCCCTGGGGTGTCACAGCTCCCAGAAACCCCAAAATCTGTCCCCACAGCACCCTGGGGACCTCACAAAGCCCTGGGGTGTCACAGCTCCCAGAAACCCCAAAATCTGTCCCCACAGCGCCCTGGGGATTTCCCATTGCCCTGAAGACCCCAAAATCTGTCCCCACAGCACCCTGGGGACCTCACAGGATCCAGAAACCCCAAAATCTGTCCCCGCAATGCCCTGGGCATCTTGTCGGACCCCATGAACCCCCCCAGCCTGCCCCATGGGCCTGAAACAACCTCAAATCCCCCATTACACCCCAGTATCCCTCACTGCCCCCCCAGTATCCCCCATTACACCCCAGTATCCCCCATTATACCCCAAATCCCCCATTACACCCCAGTATCCCCCATTACACCCCAGTATCCTTCATTACACCCCAAATCCCCCATTATATCCCAAATCCCCCATTACACCCCAGAACCCACCCAGGGGGGGCCTGGACAGGGAGGTCCCATTTGGGGTTGGGGGTCCCTGGGGGGTTTTTGGGGGGCTCCTGGATATGGGGGATCCGGGCTGGGGTGGGGACCCCATGCGGGGTTGGGGGGATTTTGGGGGGGAAATCCTGAGGTTGGGATGGTCCCAACAAAGAGGATTTGATGGGGGAACCCCAGGGGAGATCCCGGGGGGGTTAAAAGAGGGGGTCCCATGGGTGGGGGTGGTCCCAAATCGCTCACAGCTGGGCGTGGGCGGGGGTCCCGAGCAGCACCAGGAGGCCGAGGAGGAGGAGGAGGAGGGGCAGCGCCGGGGCTCCCATGGCTGCAGGGTGGGGGGAGAGGGAACAGAGACAGTGGCCAGGGGGTCCCTTTATGGTGGCCCCGCTGGTTAATGGGTAACCCGAGCCCTGGGCCCACCCATGGGTGGGGGGAGGGGCTGCGGCCACCTGCGGCCCCTTGGGTGGGGGTGGGGGTGACACCCCTGGGACCCCCAAGACCCCCTGTGCCGGGGGGGGGGGTGGCACCCGCTGGGGGGGTCCCGCAGCCTTGGGTGTCCCTGGGGAGGGGTTGGGAGCCCCCCGACCCCCCCGAGGGGTGGGGGAGGGGCTGCCCAGATGCCCGGTCCTTCCTCATTTCGGGGAAGGCGCTGGCGAGGGGCCACCTCGGGGCTTGCGACATTGGCAGGGACACCAGAGGGGGGGTCACGACACGGGTGGGGGGGGACACCAGGGGACACTGCTGGGACGGGGGGGGTGGGGAGAGTCCTCCCTGAGAGCCCCCCCCACCCCCCCAGTAGGTCATGGACACCTGGGTCCCCACGGTGACCCCTGGCAGGTCCTGGGTGAGCTCCTGGAGCCCTGGTAGGACCTGGACATCTGGGGCCCACCTGGAGCCTTGGTAGGACATGGACGCCTGGGTCACCTCCTGGATCTCAGCACCTGAGTTCCCCCCGAGACCCCTGGTAGGACCCGGACACCTGGGTCACCTCCTGAGACCCCAAACAGGTCCTGGGTCCCCTCCAGGACCCCTGGTAGGACCTGGCCACTTGGTCCTCCCTGGATCTGGACACCTGGGTCCACCCTGAGACCCCTGACAGGTCCTGGACACCTGGTTCCACCTGGCCCTGGACACCTGGGTCACCTCCTGGATCTCAGCACCTGAGTCTCCCCTGGACCCCTGGTAGGACCTGGACACCTGGGTCCACCTGGCCCTGGACACGTGTGTCCCTTCCTGGACACTTGGTAGGACTCAGACACCTTGATCCCTGCTGGACCTGGGTCAACTCCAAACCCTTGGTAGAACCCCAACACCTGGGTCCCCCCTGAGACCCCCAACAGGTCCTGGACACCTGGGTCACCTCCTGGACTCCTGGTAGCACTTGGACATCTGGGTCCTCCTGGACCAGGACACGTGGTCCCCCCTGAACCTGGACATCTGGGTCCCCTCTTTGACCAAAATCCAGGTCCCTCCTTGAAAGACCCCTGAAAGAACCGGGACACCTGGACCCCTCCTGGACCCCCTGGATCCCTCCTTGACCACCCTGGGTCACCATGTCCAGACCTCCTGGACCCCTCCTGGACCACCTGGGTCACCATGTCCAGCCAGCTGTACCCCTCCTTGTCCACCCTGGGTCGCCATGTCCAGCCAGCTGGACCCCTCCTGGACCACCTGGGTCACCATGTCCAGCCAGCTGGACCCCTCCTGGACCACCTGGGTCACCATGTCCAGCCAGCTGTACCCCTCCTTGTCCACCCTGGGTCGCCATGTCCAGACCCCCTGGACCCCTCCTTGACCACCCTGGGTCACCATGTCCAGCCAGCTGGACCCCTCCTGGACCACCTGGGTCACCATGTCCAGACACCTGGACCCCTCCTTGTCCACCCTGGGTCACCATGTCCAGACCCCCTGGATCCTGATGTCTCTTACGGTGTCCCCTTGAGTCCCCCTACAGTGTCTCCATGACCCCAAAACCCCGGTGGAGCCCCCAGAACCCTCTTGTCCCCTACAAAGTCCCCCTGTCCCCTACAGTGTCCCCATGACCACACCAGCCCCTACAGAGTCCTGGTGGTGACACACATCCTGGTGTCCCCCATGGTC
The DNA here is from genome assembly GCA_028536675.1 of Aphelocoma californica. Taxonomy (NCBI): domain Eukaryota; kingdom Metazoa; phylum Chordata; class Aves; order Passeriformes; family Corvidae; genus Aphelocoma; species Aphelocoma californica. Next base: position 355,081 of record JAQMYR010000035.1, on the reverse strand, counting down.
TCCCATGTCCCCTCTGGTGTCCCCATGACCCAACCAACCCCTAGGGAGCCCCCCCCCACCCCCTTGTCCCTTACAAACCCTCTATGTCCCCTATGGTGTCCCCACACCCCCTATGGTGTCCCCATGTCCCTTCATGGTGTCCCTGTGGCCCTTCTGCTGTCCCCATGTTCCCTACGATGTCCCGATGACTCCATCAACCCCTATGGAGTCACCATCACCCTCTTGTCCCCTCTGGTGTCCCCATGTCCCTTATTGTGTCCCCCGTGTCCTCTATGGAGTCCCCACCACCCTCTCGCCCCCTCTGGTGGCCCCATGTCCCCTTTGGTGTCCCCATGGCCCCAGTGGTGTCCCCCTGTCCCCCATGGTGTCCCCATGTCCCTCCGTGGTGTCCCTGCCACCCCTCTGGTGTCCCCATGACTCCATCAACCCTATGGGGTCCCCACCACCCTCTTGCCCCTTCTGGTGTCCCCATGTCCCTTATCATGTCCCCATGACCCCTCTGGTGTCTCCATGTCCTCTGTGGTGTCCCCACCACCCACTGTCCCCGCTGGTGTCCCCATGACCCAGTTGATGTCCCCACCACCTTCTTCTGTCCTCTGGGGTCCCCGCCACCTCCCACATGTCCCCCTCCACAGACACCCTGAGCCAGGTGCTCAGAAATGACTTTTTTAACAAAAAAATAAAGGGGAGGGAGGAGGGGACAAAAGGTGACCAAAAGGGTTGGCGACACCTGAGGGTTGGTGACACCCGAGGGTTGGTGACAACCCCGGGGCGGGGTGGGGACTCAGCTGGGACACCCGAAGAGGGTCATGGCCTCGGAGAACTCGACAAAGTCCTGGCAGCGTCCCTGCAGGGTGGGGTCCTGGCACGACTCCTCCGAGGGCCACTCCTCGAGCCACGTGTCCTTCCCGATCAGGTACGAGAAGCTGGGGACACAGGGGACAGCGATGGGGACACAGGGGACAGTGATGGGGACACGGGGGACAGCAATGGGGACACGGGGGACAGCGATGGGGACACGGGGGACAGCGAGGGCAAGAGGGGCAGTGGGGACAGTGGGGGATATAGGGGAATGTTGGGGACTATGGGGACAACAGGGGACAGCAGGGGCAAGGGAGGCAGTGGGGACAATGGGGGGCAATGGGGACAATGGGGACCGTGGGGATATAGAGACATGGGGGATGGTGGGAACAACGGGGACAATGGGGACAATGGGGACAGTGGGGACAACGGGGACAGTGGGGACAATGGGGACAGTGGGGATATAGGGGACAGTGGGGATATAGGGGACAATGGGGATAAAGAGACATGGGGGATGGTGGGAACAACGGGGACAATGGGGATATAGGGGACAATGGGGACAACGGGGACAATTGAGGGCAATGGGGACAGTGGGGACAATGGGAACAACGGGGACAATGGGGGGCAATGGGGGCAATGGGGGCAATGGGGATATAGGGGACAGTGGGGACAACGGGGACAGTGGGGACAGTGGGAACAATGGGGGCAATGGGGACAGTGGGGACAATGGGGGCAGTGGGGCAATGGGGATATTGGGGGACAGTGGGGACAACGGGGACAGTGGGGATATAGGGGACAATGGGGGCAATGGGGGGCAACGGGGACAATGGGGACAATGGGGACAGTGGGGACAATGGGGGCAATGGGGACAATGGGGGCAGTGGGGACAACAGGGATATAGGGGACAGTGGGGACAATGGGGACAGTGGGGAGCAATGGGGACAATGGGGATGTAGGGGACAGTGGGGACAATGGGGGGCAATGGGGACAATGGGGACAATGGGGACAATGGGGACAATGGGGACAGTGTCCCCTGTGTCCTCTTGCTGTCCTCACCTTCTCCCTCTGCTCCCTGTGTCCCCCTGTCCCCCGTCCCTCCCTGTCCCCATGTCTCCCCTGTCCCTGTGTCCCCCTCTCCCCTGTCCCCATATCCCCCGCCTTGTCCCCGTGTCCCTCCATCCCTCTCTCCTGTCCCTGTGCCCTCCCCATCCCCATGTCCCTCACATCCCCATGTTCCCACATCCCCCCGTCCCCTCTCCCCTGTCCCTTTGTCCCCCCGTCCCCTCTCCCCACCCCAGTGTCCCCCTGTCCCCTCTGCCCCTGTCCCAGTGTCCCTCCCTGTCCCCACAGGCCCCTTCCACATCCCCCCACGTGTCCCTGTGTCCCTCCATGGCCTCCCGTGTCCCTCCCATGTCCCTCCCGTGTCCCCCCAGTGTCCCCCCAGTGTCCCTACTGTCTGCCGGTGACCCAGAGGTCGCTGGCCTGTCCCCAGACCAGGTAGTCCTGTCCCTTGCGCAGGTTCAGGCTGTCCCTGCACTGCTGGTGGCTCACGAATGTCCTGCTGCTGCCGGCGGGGTCCTCGTCCGTGCCTGGTCACAGTGTCACCGTGTCACCGTGTCACCGTGTCACCTCCACCCCCCCAAACCGGGCAGCTGTGGTGGCCCCACCCCCTGCTGGCACCAGCTGTGGGTGGGACCAGGTCCCTCTGGCCTTGCCAGCAGCTTTGGGGGTCCCCAATGCACCTGGGTGGCACCGACCCCACCTGGGTGACATCAACTCATTTGGGTGTCCCCAACCCCCACCAGGGTAACCCCAAACTCCCTTGGGTGACACCAACCCCACCTTGGTGACGTCAGCCCCCTTGTGTGTCTCTAACCCAGCCGGGTGTCCCCAAAACCCTTGGGTGACTTCAACTCCCACCTGCGTGTCCCCAGCCCCAGATGACCCTCACCGTGTCCCTCCACAGGGTGGCCTCGTCCCCCCGCAGGTGGCCGTTTCTCCCCCTTGGTGACCTTGTCACACCCGCCCTGTGGTGGCCTTGTCCCCCCCTTGGTGGCCTTTTCCCCCCAGAGTGACTGTGTCCCTCCAAGGGTGGCCGTGTCTCCCTGAAGTGGCCATGTCCCCCTCTTGAGGTGACCTTGTCCCCCCACGATGTCCTTGTCCCTCCCAGGGTGGCCTTGTCCCCCAACAGTTCCTTTGTCCCCCCCACGGTTTCCTTGTCCTCCAAGGTGGCCTTGTGCCCCTCCCAGAGTGGCCTTTTCCTCCCCCAACAGTTCCCTTGTCCCCCCCATGGTTTCCTTGTCCCCCAAGGTGGCCTTGTGCCCCTCCTAGAGTGGCCTTTTCCTCCCCCATGGTGGCCTTGTCCCCCCCATGGTTTCCTTGTCCCTCCTGAGGTGACCCCGGGGTGGCTTTTTCACCTTCTTTGGTGGCCTTGTCCCCCCCCTCCCCGAGGTGGCCTTGCCCCCTGCTCGCGGTGGCCATACCCATCTTGATGACCGACAGGACCTTCATGACGTAATTGTCGTGGGACGGGGTCTCCTCGCGGTCCACCAGCTTCACCTTGTACACTGCCAGGGGACACGGGGACAGCGGTGTCATCCCCGCTGGGGTGGCCCCCTTGCGTCCCTCCTTGCCCCTTTGATGTCCCCGATGTCCCCACCCACAGCCTTTCTGTCCCCAGCTCCACCCACCATGACCCAATGTCCCCAATGTCCCCAGTGCCCTCAATCCCTGCAATGTTCCCCAGCATTCCCAATGTCCCCAAAGTCCTTGATGTCCCCAATGTCCCCACTGTCCCCAGTGTCCCCAATCCCCCATTGTCCCAAATGTCCCCAATGTCCTTGATGTCTCCATTGTCCCCAATGCCCTCGATGTCCCCAATGTTTCCAGTCTCCAATGTCCCCAATCCCCAATGTCCCCAATATCCCAAATGTCCTTGATGTCCCCAATGTCCCCAGTGTCCCCATTGTCCTCGTGTCCCCAATCCCCCATTGCCCCCAAATGTTTCCAGTCTCCAATGCCCCCAACCCCCAGTGTCCCCAATATCCCAAATGTCCTTGATGTCCCCAATGTCCCCAGTGTCCCCATTGTCCTCATGTCCCCAATCCCCCATTGCCCCCAAATGTTTCCAGTCTCCAATGTCCCCAACCCCCAGTGTCCCCAATATCCCAAGTGTCCTTGATGTCCCCAATGTCCCCAGTGTCCTTGATGTCTCCATTGTCCTCAGCGTCCCTGTTGTCCTTGTGTCCCCAATCCCCCATTGTCCCCAATGTTTCCAGTCTCCAATGTCCCCAACCCCCAATGTCCCCATTGTCCCCAATGCCCCCGCTGTCCCTGATGTTCCCTGTGACCCCAATGTCCCCAATATCCCCAATCCCCCAATGTCCCCAATGTCCCCAATGTCCCCAGTATCCCCCTGCACTGCCATCGCCCCCATTGTCCCTGCTGTCCCCACAGTCCCCATGTCCCACCAAAGTCCACTCCAGGCTCGCAGGCGAGCTGGATGCGTTGGTTGACGGTGATGGCCTCCTGCTGCTCCTGCCGCTTGAAGCAGCTCTCTGTGGGGACACGGGGACATCATGGGGACATCATGGGGACATCATGGGGACCCAGCCATGACAAGGTCAGGTCCGGCAGGGAGGTGTCCCCATCGCAGTCATGACACGTGACATCTCATCAATGACGTGTCCCCACCCCGGGTATGACGTGTCCCATTGTGGCAGGGACATGTCCCCATCATGACCATGATGTGTCCCACCACGGCAGGGACATGTCCCCATCACGGTCATGACATGTGACATCTTGCCATTGTGTCCCACCATGGCTGTGACTTGTCTCATCCTGGCCGTGACATGTCCCCATCATGACCGTGACGTGTCCCACCATGGCAGGGACATGTCCCCATCGTGGCGGGGACACGTTTCCATCATGGCCAGGAAGTGTCCCACCACATCAAGGTGTTCCATCATGGCCATGACATGGCCCCTCATGGCCATGGAGTGTCCCACCCTGCCAGTGCTGTCATCCCATCCCACCCCCCGTGTCCCCATGTCCCCAGCGTCACCTTCGGCACAGCGACAAACGTCCCCCTGGCAGATCTTGTTCAGTTTCCCTCCCTCCTTGTCCGGGTGGTAGAACCGGGTGCAGCGATCATCTGTGGGGACACGGGGACATCTGGGACATCAGGGGACATGGGGGGACAGCAGGGGACATCAACCGGGGCCCAGCAGGAGGTGTGGGGACAGGGTGGTGACATCGGGGTGGGGACGCTTAGCGGGGGATGAGAGTGAGGGGACACAGAGCGAGGAGATCAGTGGGACAAAAGCACAGGAGGGGACATGGCGGGGACTTCAGAGGGTGTGGGGGTGGAGGGGACCCAAGGATGACCCAGGGGACCCCAGGGTGATCCAGGTGACAAGGGTGACCCAGGTGACCCGGCTGACACACCGATGCTGTAGTAGCTGTAGACGCTGACGGCCGCGGGCTGGATCAGCCCCACCTGGAACCTCTGGTGGGCCTTGAAGGCGAAGCACTCCTGGGCCTTGTGAGACACCTGGGGACAGTGCGGGGACACGGGGACGTGGGGGTGGCCCTCAGACAGTGAAGCACCTCCCCAACCCTCCGGTCCTGTCCTCAGCCATGTCCCCGTGCTGTCCCCACCCATCACCTGAAGCTGTCTCTGTCCTCGTCACCACCTTGAGACTGTTTCTGTGTCACCCACTTCTGTCCCCAACACTGTCTGTCCCCATCCCATCCTTGCCCCCCTCCTGTCCCTGCCCATGTCCCCAACTCCCTCCTGGTCCCTGTCCCATCCTGTCCCTGTCACCATCCCTGTCCTCTCACATCCCTGTCCCATCTTGTCCCTGTCCCCATGTCCCTCCTGTCCCCAATGTCCTCTGTGTCCTCACCTTCATCACCATCCTTGTCCCCTTCTGTCCCTGCCCATGTCCCCAACTCCCTCCTGGTCCCTGTCCCATCTTGGTCCCTGTCCCATCCCTGTCCCATCATGTCCCCATTCCTCTCCCATCTTGTCCCCATCCAGTCCATGTCCTGTCCTATCCCTGTCCCATCTTGTCCCTGTCCCCATCCCTGTCCTATCTTGTCCCTGTCCCCATCCCTGTCCTGTCCCTGTCCCCATCCCTTTCCCCACCTCCCAGTTCCTACCCCAGTGTCCCCTCCGTGTCCCCACCTTGTCCAGGTAAATGATGACATTGCTCCGCTCCGTTCCCTGATCCAGCTCGAACTTGGAGATGTACCTGTCCACCCCCTCGGACAGCTGGGGACACGGGGGACAGCGTCACACTGGGCACGGGGAACACGCGGAGACACGCGGGGACATGTGGGGACACAGGGACACTGTGACATGAGGGACATGCAGGGACATGCGGGGACACCGGGGACACTGTGACACCGGGAACAGGGGACACGCAGGGACACATAGGGACACCGGGGGACACCATGACACCAAGCATGGGGGACATGCAGGGACACGTGGGGACACACCGTGACACCACGGGGACATGTGGAGACAGGGTGACATGAGGAACGCAGGACATGTGGGGACATGTGGGGACACAGAATGGCATCAGGACATGGGGACACACGGGGACACGGTGACACCGGACATGTGGGGACACGCAGGGACAACAGGGATGTGGGGACATGTGGCAGTGCGGGGACATGGTGACACACAACGGCACAAAAACGTGGGGTCCCCTGTCTCCCCCAGGTCCCCCTGGGTGTCCCCATGTCCCCACACTGACCCTCCTCAGGTCCTGGACGTCCGGCGAGAAGCCCGTGAGCATGGACACGTCCAGGATGGACATGGTGGCATCCACGGTGTCCAGGTACCTGTGGGGACAGGGCTGAGGCCACTCCCGCCTGTCCCCAGCCACCCCAGTGTCCCCAGTGTTCCCATTCCCAAGGGTCCCCATGGGACCAGGTGGGGGCTGAGCCCTGTGTGTCCCCGTTGTCCCCATCCTTTCCCTGACATCCCCGTGTCCCCATTCCTCTCCTTGTCCCCAATGTCCCCATCCTTCTCCCTCACATCACTGTCCCCAATGTCCCCATTCCCCTTCCTGTCCCCAGTGTCCCCATTTCCCTCCCTGTCCCCAGTGTCCCCATCCTTTCCCTGACATCCCTGTTCCCAGTGTCCCTCCCCCCATTCACCCCCCCAGTCCTTGCTGTCCCTGCTGTCCCCAGTGTCCCCATCCTAACCCTGATGTCCTTGTCCCCAATGTCCCCATTCCCCTCCCTGTCCCCAGTGTCCGCATCCTAGCCCTGATGTCTTTGTCCCCAATGTCCCCATTCCCCTCCCCGTTCCCAGTGTCCCCATCCTAACCCTGATGTCCCTGTCCCCAATGTCCCCATTCCCCTCCCTGTCCCCAGTGTCCCCATCCTTCCCCTGATCTCCTTGTCCCCAATGTCCCCATTCCCCTCCCTGTCCCCAGTGTCCCCACCCTTTCCCTGATGTCCCTGTCCCCAATGTCCCCATTCCCCTCCCTGTCCCCAATGTCCCCATCCTTCCCCTGATCTCCTTGTCCCCAATGTCCCCATTCCCCTCCCTGTCCCCAGTGTCCCCACACTTTCCCTGATGTCCCTGTCCCCAATGTCCCCATTCCCCTCCCTGTTCCCAACATCCCCACCCTTTCCCTGATGTCCCTGTCCCCCGTGTCCCCATTCCCCTCCCTGTCCCCAGTGTCCGCATCCTAGCCCTGATGTCTTTGTCCCCAATGTCCCCATTCCCCTCCCCATTCCCAGTGTCCCCATCCTAACCCTGATGTCCCTGTCCCCAGTGTCCCCATTCCCCTCCCCGTTCCCAGTGTCCCCATCCTTCCCCTGATGTCCTTGTCCCCAGTGTCCCCATTCCCCTCTCTGTCCCCAGTGTCCCCATTCCCCTCCCTGTCCCCAGTGTCCCTCCCTCCCACTCCCCTCCCTGTCCCCTCCCTGCCCCTGCCATCCCCGCCATCCCCAGTGTCCCCACCTGGTGCAGATGGTGATCTTGACGGACCTGATGACATCCTCCTCTTCCTTGCCTGGGTGGGGACAACAAGGGGACATTGAAGAGGAGACGGGGCGCAGAGAGGGGAGGCGGGGAGGGGCTCGGGGGCACACAGCGAGGACAGGGAGGGGACAGTTGGGGACTCACCCATGTTCACCTCCTCCACGTTCACACTCAGGTCGAAGCTGTCACATTTGTTGTCCTTCTCGGGGACCTTGGCGTGGTACACGGTCACCACTGTCATTGTCCCCTTGCCCACGCCCTCGGCCTTCACCGTGAATTCCTCGTTCAGCTTGGTCTGAGGGGACAGGGGACGTTGGGAAGGGACAGGGATGTCCCCAGGAGGGACAGGAAGGGGTGTGTGGGGAGATGGAGGGGACATAGAAGGGACGGGGACAGGCAGGACACGGAGGGGGTGACAGCGTTGCAGAGATAAGAGGGGACAGGGACATTGAAGGACACAGAGGGGACATGAAGATCAGGAGGACAAGGAGGTGACAGGGATATTGCAGGTCACAGCAAGGGAGGGGACAAGCTCAGCCTGGGACATGGAGGTGACAGGGACATCCCAGGGAGGGGACAAGGTCATCCTGGGACATCCCAAGGCTTGCAAGGACACAGAGGGGACAGGACATGGAAGGGACAAGGACAACCAAGGCCATGGTGAGGGGGCAGGATGGTGCTGGGACTCAAAGAGGCCCAGAGGTGACAGAGACAGAGTGACAGGGTGACATGGTGACAGGGTGACATGGCACAAGGTCATCCTGGGACATCCCAAGCCTTGCAAGGACACAGCGGGGACAGGACATGGAAGGGACAAGGACAACCAAGGCCATGGTGAAGATACAGGATTATCCTGGGACATAAAAGTGACAGGGTGACAGGTGACAGGGACAAGGGTGCCAGGTGCCAAGGTCATCCTGGGACATCCCAAGCCTTGAGAAGACACAGAGGTGACAGAACACAGAAGGGACAAGAACAACCAAGGCCATGGTGAAGGGACAGGATTGTCCCAGGACATGAGGAGACCCAGAAGGGACAGGGAAAAGGTGCCAGGGTGCCAGGGTGACAAGGCCGCAGGGGACAAGGTCACCCTGGGACATCCCAAGCCTTGAGAAGACACGGAGGAGAGAAAACGTGGAACGGACATCGAAGGAACATGGAAGGGACAAGAACAACCAAGGCCGTGGTGAGGGGACAGGAGTGTCCTGGGACATAAGGAGACCCAGAGGTGACAGTGACAGGGTGACAAGGCCACAGGGGACAAGCTCAACCTGGGACATCCCAAGCCTTGAGAAGACACAGAGGTGACAGAACACAGAAGGGACACGAACAACCAAGGCCACGATGAGGGGACAGGATTATCCTGGGACATGAAGGTGACACATGGCAGGTGCCAGGTGCCAGTGCCAGGGACAGGGACAGGTACCTCGGTGGAGCGTGCCACCAGTGCGTTGCGGTTCTCGATGCGGTACTTGACGGGGCTGGCGCGGCGCGGCAGCAGCACCGACACATCCAGCTCCAGCTGCTGCTGGGCCTCTGTGGCCACCTGGTACTGGGCCAGCGCTTGGAACACCAGGATGGTGGCCTGAAGGGACAGCAGGGTCACCAGGGCTTGGGGACAATGAGTGGAGAGCCCACAAGGGCTTCTGAGTGGACACCGGAATCACTGGGGTCACCAGGGCTTGGGGACACCAGCTGTGTGTCCACCTAGTACTGGGCCAGAGCTTGGAACACCAGGATGGAGGCCTGAGGGTCACCAGTGTCACCAGGACTTGGGGACAATGGGTGGAGAGCCCACAAGGGCTTCTGAGTGGCTGAGGGCATGCCAGAGTCATCAGGGTCACCAGGGCTTGGGGACACCAGTTGGAGTGCCCACAAGGGCTCCTGGGTGGCCTGGTGGCCTGAGGGTCAGCGGTGTCACCAGGGCTTGGCGACATTGGCTGTGTGTCCACATGGTACTGGGCCAGCCCTTGGAACACCAGGGTCACCCCTGAGGTGACCCCCATGCCCTGAGATGTCTCCAAAACCACAACTCCCATCCCTGTCATCCCCAGGGCCACCAGGTGCCCCTGAGATGTCCCCGTGGGTGGCTGGGGGTGTACCATGTCCCACCTGGGTGGAACCGTAGCCACCTCCATAGTAGTTCTGCTGAGCGAGCCACCGGACCACCGGCCCTGCCAGCTCCGACTTCTTCATGTGCACCAGGGCCAGCAGTGCGTAGGACGTGCCCTCGATGTTGTAGGTGCGGGCATTGCGCTCCTCCCAGCTGGCCCCGTCTGCGGTGACACCGGGGACACCCTCAGACACCAGGGACCCCACAGCCACCTCACCCCGAGCCCAAATTACAACCCCGGGTGAGGCGTCTCCTCTGGGGGATCCAAAACCACTTCTGGAGAACCTCATGAGAACCCAAAACCACCTCTTCTGACCCCAGTTTCAACCCTTTGGATCCCAAGGTGAAGGTGTCACCTTTGAGAATGTCAGGAGGACCCAAACCCACCTCCCCTGACCACAGTTTCCACCCCCAGGTGAGACTTCAATTCTGGAGAACCTCATGAGAACCCAAAACCACCTCCCCTGACCCCAGTTTCCACCCCCTCTTGAGGTGTCACCTTTGGAGAACCTCATGAGGACCCAAAATCTCATAAGGACCCAAAACCACCTCCTTTCACTCCAATTTCAGCCCCAACTGAGGCATCACCTTTGGAGAACCTCATGAGGACCTTCTCGCTCTTGAGCTTCCCGGCCAGGGCCAGCGCGTAGGATGCCAGGGCCACCGTGTAGGGCCGGGCCAGCTGCTCATAGCGCCGGGCCAGGAAGTTGGCAGCTTTGTTGATGCTCTCGTCCAAGCTCTGGGAATAAAGGACGGAAAATTTGGGATCTCAGGTGGCTTCCATGAGGGCCTGGCACCTCAGGAATGTCCCTGCCCCGACATGGGGTCACTCACGTTAACGTGGTCCTTGCAGGTGTCCCGTGCCTCCTCCAGGGCGATGAGGACGAAGGCGGTGAGGGACACCTCAGGCTCGGCGCCTACGTAGCCTCCCTGGGGGATAAAAAAGAGGGAAAAATCCTCGGGATCAGGGTTTTCCCAGCGAGTTCTGCCCCACCCAATGCTCGGCCATGCCCCAGGAACCCATTCCAAAAATCTGTCCTTGACCAGGCCAAGGGACACCCAAGGGACACCCAAAGAATCCCCAAGGGACACCCAAGGAATGTCTGACCTTCACCTGACCTTCACGCAAGGAACACCCAAGGGATACCCAAAGAACCCCCAAGGAACACCCGAGGAATTCCTGAGGTTCACCTGACCTTCCACCAAAGAACACCCAAAACCCAACCGAACTTCACCCAGAGAACACCCAAGGAATTCCTGAGCTTCACCTGACCTTCACCCCAGGAAAGTCCAAGGAACACCCAAGGACCATCTGACCTTCACCCAAGCTTCACCCAAGGAAAACACCTCAACTTCACCCGAAGTTCACCTGACCTTCAGCTGAGGAATACCCAAAACCCACCCAAACTTCACCCAAGGAACACCCAAGAAATTCCTGAGGTTCACCTGACCTGCACCCCAGGAACACCTAAAGCCCACCCAAGACCCTCCCACTCTTCACCTGACCTCCACCTGAGGTCCTCCCAACCTTCAGCCACCAGCAGTGACAGGGTTGAGGTGTCCCCCTACCAACATCTCCTTCTGGATAACGGGAGCGTCCTCCTGGAAGACTCCATCCGGCTTCTGCTTGTTGAGGATGAGCCACTTGACGGGGCCGCAGATCTCGCTGTGCTCGATGTCCGTCAGCTTGCGGGCCATGGCGAACACCTTGACCACGTAGGCGGTCAACCTGGGGATGGGGAAACCTGAGCGTCGCGTCCGGGCCTGTCACCCGAGCCAGGTGGTGGCGGTGGCAGCAGGACCTCACCAGGTGCTGGAGGGGCGGCGGATGAAGGCGGCGTACGAGCTGTCGGGCTTGCGGTAGGCCAACTGTTGGGTGTAACCTGCGAGGAGATGGACGTTGGTCAATGCAAGGGGTGGCCGGGGGTGGCTTCAGGCCACCAAGGTCCTCCAGTCATTGGTCAATGTGAGGGGTGGCCGGCGGTGGCCAGCAGTGGCCTCAGGCCACCAATGTCCTCCAACTCTTGGTCAATGTGAAGGGTGGCCAGGGGTGGCCTCAGGCCACCAATGTCCTCCAACCCATTGGTGAATACAAGGAGTGTCCAGGGGTGGCCTCAGACCACCAGTGTCCTCCAACTGTTGGTCAACCTGAGGGGTGTCCAGGGGTGGCCTCAGGCCACCAATGTCCTCCAACCATTGGTGAATACAAGGAGTGTCCAGGGGTGGCTGCAGGCCACCAACACCCTCCAACCATTGGCCAAGAGAAGGAACACCTGGAGGTGCCATCAGGCCACCAATGCCCTCTAACTGTTGGTCACACACAAGGAGCACCCACCCAAGCTGAGGAAGCCTTGGGCCACCAACCCACTCAGGAGCCCATCCCAGTGCAAACCAGTGACTCCAGAAACCCCAAACTGGTGGCACCCAACCCAGGTCTCCAGAGGGGCCATCTCCTGCACCACCTCAGAAGGTAGGGACATTTTGTGACCCGAGAGAGGCCACTGAGGGACATTCCCACCCTTTTGAGGACATTCCCACCCTTTTGGGGCTGCTCCCACCTTTCCTGATCAGCTCGATGGCCTCGGCCCGGCGGTCGATGCCGAAGTTCTCCCACTGCATGGTGTTGTCCAGGTAGTGGACAGCGATGACCGTGGGCGTCAGGGAGATCATGTTCTGCTCCCCGCAGCCCGACGGGGTCACGATCAGGTGCTTCAGCTTGGCCCCGTCGATGGCCTTCTCCACGATGATGGACACGGGGTTGCCTGGGCCACAAGGGGACGTGTCACACCCGAGGATGTCCCTCCCACCTGTCCCCTCCCCGGGTTGTCCCCACCGGTGTCCCCTCCCCGGCGCTCACCTTGGATGCTGACTTTGGTCTCCGACTCCGTGTTGGGGACGATGTCCGAGAGATCCGCGGCCTTCACTCGCTCCTCCTGCACCCCGTCTGTGGGACGGGGTGGACGTGGGTGACCCCAAATCCTCCCCGTGTCCCCCCCAGTGCTCAACCCTGAGGTGACCCAGCCCTGCCCCACATCAGGGTGTCCCTTGTCCCTCCAGACCTTCCAGGGTCACACCAGGATGTCCCTTCTCCCTTGAAATGCCCCAGCTCTGTGGTGATGGGATGGCTCTTGGCCCCAAAGATGCCCCAAACCCACAGTGGGCCTTCCCTGGTCCCTCAAGATGTCCCAGACCCAGTGGGGTGTCCCTTGTCCTCCAAGATGTCCCAAATTTGCCCTTGGGGGTACATCCTCCATCCCCTAAGATGTCCCAGACCCACAGTTGGACTTCCTGGTTCTTCAAGATGTCCCAGACCTGCTCTTGGGAGTACCTTCTCCATCCCCTGAGATGTTCCAGCCTCACAGTGGGACCTCCCTTGTCCCTGAGGTGCCCCCAGACCCTGACCCAGGCGAGTCCCCCCATGGGGCCGAGCTCAGCCGCGGTCACTCACTGACTCCCTTCTTCTGTGGGTCCAGCTCGACGATCTGCACTGTCTTCTCCAGCCGCATCCCCTCGGGCTGCCCAGGGCAGAGTCCGGTGTTGAAGGTGGGGCTGGGTTTGGGGTCCTCCCCTTCCCAACCCCTCTGGACCAGCCGGGAAAGGCCTCCCAGTATAAACCAGCACTCCCAGCTCAGGTGGACACACTGGGACAGCCCCAGGAGGCCACACTTGGCCATCCTGAGGGGACAATCCTTCATCCCAGGATGAACCAGAATTACAGAATCAACCAGGTTGGAAAAGACCTTTGAGATCATCGAGTCCAACCTGTGACCCATCACCACCTTGTCACCCTGACCATGGCACCGAGTGCCATGTCCAGTCTTGAACACCTCCGGGGATGGGGACTCCACCACCTCCCTGGGCAGCCCCTGCCAATGTCCAACCACCCTTTCTGTGAAGAACCTCTTCCTAATGTCCAGCCTAAACCTCTCCTGGCACAGCTTAAGGCTGTGTCCTCTTGTCCTGTCACTGGTCACCCAGGACAAGAGATTGACCCCCACCTGGCTGCCCCCTCCTGCCAGGGAGTGGTGGACAGTGATGGGGTCACCCCCGAGCCTCCTCTTCTCCAGGATGAACAACCTTGGAGCACTTGTGCTCCAAGCCCCTCACCAGCCTTGTTGCCTTTCTCTGGCCACTCTCCAGCCCCTCAATGTCCATCCTAAATTGGGGGCCCAGAACTGGACACAGCACTCGAGGTGCGGCCCAACCAGTGCTGAGTACAGGGGGACAATCCCTGCCCTGGTCCTGCTGGCCACTCCATTCCTGATCCAGGCCAGGAGCCATTGGCCTTCTTGGCCACCTGGGCTCATGTCCAGCCTGCTGTCCATCAGTGCCCCCAGGTCCCTCTCTGCCCGGCCGCTGTCCAGCCACTCTGTCCCCAGCTTGTGGCCCTGCAGGGGTTGTTGTGGCCAAAGTGCAGGACCCGGCACTCGGACTTGTTGAACCTCCCATGGTTGGGTTTGTCCCTTGTCCCCAGCCTGTCCTGGTCCCTGTGCAGAGCCCTCCTGCCCTCCAGCAGATCCACACTCGCTCCCAGCTTGGTGTCATCTGCAGATTCGCTGATGGTGGACTCAATCCCCCATCCAGATCATCAATAAAGATATTAAATAAAGATATTAACTCATAATAAAGTCATCAATAAAGACATTAAATAAAAACACTAAATCGATGAAGATATGAAGCAGGACTGGCCCTACACCTTGGGGACACCACTGGTGACCAGAGGTGGCACCATTCCCCACCACACTGAAGAAGGACACAGGGACATCACCGTGCCGGGGACACCTCAGGGACACCACCATCACTCACCACGACTCTGAGCTTCTTCTTGACCCCGTCGCCCACGTACTGGTTGCGGACGGCCGCCTTGACCTCGATGTCCAGCAGGCCGAGCTTGAGGGGGACGATGACGAAGGACACGGTGCGCGAGGACTCGGCCTTCATGCGCAGCACCTGCTGGTAGCGCTGCTTGGCCGTGGAGGGGCTGCACAGGTCGGGGTTGTAGATCAGCTCCACGCGCACCTGGACGGGGACAGTGGGGGGGGGGTCACACCTGTGGTCCGGGGAGGGTCACGGCGTCCCCAGAAAATGTCCCCAACTGACCGTGATGTCGTGCAGCCAGTAGTTGTAGAGGATGGCGCGGATCTCCACCTGCTCGTTCCTCACCACCGAGTAGGGCAGGCGGAGGTCGATGAAGAAGTCCTTCATCACCGTGATCTCGTAGGGGTCAGCCACGCACAGCCCTGGGGTTGGGGACATGTGGGTTTGGGGTTGGGGGACACCTCGTGTCCCCAGGGCAGCCCAGAGGCCTTCAGAGGTCCGTGGAAGCCCAGGGAGTCCTCACAAGGTTTAGGGGATCCATCAAGAACTGTGGGATCCTCTTAAGGTTTAGGAGATGCCTCAAGTCCCATGGAGTCCTCCCAAGGTTTAGAAGGTTCCTCAAGCCCCAGAGAGTCTTCCTAAAGTTTAGGGGATCCCTCAAGTCCCATTGAGTCCTTCCAAGGTTTGGGAGATCCCTCAAATCCTATGGGGTCCTCCCAAGATTTAGGGGATTCCTCAAGTCGCAAGGAGTTCTCCCAAGGTTTAGAAGATTCCTCAAGTCCCATTGAGTCCTTCCAAGGTTTAGGGGATTCCTTAAATCCCAAAGAATTCTCTCAAGCTTTAGGGGATCCCTCAAGTCCCACTGAGTCCTCCCAAGTCCCATGGAATTCTCCCAAGATTTAGAGGATCCCCCAAGTCCCATCAAGTCTTCCCAAAGTTTAGGAGATCCCTCAAGTCCTATGGGGTCCTCCCAAAGCTTAGAAGATCCCTTGAGTCCCAAGGAGTCTTCCCAAGATTTAGGGGATTCCTCAAGTCCCATTGAGTCCTCCCAAGGTTTAGGAGATCGCTTGAATCCCAAGGAATTCTCCCAACATTTAGGGGATCCCTTAAGTTGCATGGAATCCCCCCAAGATTTAGGGGACCCCTCAAGTCCTATGGGGTCCACCCAATGTTTAGAGGATCCCTCAAGACCCAAGGAGATCCCTCCAATCCCAAGGACGGCCACCAAACTTTGGGGCATCCCCACCTCAGATTTTGGAGATACCTCAAATCCCAGCAAACCCCTCCAGGTTTTAGGGGACCCTTCAGGTCTCAGGGACCTCCGCCAAGGTTTGGGGGATTTCTTTGACCCCAGAAACTCCCTCATCCTCCATGACCCCATACCCTTGGAAGGGGAGAGGCTGACGGCCAGGACCTCCCAGGTGGTGATGGAGTCCTTCAGGTACACGGGCAGCGTCTTGGCCGAGACCCTGGAGAGGACAGGAGTGACCAAGGGGGTCACGGCCCACCCCAGGCCAAGCTCAGGGGGTGTCACCATGGGACTTCCCTTGTCCCCAGAGATGTTCCAGACCCACTGTGGGACTTCCTTGGAACCCAAGGATGTCCCAAACCCACAGTTAGACTTCCCTTGTCCCCACAGATGTCCCAGACCCCCAAGCAGGACCAGAAGCTTGGAGATGACCCCTGAGTGGACCAAGGGGTCCTGAGGCAGCTCCAGGGGATCAGCAGTGACCTTTGTCCGGATTTGGGGTGACCATAACTGGTCTCCAGAGATGTCCGAGCTGGCCAGGGAGGGGGTGACCATGCCCAGGCTGGGCTGTGGGGTGGGAGGGTTGTGGGACCAGTGGTCCAGGCTCACCCCAGCTCGTTGGGTGGCTCCGTCAGCTGCTCCACCTGCCACAGCCAACTCTCGGGGAAGAGGCTCCGCGAGACAATGTCGCTGTCCGACAAGAACGGACTGTCGTCCTCCTGGCCTGAGGGTGGTGACATCGGCCTTCTCGAGCCTCCGACCCCTGAGCGGAGCCGGTATCACCCCAGCGCCACCCCAGTGCCATCCCATCACCACCCCTGGTCTTGCCCAAGCAAGGCCACCCAACCGCCACCCAAGCGTTGCCCAATGTTCATCCAAGGGTTGTCCAAGGACAGCACAAGGAACCCCCAAAGGTCACCTGACCTTCACCCAAAGAGCACCCAGGGAATGCCTGAACTTCACCCAAAGAAGACCAAGGGAACACCCAAGGAATGACCGAGGAACGCCCAAGGAAAGACCAAGGAACACGCAAGGAACATCTGACCTTCACCCAAGCTTTGCCCAAGGAAAACGCCTCAACTTCACCTGACCTTCACCAAGGAACACCCAAAACCCACCCGAGACCCTCCTAACCCCACCCAAGCTCCATCTGAGGAACACACAAGGAATTCCTGAGGTTCACCTGACCATCACCCAAAAACCACCCACAGAATTCTTGAGGTTCACCGGACCTTCACCCAAGGAACACCCAAGGTAAGTCCAAGGAACACCCAAAGAATGCCCAAGGTTCACCTGACCTTCACCAAGGAACCCCCAAAACCCACCCAAGACCCTCCTAACCTCACCCAAGCTCCACCTGAGGAACACCCAAGGAACGCCTGAGCTTCACCTGACCTTCCCCCAAGCAAAGTCCAAGTCCAAGGAAAGTCCAAGGAACACCCAAGCTTCACCTGACCTTCACCAAGAAACACCCAAACCCCACCCAAGATCCTCCCAAGTTCCACCTGAGGTTGCCCCAACCTCCCCCAACCTTCTCCCACCCCCCATGGCCCAAAACTTGCTTCTGGCCAGCCCGGTGCTGGGCGACTGCTTCTGCTGGTCCCGCTTGGCCTTGATGTATCTGCAGCAGTCGAGGAAGGCGCGGACGCAGGACTCGCCCTCCTGGATGTACTCGGTCCTCTGCTCACAGCTGTGTCCCATCGGGTTGTCCCTCATCCCGTCCTCGCAGCACTTCCGCTCCAGCTTGTCCGAGTACTCAGCCGCTGCCGGACACACCGGGACAGGGCTGGGACTGGCCCCGGTGGCACCAGCATGGGGACCTCGGGGGTGTGGGACACGCTGGTGGCTCTCTGGGATATGGGACACGCTGGTGGTGTTTGGGACAAGGGACGCTCTGGTGGCTCTTGGGGATGGGGGACATTCTGGTGGTCTTTGGGGCATGGGATACTTTGGTGGTCTTTGGGATATGGGATGCTCTGGTGGCCCTCAGTGACATGGGACACTGGTGGTTTTTGGGATATGGGACACTCTGGTGGCCCTCAGGGACATGGGAAACTTGGTGGCCTCTGGGATATTGGCATTGACTGGGACATGGGACACTCTGGTGGCCCTCAGGGACATGGGACATTGGTATTGACTGGGACATGGGACATTGGTATTGACTGGGACATGGGACACTCTGTTGGCCCTCGGGGATGTGGGAAACTCTGGTGGCCTTTGGGACATGGGACATTGGTACTGACTGGGACATGGGACACTCTGGTGGCCCTCAGGGACATGGGACACTCCGGTGGCCTTTGGGATACGGGACATTGGTATGGACTGGACATGGGACACTGTTGTTCCTCAGGGACGTGGGACACTCCGGTGGCCTTTGGGACCCAGGGGATGCTGTGGTGGCACCAGGGACAAGGGACACCTTGGCACCCTCAGGGACAAGGGACACAGGACACCGCAGTGGGACATGGGACACCCGCAGTGTTCCTGGGGACAAGGGACACCCCAGTGCCACCTACCCTTGGTGCCCTTGTACTCGGCGAGTGCCAGCGAGCGGCGCTTGCGTTTGGCAGGCTGGGGACACTGGAGCTCTGGGGACAGAGGGGACACAGCGACGCAGGTGTCACATCCCAAAGTTCAAGGTCACTTCCCCATCCCTGAGGTGTCACCTCCCCCCTCCCCGAGGTGTCACATCCCTGAGGTGTCACCTCCTTGAGGTGTCACCTC
Source organism: Aphelocoma californica (assembly GCA_028536675.1). NCBI lineage: Eukaryota > Metazoa > Chordata > Aves > Passeriformes > Corvidae > Aphelocoma > Aphelocoma californica. The sequence continues at coordinate 336,373 of JAQMYR010000035.1, read as the reverse complement.
CCCCATCCCTGAGGTGTCACATTTTCCTGTCCTTGAAATGTCACATCCTTGAGGCGTCACCTGTCCCATCCCGTAAGTGCCACCTCCCCTCTCCCTGAAGTGTCACCTCCCCTGTCCCCAAGATGTCACCTTCCCCATCCCCAAGGTGCCACATCCCTGAGATGTCACATCCTTGAAGTGTCACCTCCTCCTTCCCTGAGTGCCACCTCCTCCATGCCCAAATGTCACCTCCCCCACTCCCGAGGTGCAACATCCCTGAGATGTCACTTCCTCCATCCCTGAGCTGCCACCTCTCCCGTCCTCGAGGTGTCACCTCCTCCATCCCTGAGATGTCACCTCTCCCATCCCCGAGATGTCACCTCCTCCATTCCTGAGATGTCACCTCCTCCATCCCCTAAGTGACACTTCCTCCATCCCTGAGATGTCACCTCTCCCATCCCTGAGCTGTCACCTCTCCCATCCTCGAGGTGTCACCTCCTCCATCCCTGCGATGTCACCTCCTCCATCCCTGAGATGTCACCTCTCCCATCCTTGAGGTGTCACCTCCTCCATCCCCAAAATGTCACCTCCTCCATCCCCAAAATGTCACCTCCTCCATCCCCGAGATGTCACCTCTCCCATCCTCAAGGTGTCACCTCCTCCATCCCCGAAATGTCACCTCCTCCAACCCCGAAGTGCCACCACCCCCTGTTCCCAAGATGCCACCACAGCTGTGCCAGCCAGTCCTACCTGACCGCTGGGGAGTGGAGACCTTGACGCTGGTGGCCAGGCTCAGGCCAGCGTCCGAGAAGACCCCGACGTTGTCCCTGCCACTGCCCGGGGTGCAGCCGATGTCACTTCTCTCCACCGTGTCCCAAACCTGCACCCACAGGGGACAGCTGTGACAGCCACTGCCACCACCCAGGGTGACAGGACAGTTCCGACAGCCACTGCCACCACCCAGGGATGATGGGGACATCTGTGATGGCCACCGCCACCACCCAGGGATGGTGGGGACAGGGACAGCCATGATGGCCACCACCCAGGGATGGCAGAGACAGGGACAGCCATGATGGCCACCACCCAAGGATGATGGGGACAGGGACAGCCATGATGGCCACCACCCAGGGATGGTGGGGACAGGGACAGCCATGACAGCCACTGCCACCACCCAGGGATGGCAGGGATGGGGACAACCGGGTTGGCCACTGCCACTATCCAGGAACACTGGGGACAACTGTGATGGCCATGGCCACCACCTGGGGATGGTGGGGATGGGGACAGGTGTGATGGCCACCACCTGGGGACACGGGGGATGAGGACATCAATGACCGCCATGGTCAGCACCCAGGGATGATGGGGACAGCCATGATGGTCACTGGCACCACCCACAGACAATGGTGATGGGGACAACCATGATGGCCATGGCCACCACCCAGGGATGACAGGGACAGCCATGATGGTCACCACCCCTTGGGGACAGGGCCACCTACCCATGTCTGGGTGAGTCTGCTCTTCTTGCTGAAGGCAAGGACCCCCTTGTCCACGGCCACCAGCCAGGGATAGTGGGGACAGGGACAGCCATGATAGCCATGGCCACCACTTGGGGACAGCGGGGACAGGGACAGCTGTGATGGCCACCACCAGGGGATAGCAGGGACAGGGACAGCCATGATGACCACTCCCCCTTGGGGACAGCAGGGAGAGGACACCCATGATGGCCACCACCAGGGGACAGGGATAACTGTGATGGCCACCATCCAAGGATGCTGGGATAGCCATGACGGCCATGGCCATCTCCTGGGGACAGTGGGTACAGGCACAACCGTGATGACCACCACCCAAGGATGGTGAGGACAGTCATGACCACCCCTTGAGGACAGCGGGGACAGGGCCACCCACCCTGGCCTGGGTGAGCTTGTTCTTCTTGCTGAGGACGAAGACCCCTTTGTCCACGGCCACCAGCCCCACATGGGCCTTGTGGTCCCCCTCGATGCGCAGCCTCATCGGTGTCCCCGGCTCGTGGATGCGGTTGTCACCTTCTGTCGCCCCCTTCACCACCAGCTGCCACAGACACGGGGGGTGACGTCCCCAGGATGTCCCCAAAAGCCACCTTTGTCCCCCCCCACCGCAGGGGGGGACCTTAAGTCTGGCCCTTCAGGGGCGGTTGGTGGCCGTGGGTTTGGGGTCTGGGTCACCACTGGGCCACCAGGGCCACCTGGGCAACCCAGGAGATGTCCAAGCTCTTCATGGAGTGTCCCAAACCACCCAAGTGACACCAAATCCCCACCAGGGGCCACCCAAGGCCCTCAATGTCCCCCCAAAAGCCCCCGCCCCGGTCCCTTAATGTCCTCCAAACCCTTCCAAAGGTCCCTCAAGGACCTCCTAAGCCTCTCAATGTCCCCCCAAATCCCTCAAGGATCCCCAAGCCCCTCAAGGACCCCCAAGCCCTTCCAAAGGCCCGCAAATCCCTCAAGGGCCCCCCAAACCTTTCCAACGCCTCCCAGACCCCTGAAGGGTAACCTCAATGACCACCCCAGCCACCACCAAGGCCCATCCAATGCCCCCATGACCCCTTGACCCCCCCAGGCCAGCAGGGGACACTCACAGTGCCCATGCAGGTGTCCTTGACGTCCACCCAGACGGAGTCGGCCACAATCTCGCCGGGCAGGACGTAGTAATAGGCCACGATGCGGAAGGAGGGGATAAGCTCGGCCGTCACCGGCAGGGTCATGGTCACCAGGCTCTGGCCGGCCTCGTGCCGCTGCCGGCCGGCGCGGAGGATGCGGCCCTTGCTCATGATCTGCGAGAAACACAACGAGCTTGGTGGCCACCTGGACATCCAGCTGGTCAAGCTCGGGGACCACCGGTCAGCCACGGGTACCCACCAGGTAGGTGAAGAACGGGACGGAGTTGCGGACGTTGTTGTTGCTGGTCTTGAGGTGGAAGTTCACGGCCAGGTTGTCCCCGGGCTGCAGCTCGGTGGCAGCCACCGCCAGGTGCAGGAAGTTGCCCGAGCCGGCCTGGCTACGATAGGCCTCGGCCGTCATCTGCCGCGAAGCCTGGCGCTCCGGGAGCAGCCCCGCCTGGGCTGTCCGCACCTGTGACGGGGACACGGTGGCACTCGGTCAGCGGGGAGGGGCGTGGGCCTGGGTGGGGTCAGCGTGGAGGGCTTGGCCACCATGGGGGTTCCATAGAGCTCTTGGCCTCCACAGTGGTCTTGGCCACCATAGAGGCCTTGGCCATCATGGAGGTGTATTGGTCATCATGGAGGTCTCGGCCATCATGGAGGTCTTGGCCACCATAAAGGTTTTGGCCACCGAAGAGGTGTTGGCCAGCATGGAGGTGTGTTTGCCATCTTGGAGGTCTTGGCCACTGCAGAGGCCTTGGCCACCATGAAGGGTTTGGCCACTGTAAAGGTCTTGGTCACTGAAGAAGTCTTGGCCATCATAGAAGTTTTGGCCACCACAGAGGTCTTGACCCCCCCCAGAGGTCTTGGCCACCCATAAAGGTCTTGGCCACCCATAAAGGTCTTGACAACTGTGGAGATCTTGTCTGTCATGGCCTCCCTGTCCCTTCTTGGTGTCCTGGTCCTTCCTGACCATCTCCATGGTCAAACTGACCATCGTCTATCTTGGATGTCTTGGCCACTCAACCACCATGGTCGCCCCAACCTTGGCTCTTGGCCATCCTCAATGCTTTGGTCTCCTTCCCCCTGGCCTTGGCCATCCCCGTTCCTGGTCACTGCTGACCCTGGCCGCAGGCCACCATGGACAAGTGACCGTGGTGGACACCTCCACCAGTCTCTTTGACTCCTGGTCCTTGGTCACTCTCATGTCTTGGTCAACCCTATTATGTTGGCCATCCTGGTCATCTTGACCTTGGACATCCTTGTCCTTGGCTGATGGTGACCAGGACAGCCCCAGTCCTTGGTCACTCTTGTGTCTTGGTCAACCAATTGTGTTGGCCGCCATGGTTACCCTGACCTTGGACATCCTCATCCTTGGTCACTCTGGACATCTTGACCACCACAGTCACCTCAACCACGGGATGACCTTGTCCATCCTGGTTTTTGGCCAATGATGAGTGACCAGGATGACCCTTGGCCACCATGGATGTCCAGCCCATCCTGGCCCCTCAATCCTGCTGTCCTGGCCCTTGATGACCACAACCATTGGCCACCCCAGACATCTCAGCCACCACAACCCCCAGGTCACTTCCCCACCCCCTTGGCCACCCCAACTCCGGTGTCACCCCGGTGTCCCCACTCACGGTGATGGGGATGCTGTCCTTGTTGGCCGGCATGTTGAGGACCAGCCTGGCCGTGCCATCGCGCTGGGTGGACACCTGGCCCTGGAAGCCATCGGCCTGGACGGTGACACGCGGGGCTGGGGACTCGTCAGGGTTGGAGACATAGACCTGGAGGGGACACCGGGGGACACGGGGACATTACGTGGGGACGTGGAGGGAGGGAAGGGCACTGGGAAGGGGCACTGGGAAAGGGCACTGGGAAAGGGTGGTGGCACTGGGAAGGGACACTGGGAAGGGACACTGGGAAGGGACACTGGCACTGGAAAGGGACACTGGGAAGGGGTGGTGGCACTGGGAAGGGACACTGGGAAGTGACACTGGCACTGGGAAGGGACACTGGGAAGGGGTGGTGGCACTGGGAAGGGGCACTGGGAAGGGACACTGGGAAGGGACACTGGCACTGGGAAGGGACACTGGGAAGGGACACCAGGAAGGGACACTGGGAAGGGGTGGTGACACCAAGAAGGGACACTGGGAAGTGACACTGGCACTGGGAAGGGACACTGGGAAGGGGTGGTGGCACTGGGAAGGGACACTGGGAAGGGACAGTGGGAAGGGGTGGTGGCACTGGGAAGGGACACAGGGAAGGGACACTGGCACTGGGAAGGGACACCAGGAAGGGACACTGGGAAGGAGTGGTGATAACCAAGAAGGGACACAGGGAAGTGACACTGGCACTGGGAAGGGACACTGGGAAGGGGTGGTGGCAGTGGGAAGGGACACCAGGAAGGGACACTGGGAAGGGGTGGTGACACCAAGAAGGGACACAGGGAAGTGACACTGGCACTGGGAAGGGACACTGGGAAGGGGTGGTGGCACTGGGAAGGGACACTGGGAAGGGACACTGGCACTGGGAAGGGACACTGGGAAGGGACACTGGGAAGGGGTGGTGACACCAAGAAGGGACACAGGGAAGTGACACTGGCACTGGGAAGGGACACTGGGAAGGGGTGGTGGCACTGGGAAGGGGTGGTGGCACTGGGAAGGAACACTGGGAAAGGGACACTGGGAAAGGGACACTGGCACCAGGAAAGGGCCATTCCAGTGACACAGGGACAGTCCACGCTCGCCAGCCCCTCTTAGGTGACACAGGGACATCACCCAGGGACTGACTTTGGTCCCCAAATCTCCTCCACCTCCAACCCCAGTTGTGCCCTGTCCCCATCCCAAGCCAGGACACCCCAAGGGCCCTGTGCCACCACCCTGGGCCACCACTGTCCCCAAGATGTCACCAACCGTCAGGTCAAAGGGCATCCCCGGCTTGAAGTACTTGGGGGTGTGGGTGAAGTGAATGCTGTAGGGGGACGTCACGATCCGGATGCCGCTGCGCTGGGCCTCCACCATGTCACTGCCTGTGGGGACACCGCAGTGGCCGCGTCACCGGGGGCCAGGGCTCCTTGTCCCTCGCCCCAAATGTCCCCCCATCCTTGCCATCCCTGTCCCCCCAGTGCCCTTTGTCCCCCATGTCCCCCCTCCGCCATGCTGGGCCTTCACCATGTCACCTCCTGTGGGGACAATGGCAGTGGCTGTGGCACCCAGCGCCACCCTGTCCCCTGTCCCAGATGTCCCGCCATCCTCACTGTCCCTGTCCCCCATGTCCCTCTGGGCCACCGTGCTGGGCCTCCACCATGTCACGACCTGTGGGGACACTGCAGTGACCATGTCACCTGGGGCCAGAGCTCCCTGTCCCCTGCCCAGGGACAGCCCATGGGTGGCCTCAGATGTCCCACCATCCTTGCTGTCTCCAACCCCACACGACCCCAGACCCACGTCACTGCTGTCCCCTCTTTGTCCCCCCACTGTCCCTGTCCTCCCAAGTTCCTCACGTCCCCCATGTCCCCCTGGGCCTCCACCATGTCACCACCTGTGGGGACACCGCAGTGGCCATGTCACCTGGGGCCAGGGCTCCCTGTCCCCCATCCCAGATGTGCCCCAATCCTCGCTGTCCCAACCCCACACATCTCCAGACCCACGTCACTGCTGTCCCCACTTTGTCCCCTTGTCCCGCCGGTCCCCCGCGTCCCCCCACGTCCCCGCGCAGACCTGACTCGGTGATGACAGTGACGGTGACGTAGAGGGAGTGTCCCACGAGCTCCTGGGGGTTGGGGAAACGCTCGCGCAGGTGGGCCATGGACAGCACGGCCTCGGCGTCACCATCCTGGACCTGGGGACAGGGAGACAGGGTTGGGACAGGGTTGGGACAGGCATGGGGACAGCAGGGGGACAGCACGGCCTCGGTGTCACCGTCCTGGACCTGGGGACAGGGACAGGGTTGGGACAGGGATGGGGACAGCAGGGGGACAGCACGGCCTCGGTGTCACTGTCCTGGACCTGAGGACAGGGGGACAGGGTTGGGACAGGGTTGGGACAGGCATGGGGACAGCAGGGGGACAGCACAGCCTCAGTGTCACCATCCTGGACCTGGGGACAGGGTTGGGACAGGGATGGGGACAGCACGGCCTCGGTGTCACCATCCTGGACCTGGGGACAGGGTTGGGACAGGGATGGGGACAGCAGGGGGACAGCACGGCCTTGGCGTCACCGTCTTGGACCTGGGGACAGGGGGACAGGGTTGGGACAGGGATGGGGACAGCAGGGGGACAGCACGGCCTCGGTGTCACCGTCCTGGACCTGGGGACAGGGGTGGGACAGGCATGGGGACAGCACGGCCTCAGCATCCCCATCCTGCACCTGTGGCCACCAGGGACAGGGTGGGGACAGGGATGAGAATGGGGACAAGGGTGGGGACAGGCGATGGCAGAGCTCAGGAAGGGACAGGGGACGGGACAGGGCCCATGGAAATGGGGACAGAGGATGGGGACAGGAGAGCTCAGCCTGTGACAGGGATGGGGACAGAGACAGGGAAAAGGACACTGATGGGGACAAGGTTGGGGACAGGGACAATGGCAGGCTCTCCAGGACAGGGGCAGTGGCAGGGTTGGGGACAGGGTTGGGGACAGGGCGGGGGACAGTGCCAGGCTCACCGCCACGCGCCGCAGGGACTGGGGGATGCTCTTCCTCTCGTCGTCCACCATGACCCCGAAGAGGACAAAGGCCGTCCCCTCCACGCGCTTCCCATACAGGTACCTGGGGACAGCACCGTGTGACCGTGCCACCATGTCCCCAGCACCTCCCTATACTGCCACCCCTGTCCCCACACCACGCTGTCACCCCATTGTCCCATGTCCCCATCCTACCAATCCCTGTCATGCCATCCCTGCCACTGCCACCACCAACGTCACCGCGCTCCTGCGTCCCCACTGCCAACCTTGCCCCCACACTGAGCTGTCACCCCATTGTCCCATGTCCCCATCCTGCCATCCCTGTCCCGTGTCCCACACCATCCCATCATGTCCTACCACCTCCACCACGTCACCCTGTGTCCCCCTCACCCTCCACCCTGTCCCCGTGGACAGCAGCAGAGCAGAGCTGTCCCCTGTCCCCCCACCCCATCTCCACATGGGTGTGACCCCAGAGGGGACGGTCTTGGGGTCACCTGGCCAGGATGGACACCCGGAAATCCTGCTGGCGGTCGATGTACAGGAACTTCTCCTCGGGCTCCAGGGACACCTCAAAGCTCGGCAGCACTGCAGGGACGACATCGGTGACACCGGCGCCCCTTGGGGACAGTCCCCAGGGTCCCCCCTGCCCCCACCCTGCACCCACCGTATTCCTTGACCTCGAATTGGGTGCTGAAAACCTGATCCGGAGAATCCTCGAATTTGGCCGAAATCGTCCACATGCCCAGGCTGGAAGAGGGGACAGTGAGGAGACAGTGAGGGGACAGCACCAGGGGTGTCCCTGGACCACCGCGGAGGGAGGTGGCACCCACCTGACGACCTCAGGAAGGTTGTGGTTGAGGGACATGATCCCGGTTTTCATCGGGGAAGACACCGGGACTTGTTTGATGATGACGTTGTCGGGCGTCTGAGGGGACACGCGGAGGGTGGGGACGATGGTGCAGGTGGCACCGTGTTACCCCCCCTTGCGTCACCCCTGTGTCACCCAAGGGCACCCACCTTGACCTCCACGATGACCGTCTTGGCCACCGGCTGCATGAGGTGGTCCACGGTAAAGAGGCGGCAGAGGACTGGGAGGGGACAAAAGGGACAAGGTGAGAGGGGACGAGGACAGGGTGGGGACATGGGGCACTGGGAGGGGACACAAGAGACAAGGACAGGGTGGGGACATGGGGCACTGGGAGGGGACACAGGGGACAAGGTGAGAGGGGACAAGGACAAGGTGGGGACACCCAGCATTGGGACGTGACACAGGGGACAAGGTGAATGGGGACCATGAGGGGACACAGGGGACAGGGAGGGGACATGGGGGACAAGGTGACCACAAGGATGGGGATATCCAGCACTGGGAGTGGACATGGGGCACTGGGAGGGGACACAGGGGACAAGGTGAGAGGGGACAAGGACGAGGTGGGGACAGGGGGGACAAGGTGAGAGGGGACAGTGAGGGGACACTCGGCAATGGGAGGGGACACGGGGGACAAGGTGGGTGGCGACAGGATGGGGACAGTGGGTCCCCCTGGGGACATCATGGGGAGGTCCCCAAATGGGTGCTGGGGTCCTGCACTGCAAGGTGACACCGGCACTCCAAGGTGTCCCCAACCCCCTGCAGTGTCCTCACCCCCTGAGGTGTCCCCAGCCCCCTCCAAGGTGTGACAGGGAGATGTCCCCAGCCCCCCAGAGTGTCCCCATCCCCCTGAGGTGTCCTCAGCCCCCTCCGAGTTGTGACAGGGAGATGTCCCCAGCCCCCTGAGGTGTCCCCAGCCCCCTGAGGTGTCCCCAGCCCCCTCCAAGGTGTGACAGGGAGATGTCCCCAGCCCCCCAGAGTGTCCCCATCCCCCCGAGGTGTCCTCAGGTGTCCCCTGTGTCTCACCGGTGGCGCCGGGGGTGTAGATGGGTTTGTCGGTCTGCACGAAGATGTGGCCGCTCTGCAGGGACACCAGCAGCACCTTCTCCAGTGTCACCGTGCCCACCCGCGCTGTCACCGTCACAAACTGCTTCCCCTGCGCCTGCGGCAGCGCCTTGGCCGACACCTGCGGGGACAGGGGACACTGGGGACATCCACCGGGACTGGGGACACTGGGGACACCCGTGGGGACAGGGGACACTGGGGACATCCACGGGGACAGGGGACACTGGGGACACCTGTGGGGACAGGGGACACTGGGGACACTGGGGACACCTGCAGGGACAGGGGACGCTGGGGACATCCACGGGGACTGGGGACACTGGGGACACCTGCAGGGACAGGGGATGTTGGGGACACCTGGGGGGACAGGGGATGTTGGGGACATCCACAGGGACTGGGGACACTGGGGACAGGGGATGTTGGGGACACCTGCGGGGACAGGGGACACTGGGGACACCTGTGAGGACAGGGGACGTTGGTGACACCCGTGGGGACAGGGGACACCGGGTGACACCCACACCACAAGGACAGGGGACATTGGGTGACACCCATGCCACAGGGACAGGACAGGGGACACCAGGTGACATCTGTGCCACAGGGACAGGAGACACTGGGTGGCAGCAGCACCACAGGGACAGGGGACACCAGGTGACAGCTGTGCCCAGGGTTGAGGACGCTGGGGACAGTCCCCAAGGACTCCAGGGTCACCATCCCCAAGGACCCCAGGAGTGACCATCCCTCTTAACATGGTGTGACGGCCCCCACGGACCCAGGGGGTGGTCACCACCCTCAAAATGGTGTGACCACCCCCAAAGACCCCAGGAGTGACCGTCCCCAAGGACGCCAGGGGTGACCATCCCCCTTGACATGATGTGATCGTCCCCATGGACCCCAGGAGTGACCACCCCTATGGACCCCAGAAGTGACCATCCCCCTTGACATGGTGTGACCCCAGGGGTGACCATCCCCATGGACCCCAGGAGTGACCATCCCCCTTGACATGGTGTGACCCCAGGAGTGACCATCCCCAGGGACCCCAGGAGTGACCACCCCCCTTGACATGGTGTGACCCCAGGGGTGACCATCCCCAGGGACCCCAGGAGTGACCACCCCTATGGACCCCAGGAATGACCATCCCCAAGGCCCCCAGGAGTGACCATCCCCAAGAACCCCAGGGGCGACCACCCCCCTTGACGTTGTGTGACCATCCCTGTGGACCCCAGGAGTGACCACCCCCAAGGACGCCAGGGGTGACCATCCCCCTTGACATGATGTGATCGTCCCCATGGACCCCAGGAGTGACCACCCCTATGGACCCCAGAAGTGACCATCCCCCTTGACATGGTGTGACCCCAGGGGTGACCATCCCCATGGACCCCAGGAGTGACCATCCCCCTTGACATGGTGTGACCCCAGGGGTGACCATCCCCAGGGACCCCAGGAGTGACCACCCCCCTTGACATGGTGTGACCCCAGGGGTGACCATCCCCAGGGACCCCAGGAGTGACCACCCCTATGGACCCCAGGAATGACCATCCCCAAGGCCCCCAGGAGTGACCATCCCCAAGAACCCCAGGGGCGACCACCCCCCTTGACGTTGTGTGACCATCCCCGTGGACCCCAGGAGTGACCACCCCCAAGGACCGCAGGAGTGACCGCCCCCGTTGACATGGTGTGACCATCCCCATGGCCCCCAGGAGTGACCACCCCTATGGACCCCAGGAGTGACCGGCCCCATGGACCCCAGAAGTGACCAGCCCCCCGTGTCCCCCACCCCCCGGACATTCTCCACCCCAGGTTCAGGGTTCAGCCTCAGTTTCCCCTCCTGGGCAGTGACCGCTGGGACAATGACCCGGGGCAGTGACCACGGGGTGGTGGCAGTGACCACCATGCGGGGTGGGGACACCGTACCTTGATGGTGGCAGTGGCCATCATGCCCTCGGCCGGGCTCAGGGGCACCCGGACCTGGAACAGGACCTGGCGCTTCTGAGGGAAGTCCTGGACCATGAGCGAGGCCTCGGTGGCCGCGGTCAGTCCGGGGGCCTCCAGCACCACGCGCTCGTCCGTCTCCAGCCGCAGCACGGCTGGGGTCACCATTGTCACCCTGGGGACACCGCGGGGCTGTCGTGGGGCTCTGGGGGTGTCACAGCACCCAGAAACCCCAAAATCTCTCCCCACAGCACCCTGGGGACCTCACAAAGCCCTGGAGACCCCAAAATCTGTCCCCACAGCACCCTGGGGACCTTACAAAGCCCTCAGGACCCCACAAAGCCCTGGGGACCCCAAAATCTGTCCCCACAGCACCCTGGGGACCTTACAAAGCCCTGGGGACCCCAAAATCTGTCCCCACAGTGCCTCAGGGACCTCACAGAGCCCTGGGGCGTCACAGGACCCAGAAACTCCAAAATCTGTCCCTATATCACCTTGGGGACCTCACAGCACCCAGAAACCCCAAAATCTCTCCCCACAGCACCCTGGGGACCTCACAGCACCCAGAAACCCCAAAATCTGTCCCCACAGCACCCTGGGAACCTCACAAAGCCCTGGGGTGTCACAGCTCCCAGAAACCCCAAAAATCTGTCCCCACAGCACCCTGGGGACCTCACAGGATCCAGAAACCCCAAAATCTGTCCCCACAATGCCCTGGGGATCTTGTGGGACCCCATGAACCCCCCCCAGCCTGCCCCATGGGCCTGAAACAACCTCAAATACCCCATTACACCCCAGTATCCCTCACTGCCCCCCCAGTATCCCCCATTACATCGCAGTATCCCCCATTACACCCCAGTATCCTTCATTACACCCCAAATCCCCCATTATATCCCAAATCCCCCATTACACCCCAGAACCCACCCAGGGGGGGCCTGGACAGGGAGGTCCCATTTGGGGTTGGGGGTCCCTGGGGGGTTTTTGGGGGGCTCCTGGATATGGGGGATCCGGGCTGGGGTGGGCCCCATGCGGGGTTGGGGGGATTTTGGGGGGGAAATCCTGAGGTTGGGATGGTCCCAACAAAGAGGATTTGATGGGGGAACCCCAGGGGAGATCCCGGGGGCGTTAAAAGAGGGGGTCCCATGGGTGGGGGTGGTCCCAAATCGCTCACAGCTGGGCGTGGGCGGGGGTCCCGAGCAGCACCAGGAGGCCGAGGAGGAGGAGGAGGAGGGGCAGCGCCGGGGCTCCCATGGCTGCAGGGTGGGGGGAGAGGGAACAGGGACAGTGGCCAGGGGGTCCCTTTATGGTGGCCCCGCTGGTTAATGGGTAACCCGAGCCTTGGGCCCACCCATGGGTGGGGGGAGGGGCTGCGGCCACCTGCGGCCCCTTGGGTGGGGGTGGGGGTGACACCCCTGGGACCCCCAAGACCCCCTGTGCCGGGGGGGGGGGGGTGGCACCCGCTGGGGGGGTCCCGCAGCCTTGGGTGTCCCTGGGGAGGGGTTGGGAGCCCCCCGACCCCCTCCCCCCCGGCCCCCCCGAGGGGTGGGGGAGGGGCTGCCCAGATGCCCGGTCCTTCCTCATTTCGGGGAAGGCGCTGGCGAGGGGCCACCTCGGGGCTTGCGACATTGGCAGGGACACCAGAGGGGGGGTCACGACACGGGTGGGGGGGACACCAGGGGACACTGCTGGGACGGGGGGGGTGGGGAGAGTCCTCCCTGAGAGCCCCCCCACTCGCCCAGTAGGTCATGGACACCTGGGTCCCCCCGGTGACCCCTGACAGGTCCTGGGTGAGCTCCTGGAGCCCTGGTAGGACCTGGACATCTGGGGCCCACCTGGACCCTTGGTAGGACCTGGATGCCTGGGTCACCTCCTGGATCTCAGCACCTGAGTCCCCCCCTGAGACCCCTGAAAGGACCTGGACACCTGGGCCCACCTGGACCTGGGCACCTGAGTCCCCCCTGGACCCTTGTAGGACTTGGACACCTGGGTCACCTCCTGGATCTCAGCACCTGAGTTCCCCCCGAGACGCCTGGTAGGACCCGGACACCTGGGTCACCCCCTGAGACCCCAAACAGGTCCTGGGTCCCCTCCAGGACCCCTGGTAGGACCCGGACACCTGGGTCACCTCCTGAGACCCCAAACAGGTCCTGGGTCCCCTCCAGGACCCCTGGTAGGACCTGGCCACTTGGTCCTCCCTGGATCTGGACACCTGGGTCCACCCTGAGACCCCTGACAGGTCCTGGACACCTGGTTCCACCTGGCCCTGGACACCTGGGTCACCTCCTGGATCTCAGCACCTGAGTCTCCCCTGGACCCCTGGTAGGACCTGGACACCTGGGTCCACCTGGCCCTGGACACGTGTGTCCCTTCCTGGACACTTGGTAGGACTCAGACACCTTGATCCCTGCTGGACCTGGGTCAACTCCAAACCCTTGGTAGAACCCCAACACCTGGGTCCCCCCTGAGACCCCCAACAGGTCCTGGACACCTGGGTCACCTCCTGGACTCCTGGTAGCACTTGGACATCTGGGTCCTCCTGGACCAGGACACGTGGTCCCCCCTGAACCTGGACATCTGGGTCCCCTCTTTGACCAAAATCCAGGTCCCTCCTTGAAAGACCCCTGAAAGAACCGGGACACCTGGACCCCTCCTGGACCCCCTGGATCCCTCCTGGACCACCCTGGGTCACCATGTCCAGACCACCTGGACCCCTCCTTGTCCATCCTGGATCACCATGTCCAGACCCCTGGACCCCTCCTGGATCACCATGTCCAGACCCCCTGGATCCCTCCTGGACCACCTGGATCACCATGTCCAGCCAGCTGGACCCCTCCTTGTCCACCTGGGTCACCATGTCCAGACCCCCTGGACCCCTCCTTGACCACCCTGGGTCACCATGTCCAGACCACCTGGACCCCTCCTTGTCCATCCTGGGTCACCATGTCCAGACCCCCTGGACCCCTCCTTGTCCACCTGGGTCACCATGTCCAGCCAGCTGGACCCCTCCTTGTCCACTCTGGGTCACCATGTCCAGACCCCCTGGACCTGTCCTGGACCACCTGGATCACCATGTCCAGACCCCCTGGATCCCTCCTGGGTCACCATGTCCAGCCAGCTGGACCCCTCCTTGTCCACCCTGGGTCACCATGTCCAGACCCCCTGGACCTGTCCTGGACCACCTGGATCACCATGTCCAGACCCCCTGGACTTGTCCTGGACCACCTGGGTCACCATGTCCAGACCCCCTGGATCCCTCCTGGGTCACCATGTCCAGCCAGCTGGACCCCTCCTTGTCCACCCTGGGTCACCATGTCCAGACCTGGACCTCTCCTGGGACCTCACTGCAGCTCCAGGCCCCAGATGCCCGGATCCCCCCACATGTCCCCATGGTCCCCCCATGGTCCCCCTTGTCCCCACCACCGGGGGCCCCCTGTGGTGGCAGCTCCTCCCCGGAGCCGCTGCTGTGACAGGAAGGTCCCCGGAAGGCACCCGGGAGCCACGGCCCAGTTCCCATTGTCCCCCGCGCCACCCCTGGGGCGCAGGCGCGACACCTCCGTTGTCCCCTGTGCCACCTTCTGCCACCCCCCAGGCCCGGCTGGGCCTCGCCACCAGCGCTGACCACCCCGGGAGGGTCCACCAGGCCACTGGACCCTCCCCAGCCGTGGGGTGAACCAGGAGAAGGAGCCCATCGGGATCATCCGGACGTGGCGGTGGGACGGAGACCGACATCTGCCGCTCGTCACCGGCGGTGGCCCCACGGGGCCCCAGCACCTCCGGTTCCTCCCCTTCCTGGGGGGAAGGGACCCCCTGTGCCGTGGGAGCTGCCCCAGAAGGAGTTGGAGGCTCTAGGGGTCATCCAGAGGTCATCCAGCGGTCATCCAGTGGTCATTCAGAGGCTCCTCACTGGACACAAGGTAGGTGCTCACCTGCTGCTGATTCTGCTCAGGAGTGGTGGCACCGGGATCACACCTGCACCAGGATCTCACCTCCACTGGGATCCCATCTCCATCAGCTCCTTGCTGATCCCACCAGGACCCTCTTCCATCAACTCCTCCATAAAGGTTTATCCTGCCAGGACCCACCGCCATCAGCTCCCCCCCGATCCCACCTGAACCTCGTCCCTATCAACATCTCCACAGGAGTGGTCACACCTGGATCCCACCTCCATCACCTTCTTCCCAGAACTGGTTCAACCAGGTCCCATCTCCATTAGCTCCTCTGTAGAAGTTTACCCTGCCAGGACCCTCTTCCATTGGCTCTTCCTTCAAAGTTTATCCCATCTCCATCAACTCCTCCGTAGAAGTTTATCCTGACAGGACCCACCTCCATTGAAATTCACCCCACAGGACCCACCTGTACTGGCTCCTCCTTCAGAGTTTATCCTGCCAGGACCCAACTCCATTGAAATTTATCCTGCCAGGACCCAACTCCATTGAAATTCACCCCACAGGACCCACCTCCATCAGCTCCTTCTTCAAAGTTTATCCTGCCAGGACCCACCTCCATCAGCTCCTCCAGCAAAGTTTATCCTGCCAAGACCCACCTCCATTGAAATTCACCCCACCAGGACCCACCTGCACTGGCTCCTCCTTCAAAGTTTATCCTGCCAGGACCCACCTCCATTGAAATTCATCCCACAGGACCCACCTGCGCTGGCTCCTCCTTCAGAGTTTATCCTGCCAGGACCCAACTCCATTGAAATTTATCCTGCCAGGACCCAACTCCATTGAAATTCACCCCACAGGACCCACCTGCACTGGCTCCTCCTTCAGAGTTTATCCTGCCAGGACCCAACTCCATTGAAATTTATCCTGCCAAGACCCACCTCCATTGAAATTCACCCCACCAGGACCCACCTGCACTGGCTCCTCCTTCAGAGTTTATCCTGCCAGGACCCGCCTCCATCGAAATTCACCCCACAGGACCCACCTGCACTGGCTCCTCCTTCAAAGTTTATCCTGCCAGGACCCACCTTCATTGAAATTCACCCCACAGGACCCACCTGCACTGGCTCCTCCTTCAGAGTTTATCCTGCCAGGACCCACCTCCATTGAAATTCACCCCACAGGACCCACCCACACTGGCTCCTCCTTCAAAGTTTATCCTTCCTGGACCCACCTCCATCGGCTTCTCCATTGAAATTTATCCTGCCAGGACCCATCTCCACCAGCTCATCCCCGTGTCCCCATGGAGGTGTGGCGCCAATGTGCCCACTGGCTGGTGGCCGCACGCGTCCTGCCCGCCGGCCACCGGGCCAGCAGCCCCGGGGGACAGGTATGGGACCTGGCACAGGCACTACGGGACGGGGTCCTGCTGTGCCACCTCCTCAACGCCCTCCTGCCCCGTGCTGTCCCCTCCCGGGACATCTGTCCCCGGCCCCAGATGTCACAGGTGAGAGCCAAGGTGGGGACGGAGGGTGGTTGGCCCAGGGAGGGATGAGGGGGGGGATGTGACAATGATGGTGACAACGGTGGCTGGGGATGGAGACGATGGTGGCAATGATGGGTGGGGGTGAGGGTGGTGGCAATGATGGGGACAATGGGGATGGAGACAATGGGGACATTGGTGGTGACAGTGTCAGGGCTGGTGTGACTGAGGGTAAAGGAGTGATGATGATGATGATGATGATGATGATGATGAGAATGGGGACAATGGGAATGACGATGATGGCATTGGTGGTGACAATGTCAGGGTTGGTTTGACTGAGGGTAAAGGAGTGATGATGATGATGATGATGATGATGATGATGATGATGGGGATGGGGACCATGGGAATGACGATGATGGCATTGGTGGTGACAATGTCAGGGTTAGTGCGACTGAGGGTAAAGGAGTGATGATGATGATGATGATGATGATGATGATGGGGACAATGGGAATGACGATGATGATGACATTGATGGTGACAATGTCAGGGTTGGTGCGACTGAGGGTAAAGGAGTGATGATGATGATGATGATGATGATGATGATGATGATGATGAGGATGGGGACAATGGGAATGACGATGATGAGGACATTGATGGTGACAATGACAGGGCTGGTGTGACTGAGGGTAAAGGGGCAATGACAATCATGGGGACAATGGGGATGGAGAAAATGGGGACGTTGATGGTGACAATGTCAGGGCTGGTGTGACTGAGGGTGATGGGGAAATGACGATGATGGGGACAATGGGGATGATGATGGTGACACTGGGGTTGCTGGTGACAGTGACATTGATGATGACAATGACAGAGTTGGTCTGAATGAGGGTGATGGCAACAGGGTTGATGGTGACATTGGGATTGTTGGTGAAAGTGACAGTGATGATGACAAGGCTGATGAGAACGAGGGTGATGACAATGTGATGGTGACAATGATGGTGACAATGGTGGTGTTGGTGACAGTGACAATCACAGTGATGGTGATGATGGTGCCAAGGAGGTCACGGTGACAATGGTAGTGTTGGTGACAATGACAATCATGGTGATGGTGGTAATGATGGTGCCAAGGAGGGGATGGTGACGATGGTGACAGTGACAAGCGTGGTGATGATGGTGGCGATGATGCCAAGGGGGTGACAGGTACAGGCACAATCGCCATATTGACAGGGGTGACAATGACAATGTTGGTGACAATAACAATCATGGTGATGAGGGTGATGATGGTGCCAAGGGGGTGACAGGTACAGGGACAATCGCCCTGTTGAAGGAGGTGACAATGACAGCATTGGTGACAGAGATGATGGCGGTGCCAGTGTCACCAGTGGTGACAACGGTGGTCGTAACTGTGGAGAGATGAAGGTGTTGATGGCGACGGTGATAACAGGGGTGGCAGTGACAACAAGGGTGACCCTGGGGGGGATGGCGGGTGACACCGGTGACAGTGACACCGGTGACGGTGACACTGGCGATGGTGCCACTGCAGTTCCTGTGCCTGAGGAACATCCGCACCTTCCTGACCGCCTGCGCCGACAAATTTGGGCTGCCCAAGCACCGGCTCTTCGGCGCCTTCGACCTCTTCGACGTCCAGGACTTCGGCAAGGTGGGGTCAGGGGTCCAGCTGTCCTGGCGGGGTGGGACCCAGGGCTCTGGGTCACACCCCTTCCCCACCCAATGTCACCCGTCTGTCCCCAGGTGATTGAGACGCTCTCGACGCTCTCCTGGACCCCGATTGCACAGAGCAAAGGATTCACGTGAGTGGACAGGACTCAGGTGTCCGGTCCCCTCCACGAGGGACCCTGGTGTCCAGTTCCCAAGGGTCCCAGGTGTCCAGTCCCTGAGGGTCCCGGGTGCCCAGTCCTGGCATCCAGTCCCCGAGGGTCCCAGGTGTTCAATTCCTAAGAGCCCCCACTGTCCAGTCCCTAAGGGATCTAGTTGTCCAGTCCCTGAGGGTCCCAGATGTCCAGTCCTGGCATCCAGTCCCCGAGGGTCCCAGGTATCCCCTCCCTAAAGGTCTCAGATGTCCAGTCCCCAAGGGGCTCTGGTGTCCAGTTCCCAAGGGACCCAGGTGTCCATTCCCTGAGGGTCCCAGATGTCCAGTCCTAGTGCCCAGTCCCTGAGGGTCCCAGATGCCCAATCCCTAATGGTCCCAGATGTCCAGTCCTGAGGGATCCAGATGTCCAGTCCCCAAGGTACCCTGATGTCCAGTTCTCAAGGGACCCAGGTGTCCAGTCCTGAGGTCCAGTCCCCCAAAGTCTAATCCCTAATGTCCAGTCCCCGAGGGTCCCTGATGTCCAGTCCCCGAGGGTCAGTGGTGTCCAGTCCCTGGTGTCCAGTCCCTCAGGGTCCCTGGTTTCTAATCCCTGAAGGTCCCAGATGTCCAGTCCCCGAGGGTCAGTCATGTCCAGTCCCTGGTGTCCAGTCCCTCAGGGTCCCTGATGTCCGGTCCCCAAGGGTCCCCAATATCCAGTCCCCGAGGGTCAGTGGTGTCCAGTCCCTGGTGTCCAGTCCTTGAGGGTCCCTGATGTCCGGTCCCTGAGGGTCCCCAATATCCAGCACCCAAGGGTCAGTGGTGTCCAGTCCCTGGTGTCCGGTCCCTGAGGGTCCCCAATGTCCAGCACCCAAGGGTCAGTGGTGTCCAGTCCCTGATGTCCGGTCCCTGAGGGTCCCCAATGTCCAGCACCCAAGGGTCCCTGATGTCCAGTCCCTGGTGTCCAGTCCCTGAGGGTCAGTGATGTCCGGCCATGTCTCCCCCAGGCCGTTCCCATCCGAGGACAGCGTTGGGGACGATGACGTTTACAGCGGCCTCTCCGACCTCATCGAGTGAGTGGGGGGGTACTGGGAGGTACTGGGGGGGGTCTGGGGCCACCTCAGGGGGTCCAGGGGGCTTTAAGGGGGGCGATTTGGGACAATAAGGGACATTTGGGGACATTTGGGGATATTGGGGGATCTTGGGGCTTATTAAGGGGGGATTGGGGTGCCAAGGGGTACTGGGATGTACTGGGAGCTACTGGGGGGTACTGGGGGCACCTCAGGGCAGTCCTGGAGGTCATGGGGGGGCACTGGGGGGGCACTGGGAATTATCTGGGGACATTAAGGGGCCCCCATGGGATTTAGGGACAATCAGAGGCTCCCGGGGGGTTTGGGGGAGCTCCAGGGGGTTTGGGGTGTTCCGGGCATGTCCGGGAGGTGTCCGAGGGGGTGTCCTGAGCTGTCCTCGCCACGCAGTGACACGGCCGAGGAGGACGATGACCTCTACGACTGCGTCGAGGCCGAAGGGGACGACGGCGACGACATCTACGAGGACCTGATGAGGGTCGAGCGCCCCCCGGCCACGGTGGGTGTGACCCCGCAGGGGGCTGGGACACCCCCTGGACACCTGTGTCCCCCTTCCCCCGGACACCCGTGTCAACCCCCCCGGCCAACACCGTGATTGTCCCCGGTGTCCCCGTGTCCCCGCAGAAGGGGGGAGTGGACCGGCGGCTCTGCTGCCTCCAGGAGCTGCGGCAGACGGAGGAGAGGTACACGGAGACTCTGGAGTCCATCTGCCAGGTGGGGACAGTGGGGACATTTGGGGACATTTGGGGGCATTTGGGGGTATGTGGGGACATGGGGGACATGGGGGACACTGGGGACATTGGGCGCAATGGGGTACACGGAGACCCTGGAGTCCATCTGCCAGGTGGGGACAGTGGGGACATTTGGGGACATTTGGGGACATTGGGGCATGGGGTACATGGAGACCCTGGAGTCCATCTGCCAGGTGGGGACAGTGGGGACATTTGGGGACATTTGGGGGCATTTGGGGGTATGTGGGGACATGGGGGACATGGGGGACACTGGGGACATTGGGCGCAATGGGGTACACGGAGACCCTGGAGTCCATCTGCCAGGTGGGGACATTTGGGGACATTTGGGGGTATTTGGGGCATCTGGGGACATGGGGGACACTGGGGACACTGGGGACATTGGGGGCATGGGGTACATGGAGACCCTGGAGTCCATCTGCCAGGTGGGGACAGTGGGGACATTTGGGGACATTTGGGGACATTGGGGGCATGGGGTACACGGAGACCCTGGAGTCCATCTGCCAGGTGGGGACACTGAGGACATGTGGGGACATTTGGGGGCATTTGGGGACATTTGGGGGCATTGGGGACATTGGGAGAATTGGGGACGTTGGGGACATTGGGGACATTGGGGACATTTCAGGACATTTTGGGACATTGGGGACATTGGGGCTGTTGGGGACATTGGGGTCATTGGAGGTGTTGGGGACATTTCTGGACATTTCAGGACATTGGGGACATTGGGGACACTGGGGACAATTTGGGACACTGGGGACATTGGGGACATTTCGGGACATTTCGGGACATTTCGGGACATTGGGGACATTTCGGGACATTGGGGGCATTGGGGACATTGGGAACATTGGGGGTGTTGGGGACATTGGGGACATTTCAGGACATTGGGGACATTGGGGGTGTTGGGGACATTGGGGACATTTCAGGACATTGGGGACATTGGGGACATTGGGGGTGTTGGGGACATTGGGGACATTGGGGGTGTTGGGGACGTTGGGGACATTTCAGGACATTGGGGAAATTGGGGGCGTTGGGGACATTGGGGACATTTCAGGACATTGGGGACATTGGGGGAGCATTGGGGGCATTGGGGACATTTTGGGACATTGGGGACTTGGGACATTTTGGGACATTGGGGACATTTTGGGACATTGGGGACATGGGGACACAGAAGGACTCGGGGGGACATTGGGGACATCATTGGGGACCTTGGGTCATGGGGACACAGAGGGACATTGGGGACAGAGGTGGCCGCGCGGGGCCTCCCAGTGCTCCCAGTGCTCCCAGTAAGGGCCGGTGTCCCCTGGTGTCCCCAGCACTTCCTGCGGCCACTGCGGCACTTCCTGAGCCCGCGGGACATGGAGAGCATCTTCATCAACGTGGAGGTGACAGTGACACCGGGGCACGGGGACATGGGGACACCAGTGAGACTGACCAGTAACACCAGTAACACCAGTAACACTGACCAGTAACACCAGTGACACTGACCAGTAGCACTGACCAGTGACACTGACCAGTAACACCAGTGACAGTGGGACATGGAGAGCATCTTCATCAACGTGGAGGTGACAGTGACACCGGGGCACGGGGACATGGGGACATCAGTGAGACTGACCAGTAACACCAGTAACACCAGTAACACTGACCAGTAACACCAGTGACACTGACCAGTAGCACTGACCAGTGACACTGACCAGTAACACCAGTGACAGTGGGACATGGAGAGCATCTTCATCAACGTGGAGGTGACAGTGACACCGGGGCACGAGGACATGGGGACACCAGTGAGACTGACCAGTAACACCAGTAACACCAGTAACACTGACCAGTAACACCAGTGACACTGACCAGTAGCACTGACCAGTGACACTGACCAGTAACACCAGTGACAGTGGGACATGGAGAGCATCTTCATCAACGTGGAGGTGACAGTGACACCGGGGCACGAGGACATGGGGACACCAGTGACACCAGTGACACTGACCAGTAACACCAGTAACACCAGTAACACTGACCAGTAACACCAGTGACACTGACCAGTAGCACTGACCAGTGACACTGACCAGTAACACCAGTGACAGTGGGACATGGAGAGCATCTTCATCAACGTGGAGGTGACAATGACACCGGGGCACGGGGACATGAGGACACCAGTGACACCAGTGACACTGACCAGTAACACCAGTAACACCAGTAACACTGACCAGTAACACCAGTGACACTGACCAGTAGCACTGACCAGTGAGACTGACCAGTAACACCAGTGACAGTGGGACATGGAGAGCATCTTCATCAACGTGGAGGTGACAGTGACACCGGGGCACGGGGACATGGGGACACCAGTGACACCAGTGACACTGACCAGTAACACCAGTAACACCAGTAACACTGACCAGTAACACCAGTGACACTGACCAGTAGCACTGACCAGTAACACCAGTGACGTGGAGGTGACAGTGACACCGGGGCATGGGGACATGGGGACACCAGTGAGACTGACCAGTAACACCAGTAACACCAGTAACACTGACCAGTAACACCAGTGACACTGACCAGTAGCACTGACCAGTAACACTGACCAGTGACACTGACCAGTGACACTGACCAGTAACACCAGTGACAGTGGGACATGGAGAGCATCTTCATCAACGTGGAGGTGACAGTGACACCGGGGCACGGGGACATGGGGACATCAGTGAGACTGACCAGTAACACCAGTAACACCAGTAACACTGACCAGTAACACCAGTGACACTGACCAGTAGCACTGACCAGTGACACTGACCAGTAACACCAGTGACAGTGGGACATGGAGAGCACCTTCATCAACGTGGAGGTGACAGTGACACCGGGGCACACGGACATGGGGACACCAGTGACACCAGTGACACTGACCAGTGACACCAGTAACACTGACCAGTAACACCAGTGACACTGACCAGTAGCACTGACCAGTGACACTGACCAGTAACACCAGTGACAGTGGGACATGGAGAGCATCTTCATCAACGTGGAGGTGACAGTGACACCGGGGCACGGGGACATGGGGACACCAGTGACACCAGTGACACTGACCAGTAACACCAGTAACACCAGTAACACTGACCAGTGACACGAGTGACACTGACCAGTAACACCAGTAACACCAGTAACACCAGTAACACTGACCAGTAACACCAGTGACACTGACCAGTAGCACTGACCAGTGACACTGACCAGTAACACCAGTGACAGTGGGACATGGAGAGCATCTTCATCAACGTGGAGGTGACAGTGACACCGGGGCACGAGGACATGGGGACACCAGTGACACCAGTGACACTGACCAGTAACACCAGTAACACCAGTAACACTGACCAGTAACACCAGTGACACTGACCAGTAGCACTGACCAGTGACACTGACCAGTAACACCAGTGACAGTGGGACATGGAGAGCATCTTCATCAACGTGGAGGTGACAGTGACACCGGGGCACGAGGACATGGGGACACCAGTGACACCAGTGACACTGACCAGTAACACCAGTAACACCAGTAACACTGACCAGTAACACCAGTGACACTGACCAGTAGCACTGACCAGTGAGACTGACCAGTAACACCAGTGACAGTGGGACATGGAGAGCATCTTCATCAACGTGGAGGTGACAATGACACCGGGGCACGGGGACATGAGGACACCAGTGACACCAGTGAGACTGACCAGTAACACCAGTAACACCAGTAACACTGACCAGTAACACCAGTGACACTGACCAGTAGCACTGACCAGTGAGACTGACCAGTAACACCAGTGACAGTGGGACATGGAGAGCATCTTCATCAACGTGGAGGTGACAGTGACACCGGGGCACGGGGACATGGGGACACCAGTGACACCAGTGACACTGACCAGTAACACCAGTAACACCAGTAACACTGACCAGTAACACCAGTGACACTGACCAGTAGCACTGACCAGTAACACCAGTGACGTGGAGGTGACAGTGACACCGGGGCATGGGGACATGGGGACACCAGTGAGACTGACCAGTAACACCAGTAACACCAGTAACACTGACCAGTAACACCAGTGACACTGACCAGTAGCACTGACCAGTAACACTGACCAGTGACACTGACCAGTGACACTGACCAGTAACACCAGTGACAGTGGGACATGGAGAGCATCTTCATCAACGTGGAGGTGACAGTGACACCGGGGCACGGGGACATGGGGACACCAGTGACACCAGTGACACTGACCAGTAACACCAGTAACACCAGTAACACTAATCAGTAACACCAGTGACACTGACCAGTAACACCAGTAACACCAGTAACACTGACCAGTAACACCAGTGACGTGGAGGTGGCAGTGACACCGGGGCACGGGGACATGGGGACACCAGTGACACCAGTGACACCAGTGACACTGACCAGTAACACCAGTAACACTGACCAGTGACACCAGTGACGCTGACCAGTAACACCAGTAATCCTGCCCAGTACCCCCCAGCACTCCCAGTGCTCCCAATAACTCCCCAGCGCTCCCAGTACCCCCCTCCAGTTCTGCCAGTAACCCCCCGAGCGCTCCCAGTGCTCCCAGTAACCCCAGTTTGGGGTTCCCCCAGCCCCTCCCAGCGCTCCCAGTGTTCCCAGTAACCCCAGTTTAGGGTTCCCCCACCCCACCCAGAGCTCCCAGTGCTCCCAGTAACCCCAGTTTCGGGTTCCCGCACCCCTCCCAGCGCTCCCAGTGCTCCCAGTAACCCCAGTTTGGGGTTCCCCCAGCCCCTCCCAGCGCTCCCAGTGCTCCCAGTAACCCCAGTTTAGGGTTCCCCCACCCCACCCAGAGCTCCCAGTGCTCCCAGTAACCCCATTTTCGGGTTCCCCCAGCCCCTCCCAGCGCTCCCAGTGCTCCCAGTAACCCCAGGTTAGGGTTCCCCCCGCTCCTCCCAGCGCTCCCAGTACCCCAGTTTAGGGTTCCCCCAGCCCCTCCCAGTGCTCCCAGTGCTCCCAGTAACCCCAGTTTAGGGTTCCCCCCACCCCTCCCAGCGCTCCCAGTGCTCCCAGTCCCCCCCTCCCCACACTCCCAGTGCTCCCAGTAACCCCAGTTTCGGGTTCCCCCACCCTTCCCAGAGCTCCCAGTGCTCCCAGTAACCCCAGTTTCGGGTTCCCCCACCCTTCCCAGAGCTCCCAGTGCTCCCAGTAACTCCAGTTTCGGGTTCCCCCAGCCCCTCCCAGCGCTCCCAGTGCTCCCAGTAACCCCAGGTTAGGGTTCCCCCCACCCCACCCAGCGCTCCCAGTAACCCCATTTTCGGGTTCCCCCAGCCCCTCCCAGCGCTCCCAGTGCTCCCAGTAACCCCAGTTTGGGGTTCCCCCATCCCTCCCAGCGCTCCCAGTGCTCCCAGTAACCCCAGTTTCGGGTTCCCCCCGCCCCTCCCAGCGCTCCCAGTGCTCCCAGTCCCCCCCTCCCCACACTCCCAGTGCTCCCAGTAACCCCAGTTTGGGGTTCCCCCATCCCTCCCAGCGCTCCCAGTGCTCCCAGTAACCCCAGTTTGGGGTTCCCCCACCCCTCCCAGCGCTCCCAGTGCTCCCAGTAACCCCAGTTTGGGGTTCCCCCACCCCTCCCAGAGCTCCCAGTGCTCCCAGTAACCCCAGTTTCGGGTTCCCCCCACCCCTCCCAGCGCTCCCAGTGCTCCCAGTCCCCCCCTCCCAGAGCTCCCAGTGCTCCCAGTAACCCCAGTTCGCAGGAGCTGCTGGAGCTGCACCGGCGCTTCCTGGGGGAGCTGCGGGGGGCGCTGGGGGGGGGCGGGGGGGGGCGCGCCCTGCCCCCCCTGTTCCTGCAGTACAAGGAGAGGTACGGGGGGAGCTTGGGGGTCCTGGGGGGGGCCTGGGGGGGATTTTGGGGGGTCCCAGGGGGGATTTGGGGGGGTCCTGGGGGGTTTATTGGGGATTTTGGGGGGATTTGGGGGGCCCTGGGGGGTTTATTGGGGATTTTGTGGGGATTTGGGGGGTCTCAGGGGGGATTTGGGGGGTCTCGGGGGGGATTTGGGGGGTTCCTGGGGGGTTTATTGGGGATTTTGGGGGGATTTGGGGGGTCCTGGGGGGTTTATTGGGGATTTTGGGGGGATTTTGGGGGGTCCCAGGGGGGATTTAGGGGGAGGTTTGAGGGGATTGGGGGCGGGGGTGGATTTGGGGTGTCCTGGTGGGGATGGGGGGAGGGGTTTTGGGGGGTCTCGGGGGGGATTTGGGGGTTCCTGGGGGAGTTACTGGGGATTTTGGGGGGATTTGGGGGGTTCCTGGGGGGTTTATTGGGGATTTTGGGAGGATTTGGGGGGTCCTGGGGGGGTTTATTGGGGATTTTGAGGGGATTTTGGGGGGTCCCAGGGGGGATTTAGGGGGAGGTTTGAGGGGATTGGGGGCGGGGGTGGATTTGGGGTGTCCTGGTGGGGATGGGGGGAGGGGTTTTGGGGGGTCTCGGGGGGGATTTGGGGGGTCCTGGGGGAGTTATTGGGGATTTTGGGGGGATTTGGGGGGGTTCCTGGGTGGGAATTGGGGGGATTTGGGGAGGTCCTGGGTGGGAATTGGGGGGATTTGGGGGGGAATTGGGGGATTTGGGGGGGTCCTGGGTGGGAATTGGGGGGATTTTGGGGGGATTTGGGGGGGAATTGGGGGATTTGGGGGGGTCCCGGGGGGGTTATTGGGGATTTGGGGGGGATTTGGGGGGTCCTGGGGGATTTGGGGGGGGGTCCTGGGTGGGAACTGGGGGGATTTGGGGCGGAATTGGGGGATTTGGGGGGGTCCTGGGGGGTATTGGGGATTTTGGGAGGATTTGGGGGGTAATTGGGGGATTTGGGGGGGATTTGGGGGGTCCTGGGGGATTTGGGGGGGTCCTGGGTGGGAATTGGGGGGATTTGGGGCGGAATTGGGGGATTTGGGGGGGTCCTGGGGGGTTATTGGGGATTTTGGGTGGATTAGGGGTGGATTTGGGGCGTCCATCCCAGATTCCTCTTCTACAGCCGCTACGGCAGCCAGGTGGATTTTGGGTGGATTTAGGTCAATTTTGGGTGGATTTCGGTCAATTTGGGGGGGATTTCTGTCAATTTTGGGTGGATTTCTGTGAATTTGGGTGGATTTGGGGTGGATTTGGGGTGGATTTGGGGTGTCCATCCCAGGTTCCTCTTCTACAGCTGCTACGGCAGCCAGGTGGATTTTGGGTGGATTTCTGTCAATTTTGGGTGGATTTCGGTCAATTTTGGGTGGATTTCTGTGAATTTGGTTGGATTTGGATGGATTTTGGGTGGATTTGAGGTGGATTTTGAGTGGATTTGGGTGGATTTGGGGTGTCCATCCCAGGTTCCTGCTCTATGGCCACTACTGCAGCCAGGTGGATTTTGGGTGGATTTAGGTCAATTTTGGGTGGATTTAGGTCAATTTTGGGGTGATTTCTGCGAATTTGGTTGGATTTGGATGGATTTTTGGGTTGATTTGGGGTTGATTTGGGGTGGATTTGAGTGGATTTTGAGTGGATTTGGGGTGTCCATCCCAGGTTCCTCTTCTACAGCCGCTATGGCAGCCAGGTGGATTTTGGTTGGATTTAGGTCAATTTTGGTTGGATTTCTGTCAATTTTGGGTGGATTTCTGTGAATTTGGTTGGATTTGGATGGATTTTTGGGTTGATTTGGGGTGGATTTGAGTGGATTTTGAGTGGATTTGGGGTGTCCATCCCAGGTTCCTGCTCTACGGCCGCTACGGCCACCAGGTGGATTTTGGGTGGATTTAGGTCAATTTTGGTTGGATTTAGGTCAATTTTGGTTGGATTTCTGTGAATTTGGTTGGATTTGGGGTGGATTTTGGGCGGATTTGGGGTGGATTTGGGGTGTCCATCCCAGGTTCCTCTTCTACAGCTGCTACGGCAGCCAGGTGGATTTTGGGTGGATTTCGGTCAATTTTGGGTGGATTTCGGTCAATTTGGGGTGGATTTAGATCAATTTTGGGTGGATTTCTGTGAATTTGGGTGGATTGGGGTGGATTTGGGGTGGATTTGGAGTGGATTTGGGGTGGATTTGGGGTGTCCATCCCAGGTTCCTGCTCTATGGCCACTACGGCCACCAGGTGGATTTTGGGTGGATTTAGGTCAATTTTGGTTGGATTTCTGTCAATTTTGGTTGGATTTCTGTGAATTTGGTTGGATTTGGATGGATTTGGGGTGGATTTTGAGTGGATTTGGGTGGATTTGGGGTGTCCATCCCAGGTTCCTGCTCTATGGCCACTACTGCGGCCAGGTGGATTTTGGGTGGATTTAGGTCAATTTTGGGTGGATTTAGGTCAATTTTGGGGTGATTTCCGTGAATTTGGTTGGATTTGGATGGATTTTGGGTTGATTTGGGGTGGATTTGGGGTGGATTTGAGTGGATTTTGAGTGGATTTGGGGTGTCCATCCCAGGTTCCTCTTCTACAGCTGCTACAGCAGCCAGGCGGATTTTGGGTGGATTTCTGTCAATTTTGGTTGGATTTCTGTGAATTTGGTTGGATTTGGATGGATTTTGGGTGGATTTGGGGTGGATTTGGAGTGGATTTGGGTGGATTTGGGGTGTCCATCCCAGGTTCCTGCTCTATGGCCACTACTGCGGCCAGGTGGATTTTGGGTGGATTTAGGTCAATTTTGGGTAGATTTAGGTCAATTTTGGGGTGATTTCCGTGAATTTGGTTGGATTGGGATGGATTGGGGTGGATTTGGGGTGTCTGTCCCAGGTTCCTGCTCTATGGCCACTACTGCGGCCAGGTGGATTTTGGGTGGATTTAGGTCAATTTTGGGTGGATTTAGGTCAATTTTGGGGTGATTTCTGTGAATTTGGTTGGATTTGGATGGATTTTGGGTTGATTTGGGGTTGATTTGGGGTGGATTTGAGTGGATTTTGAATGGATTTGGGGTGTCCATCCCAGGTTCCTCTTCTACAGCTGCTACGGCAGCCAGGTGGATTTTGGGTGGATTTCGGTCAATTTTGGGTGGATTTAGGTCAATTTGGGGTGGATTTCTGTGAATTTGGTTGGATTGGGGTGGATTTGGGGTGGATTTGGAGTGGATTTGGGTGGATTTGGGGTGTCCATCCCAGGTTCCTGCTCTACGGCTGCTACGGCCGCCAGGTGGATTTTGGGTGGATTT
Source organism: Aphelocoma californica (assembly GCA_028536675.1). Lineage (NCBI taxonomy): Eukaryota > Metazoa > Chordata > Aves > Passeriformes > Corvidae > Aphelocoma > Aphelocoma californica. Next base: position 307,071 of record JAQMYR010000035.1, on the reverse strand, counting down.
AGGTCAATTTTGGTTGGATTTAGGTCAATTCTGGGTGGATTTAGGTCAATTTTGGGTGGATTTCTGTGAATTTGGTTGGATTTGGATGGATTTGGGGTGGATTTGGTGTGTCCATTCCAAGTTCCTGCTCTACGGCCACTACGGCCACCAGGTGGATTTTGGGTGGATTTAGGTCAATTTTGGTTGGATTTAGGTCAATTCTGGGTGGATTTAGGTCAATTTTGGGTGGATTTCTGTGAATTTGGGTGGATTTGGGGTGGATTTGGGGTTGATTCGGGGTGTCCATCCCAGGTTCCTGCTCTACGGCCGCTACTGCAGCCAGGTGGAAGCGGCCGCCCGGCGCCTGGACCAGCTGTCCACCTGCACTGACCTGCGCATGAAGCTCCAGGTGAATCCCAAAACCACCCCAAAACCACCCCGAAATCCCCCAGAACCTCCAGGTAGCCCCAAAACCCCTCAATCCCTATGACCCAAATAATCCCAAATGACCCCAATCCCCCCCCACCCCTCCCAATGACCCCAAAGGGCCCCAAATCCCCCCCACCTCTCCCATCTTCTGTGACCCCAAATGACCCCAATGACCCCGCTGACCCCAAACTGACCCCTGCTGGTCCCCATCCTGATGACCCCCAAATGACCCCAGATGACCCAAAATGACCCCCAAATGATCTGAAATGACCCCAAATGACCCCAACGACCCCAAATGACCCTAAAATACTCCAGTGACCCTATTGACCTCAATAACCCCAAATGACCGCAATGACCTCAAGGACACCACTGACCCCCCACTGACCTCAAGTGACCCCAGTGACCCCCCACTGACCCCAGTGACCCCAGTCCCTCTGACCCCTCCCAATCCCAATGACCCCAAATGACCCCAATGTCCGCCCATAACTAAAAATGACCCCAACTGACCCCAACTGACCCCAAATGACCCCAACTGACCCCAGCTGACCCAAACTGACCCCAAATGACCCCAAACTGACCCCAACTGACCCCAACTGACCCCAAATGACCCTAAATGACCCCAGCTGACCCCAAATGATCCCAAATGTCCCCAACTGACCCCAACTGACCCCAGCTGACCCCAACTGACCCCAGTGGCCCCAACTGACCCCAAACTGTCCCCAGGAGTGCTCCCAGCGCGCCAACAACGGGCGCTTCTCGCTGCGGGATCTGCTGATGGTGCCCATGCAGAGGGTGCTGAAATACCACCTGCTGCTCCAGGTGACACCCCCGGGACACCTGGGGACACACCTGGGGACACACCTGGGGACACCTGGGGACACCTGGGATACGTGTGGGACACACGTGGGACACAGCTGGGCACAGCTGGGCACAGCTGGGGACAGCTGGGACACAACTGGGGATGGCTGGGACACACCTGGGGACGCCTGGGGACACACCTGGGGACACACCTGGGGACACCTGGGGCACACCTGGGGCACACCTGGGGACACCTGGGACACACCTGGGCACACCTGGGGACACCTGGAGACACCTGGGACACCTGGGACACACCTGGGGAGGGAGTGGCACACCTGGGACACCTGGGGGACACATGGGAGACGTGTGGGACACAGCTGGGACACACCTGGGCACACCTGGGGACACCTGGGACACAGCTGGGACACATGTGGGACACACCTGGGGACACCTGGGGACACCTGGGACACACCTGGGACACCTGGGACACACCTGGGCACACCTGGGGACACACCTGGGACACACCTGGGGACACCTGGGCACACCTGGGACACCACTGGGACACACCTGGGCACACCTGGGACACCTGGGCACACCTGGGGACACACCTGGGGAGGGAGTGGCACACCTGGGGACACCTGGGACACACCTGGGGACACACCTGGGCACACCTGGGCACACCTGGGCACACCTGGGACACACCTGAGGAGGGAGTGGCACACCTGGGGACACCTGGGACACACCTGGGGACGCACCTGGGACACACCTGGGGACACCTGGGCACACCTGGTCACCCCTGGTCACACCTGGAACACACCTGGGCACACCTGGGGACACACCTGGGGAGGGAGTGGCACACCTGGGGACACCTGGGACACACCTGGGGACGCACCTGGGACACACCTGGGACACACCTGGGGACACACCTGGGCACACCTGGGCACACCTGGGACACACCTTGGACACACCTGGGCACACCTGGGGACACCTGGGGACACCTGGGACACACCTGAGGAGGGAGTGGCACACCTGGGACACCTGGGGGGACACATGGGATGCGTGTGGGACACAGCTGGGACACACCTGGGCACGCCTGGGGCACACCTGGTCACACCTGGGCACACCTGGGCACACCTGGGCACCCCCTGACCACTGCCCTTTGCCCCCAGGAGCTGGTGAAGCTGACCCCGGACGCGGCTGAGCGGGAGCGGCTGCGGGGGGCGCTGGACGCCATGAGGGTGCGGGGTGGGGAGGGATTTCGGGAGGATTTTGGGGTGATTTGGGAGTTCCTGAAGGATTTTAGGGTTTCCCGGCCGGGGGGGGAAGTTGGGGCTGGGGGCTCTTGAGGGGGATTTTGGGGGCTCCTGGGGAAATTTGGGGGTTCCTGCAGGGGATTTTGGGGGTTCCTGGAAGGATTGGAAGGGTTCTGAGGGGAATTTGGGGGTTCCAGGGAGGATTTTGAGGCTTCGGGGGAGGGGGAGTTGGGGGTTCCTGGGGGGGGGGGGATTTGGGGGTTTCTGTGGAAAATTCGGGATTTCTGGTGGATGTTGGGGGTTCCAGGGGAGGAATTTTGAGGATTCTGTGGAGGATTTGGGGGTTCCTGAGAGGATTTGGGGGCTCCTGGGGCGGTTTTGGGGGTTCCTGAGGGGATTTTGGGGTCTCCTGAGGGGATTTTGGGGGTTCCTGGAAGGATTTGAAGGGTTCTGAGGGGAATTTGGGTGTTCCAGGGAGGATTTTGGGGCTTCCGGGGGGGAAGTTGGGGGTTCCTGGGGGGGATTTTGGGGTTTCTGTGGAAAATTCGGGATTTCTGGTGGATGTTGGGGGTTCCAGGGGAGGAATTTTGAGGATTCTGTGGAGGATTTGGGGGTTCCTGAGAGGATTTGGGGGCTCCTGGGGCGATTTTGGGGGTTCCTGAGGGGATTTTGGGGTCTCCTGAGGGGATTTTGGGGGTTCCTGGAAGGATTTGAAGGGTTCTGAGGGGAATTTGGGGGTTCCAGGGAGGATTTTGGGGCTTCGGGGGAGGGGGAGTTGGGGGTTCCTGGGGGGGATTTTGGGGTTTCTGTGGAAAATTTGGGATTTCTGGTGGATGTTGGGGGTTCCAGGGGGGGAATTTTGAGGATTCTGTGGAGGATTTGGGGGTTCCTGAGAGGATTTGGGGGCTCCTGGGGCGGTTTTGGGGGTTCCTGAGGGGATTTTGGGGGCTCTTGAGGGGATTTTGGGGGTTCCTGAAGGATTGGAAGGGTTCTGAGGGGAATTTGGGGGTTCCAGGGAGGATTTTGGGGCTTCCGGGGGGGAAGTTGGGGGTTCCTGGGGGGGGATTTTGGGGTTTCTGTGGAAAATTCGGGATTTCTGGTGGATGTTGGGGGTTCCAGGGGGGGAATTTTGAGGATTCTGTGGAGGATTTGGGGGTTCCTGAGAGGATTTGGGGGCTCCTGGGGCGGTTTTGGGGGTTCCTGAGGGGATTTTGGGGGCTCTTGAGGGGATTTTGGGGGTTCCTGGAAGGATATGAAGGGTTCTGAGGGGAATTTGGGTGTTCCAGGGAGGATTTTGGGGCTTCCGGGGGGGGAAGTTGGGGGTTCCTGGGGGGGATTTTGGGGTTTCTGTGGAAAATTCGGGATTTCTGGTGGATGTTGGGGGTTCCAGGGGGGGAATTTTGAGGATTCTGTGGAGGATTTGGGGGTTCCTGAGAGGATTTGGGGGCTCCTGGGGCGGTTTTGGGGGTTCCTGAGGGGATTTTGGGGGCTCTTGAGGGGATTTTGGGGGTTCCTGGAAGAATATGAAGGGTTCTGAGGGGAATTTGGGTGTTCCAGGGAGGATTTTGGGGCTTCTGTGGGGGAGTTGGGGGTTCCTGGGGGGGATTTGGGGGTTCCTGAGGGGATTTTGGGGGCTCCTGAGGGGATTTTGGGGGTTCCTGAGGGGATTTTGGGGTCTCCTGAGGGGATTTTGGGGGTTCGGGGGTCTCTGATTGGACCCCCTGACTCTCCCAGGACCTGGCCCAGTGCGTGAACGAGGTCAAACGGGACAACGAGACCCTCAAGCAGCTCACGAGCATCCAGCTCTGCCTGCACAACATGGTGGGGACCTCCCTGGGACCCCCAAAACCCTCCCCGGGACCCCCAAAATCCCCCTGGGACCCCCAAAATCCCCCTGGGACCCCCTGACCCCTCCTGGGACCCCCAAACTTCCCCAGCCTCAAATTATCCCCGATGATCCCAAATCCCACCGAGCGTCCGGCTCTGCCTGCACAGCATGGTGGGGACCCCCCAGGACCCCCCAAAGGCTCCCCTTGGGACCCCTCCCAGGTGTCCCATTCCCGATGTCCCCCCATTCCCAATGTTCCCTTCCCGTGATTGGCCCATTCCCGCTGCCCATCCCATTCCTGTGTCCCATTCCCAATGTCCATCCCATTCCCAGTGTCCCATTCCCGATGTCCATCCCACTCCTGTGTCCCTTTCCTGGTGTCCCATTCCTGATGTCCATTCCACTCCCTGTCCCATTCCTGTGTCCCATTCCCAATGTCCATCCCATTCCCGTGTCCCATTCCCGGTGTCCCATTCCCAGTGTCCATCCCATTCCTGCATCCCACTCCTGTGTCCCATTCCCGTGTCCCATTCCCGATGTCCCATCTCGTTCCCAGTGTCCCATTCCCGATGTCCACCCCATTCCCGTGTCCCATTCCCAGTGTCCCATTCCCATTGTCTCATTCCCGATGTTCATCCCGTTCCTGTGTCCCATTCCTGATGTCCATCCTGTTCCTGATGTCCCATTCCTGATGTCCATCCTGTTCCCGTGTCCCATTCCTGGTGTCCCATTCCCAATGTCACCTTCCCATGATTGGCCTATTCCTGATGTCCGGCCCATTCCCGCTGTCCATCCCATTCCAGCATCCCATTCCCGATGTCCATCCTGTTCCCGTGTCCCATTCCCAATGTCCCATTCCCAATGTCCATCCCACTCCCATGTCCCATTCCTGTTGTCCCATTCCCAATGTCCATCCCCTTCCCGTGTCCCATTCTTGATGTCCCATTCCCAATGTCCATCCCACTCCCATGTCCCATTCCCGATGTCCATCCCACTCCTGTGTCCTGTTCTCGGTGTCCCATTCCCACTGTCCCATTCCCAATGTCCATCCTGTTCCCAATATCCCGTTCCCAATGTCCATCCCGTTCCTGTGTCCCATTCCTGGTGTCCCATTCCCGCTGTCCCATTCCTGATGTCCATCCTGTTCCCGTGTCCCATTCCCAATGTCCCATTCCCAATGTCCATCCCACTCCTGTGTCCCATTCCCGATGTCCATCCCACTCCTGTGTCCCATTCCCGGTGTCCCATTCCCAATATCCATCCCATTCCCGTGTCCCATTACCATGTCCTGTTCCCTTGTCCCATTCCTGATGTCCATCCTGTTCCCATGTCCCATTCCCAATGTCCCATTCCCATTGTCCTATTCCCGATGTTCATCCCGTTCCTGTGTCCCATTCCCGATGTCCATCCTGTTCCTGGTGTCCCATTCCCAGTGTCCGTCCCCTTTCCGTGTCCCATTCCCAATGTCCCATTCCTGTTGTCCCATTCCCAATGTCCATCCCCTTCCCGTGTCCTGTTCCTGCTGTCCCATTCCCGATGTCCATCCTGTTCCTGGTGTCCCATTCCCAATGTCCATCCCCTTCCCGTGTCCTGTTCCTGCTGTCCCATTCCCGATGTCCATCCTGTTCCCGGTGTCCCATTCCTGATGTCCATCCTGTTCCCGTGTCCTGTTCCCAGTGTCCCATTCCTGATGTCCATCCTGTTCCTGCATCCTGTTCCCGTGTCCCATTCTTGATGTCCCATTCCCGATATCCATCCCACTCCCGTGTCCCGTTCCTGGTGTCCCATTCCCGATGTCCCATCCCATTCCTGTGTCCCGTTCCCAGCCGCAGTCCCTGGCGCAGTTCGGGCGCCCCAAGATCGATGGGGAGCTGAAGGTCTCCAGCACCGAGAGACGCTCCAAGGTGGACAGGTGGGCGAGGGACACCTGGGGACAACTTGGGGACACCTGAGGACACCATGGGAACACTTCGGGGACACCTGAGGACACCATGGGAACACTTCAGGGGCACCATGGGGACAACCTCAGGGACAGAGGGACACCACGGGGACACCTCAGGACCACCTTGGGAACACCTCAGGGACACCACAGAGATATGGGGACACCTTGGGGACACCAAGGGGACATGGGGACATCCACGGGGATGCTTCTGGCAACTTGGCGACATCAATGGGGACAACACAGGGACACCATGAGGATACCATGGGGACAACAGAGGGACACCTTGGGAACATGGGAAAACAGGGACACCCCCATGGGGACAACCTTGGGGACACCCTTGGGGACATCCTTGGGGACACAAGAATGGGAACACTGGGACACTTGGGGACACCACTGTCACAGAGCCAGGGCCACTCCAGGACAGTGATGGGGACACCCCACAGCACGTGGTGGCCTTGGGGACATGGTGCCACCCCTGCCACTGTCCCCAGGTATGGCTTCCTGCTGGACAAGGCCCTGATCATCTGCAAGCGCCGCGGGGACTCCTACGAGACCAAGGACGTGGTGGACCTGCAGAGCCACCAACTGCGGGATGGTGGCCTTGGGCCCCGCGACGGCAAGAAGGTACCGGGAACACCATGGAGATATCAGGGCCTGGGGGACCCCAGTGTCCAGGTTCCTCTGGTCCCAGTGTCCTCTTCCCAAAGGACCCAGGTGTCCACTCTGGTGGATCCCAAAGTACTGGTCACTGGTGGTCCCAAGTGTCCAGTTCCCAGTGGTCCCAAGTGTCTGGGTCTGGTGGATCCCAGGATCTTGGTCAGTGGTGGACACAGGTGTCCACGTCCCTCTGGTCCCAGTGTCCTCTTCCCAAAGCACCCAGGTGGACACAGGTGTGTGGTCTGGTACTCCATCAAAGCCTGGTGGTCCCAAATATCCAGGTTCCAGTGGTCCCAGTGTCCTCTTCCCAGTGACCTCAGAAGTGTCCGGGTCTGGTGGATCCCAGGATCCTGGCCACTGGTGGACACAGATGTCCAGTTCCCATGGTCCCAGTGTTCTCTTTCCAAAGAGCCCTCGTGGTCCCAACTGTTCTGGTCCCTCTGATCCCGGTGTCCTCTTCCCAAAGGATCCAGATGGACACAGGTTTCCCAAGATCCTATTTCCTGGTGGACACTGATATCCAGATCTGGTGGATCCCCAGATCCTGGTCCCTGGCGGGCCCAAATGTCCACATCTGGTGGACCCCAACATTGTTTCCTGGTGGATCCCCGGATCCTCTTCTCTGGTGGACTCCAAAACCCCTTTCTTTGGTGGATCTCCAGATCCTGGTCCCTGGTGGACCCCAAAACCCCTTTCTTTGGTGGATCTCCAGATCCTGGTCCCTGGTGGACCCCAAACCCCATTCTTTGGTGGATCCTCAGATCCTGGTCCTTGGTGGACCCCAAAACCCTGTTCTTTGGTGGATCTCCAGATCCTGGTCCCTGGTGGACCCCAAACCCTGTTCTTTGGTGGATCTCCAGATCCTGGTCCCTGGTGGACCCCAAAACCCCTTTCTTTGGTGGATCTCCAGATCCTGGTCCCTGGTGGACTCCAAACCCTGTTCTTTGGTGGATCCCCAGATCTTGGTCCCTGGTGAACCCCAAAACCCCTTTCTTTGGTGCATCCCCAGATCCTGGTCCTTGGTGAACCCCAAAACCCCTTTCTTTGGTGGATCCTCAGATCCTGGTCCCTGGTGGATTCCAAAACCCCTTTCTTTGGTGGATCTCCAGATCCTGGTCCCTGGTGGACCCCAAACCCTGTTCTTTGGTGGATCTCCAGATCCTGGTCCCTGGTGGACCCCAAACCCTGTTCTTTGGTGGATCCCCAGATCCTGGTCCTTGGTGAACCCCAAAACCCTGTTCTTTGGTGGATCCCAGGATCCTGGTCCCTGGTTGTCCCAAATGTCCAGATCTGGTGAATCGTAGGATCCTGGTCCCTGGTGAACCCCAGTGTCCACATCCCCAGTGGACACTCCACCACTCAGTAACCCTGGGGATGGGGGGGTGTGTGGCCACCCCCAGTGTCCTCAGTGCCACCAATGCAGGGGGCGTGGCTGACCCCTCCCCACCCCCACAGTGGTCCCACACCTTCATGCTGCTGGACACGGCCGGGCTGCAGGACTACGAGCTCTTCTTCAAGACGCGCGAGCTGAAGAAGAAGTGGCTGGAGCAGTTCGAGATGGCCCTGTAGGTGGCCCTGTCCCCATGGAAGGGTCACACTTGCCCCACGGGATGGTCCCAGGGTGGCCCAGTTTGTCCCCACCAGACCCAGGTCCCCCTCCAACCCATGTCCGGCAGGTCCAACATCTTCCCCGAGCACGCCCTGGCTGACGGACATGAGTTCCAGATGTTCTCCTTCGAGGACACCACGTCCTGCAGGGCCTGCCAGATGTTGCTGAGGTAGGACCCCGAAATTACATCCTGGGGAGGCTGGGAGGGCTGCGGGGGGGGCTGGGAGAGGGGGAGGCCTCGGGGGAGTTGGGAGGTGGGGTCAGGTCTGGGTGGGTCACGCCCTTGGGGGTGGTGAAGTCAAGGAGGATCAAGCCTGGGGTGGGTCAAGGTGGGAGTTGGTGATGGAGGGGGTGGGTGGGGTCAGGATGGGTCAAGCCTTGGGTGGGTTAAAGGCTGGGGGGGTCAAGGAGCTTCTTGGGGGTCAGGCTTTGAGTGGCTCCAAGGTGGGTCAAGGGTTGGTTGGAAGTCAAGGGGTCAAGGTGGGTCACGGTGGAGTGGATGAAAACAAGACAGGTCAAGACCAGGTTGAGTCAAGGCTGGAGGTCAAGGTGGGTCAGGGATTGAGTGGAGATCAAGGGATCAAGGTGGGTTAAGTTTGGTTGGACACCAAGGTGGGTCAAGAGTTGGTTGGAGGTCAAGGTGGGTCAAGAGTTGGGTGGAGGTCAAGGTGAGTCAAGGTTGGGTGGAGTTCAAGGGGTCAAGGTGGGTCAAGGTTGGTTGGAGATCAGGGTGGGTCAAGGGTTGAATGGATGTCAATGAGGTAGGTCAAGATCAAAGTGATTCAGAGGTTGGTTGGAGCTCAAGATGGATCAAGGGTTGGGATGGAGGCCAAGGTGGGTCAGTGGTTGAGTGGAGGACAAGGTTGGTCAAGGTTGGGTGAAGGCCAAAGTGGGTCAAGAGTTGGCTGGAGGTCAAGGTGAGTCAAGGTTGGGTGGAGTTCAAGGGGTCAAGGTGGGTCAAGGTTGGTTGGAGATCAGGGTGGGTCAAGGGTTGGGTCAAGACCAAGGTGGGTCAAGGGTTGAATGGAGGACAAAGTTGGTCAAGGTTGGGTGAAAGCCAAAGTGGGTCAAGAGTTGGATGGAGGACAAGGTGAGTCAAGGTTGGGTGGATCAAGGTTGGTTGGAGATCAGGATGGGCCAAGGGTTGGGTCAAGACCAAGGTGGGTCAAGGGTTGAGTGGAGGACAAGGTTGGTCAAGGTTGGGTGAAGGCTAAAGTGGGTCAAGAGTTGGTTGGAGGTCAAGCTTGGGTGGAGTTCAAGGGGTCAAGGTGGGTCAATGGTTGAGTGGAGGACAAGGTTGGTCAAGGTTGGGTGAAGGCCAAAGTGGGTCAAGAGTTGGCTGGAGGTCAAGGTGAGTCAAGGTTGGGTGGAGTTCAAGGGGTCAAGGTGGGTCAAGGTTGGTTGGAGATCAGGGTGGCGGTCAAGGGTTGGGTCAAGACCAAGGTGGGTCAAGGGTTGAATGGATGTCAGTGAAGTGGGTCAAGATCAAAGTGATTCAGAGGTTGGTTGGAGCTCAAGATGGGTCAAGGGTTGGGGTGGAGGCCAACGTGGGTCAATGGTTGAATGGAGGACAAGGTGGGTCAAGGTTGGTTGGACGCCAAGATGGGTCAAGAGTTGGGTGGAGGTCAAGGTTAGTCAAGGTTGGGTGGAATTCAAGGGGTCAAGGTGGGTCAAGGTTGGTTGGAAATCAGGGTGGGTCAAGGGTTGGGTCAAGACCAAGGTGGGTCAAGGGTTGAGTGGAGGACAAGGTTGGTCAAGGTTGGGTGAAGGCCAAAGTGGGTCAAGAGTTGGTTGGAGGTCAAGCCTGGGTGGAGTTCAAGGGGTCAAGGTGGGTCAAGGGTTGAGTGGAGGACAAGGTTGGTCAAGGTTGGGTGAAGGCCAAAGTGGGTCAAGGGTTGCTTGGAGATCAAAGCCAAGGTGGATTTGGTCAAGGTCAAGGTTGGACCCTCCAGGTTGAATGATCCCAGTGGGACCAACCTGGCCCAAGATCCAGATGGGTCGTGGATTGGTCACTCCTGGGTGGGCTCAGGTGGGTGTGGGGCACGGCTGGTGGGGTCCCCTGTGGCCGTGACCCCGCGTCCCCCCTGTGTGTCCCCCTGTGTCCCCAGGGGCACCTTCTACCAGGGCTATCGCTGCAGCCGCTGCCGGGCCCCCGCCCACAAGGAGTGCCTGGGGCGGGTGGGGACCTGCGGGAAGGCCGGAACTGGTGAGGGGCATCATGGGATTGGGGAGGGGCATGGTGGGATGGGGACGGGCATCATGGGATTGGGGAGGGGCATGGTGGGATTGGGGAGGGGCATGGTGGGATGGGGAGGGGCATTTTGGGATGGGGGGAGGGGACATGCAGAGGAAATGGGCTGGGGATGGGGGTAAGTGGGATGGGGAGAGTGGGGCATGATGGGATACAAGATGGCTGACACTGAGTATTATCAGCTACAAGATGGCTGACACAGCGTGGGGCATTGTGGGATACAAGATGGCTGCCGATAAGTATTATGAGATACAAGATGGCTGCCATTGAGTACTATGGGATACAAGATGGCAGACACAGAGCAGGGCATTGTGGGATACAAAATGGCTGACACTGAGTATTATCAGATACAAGATGGCTGACACAGCGCAGGGCATTGTGGGATACAAAATGGCTGACACTGAGTATTATCAGATACAAGATGGCTGGCACAGAATAGGGCATTATGGGATACAAAATGGCTGACACAGTATTATCAGATACAAGATGGCTGACACAGCGCAGGGCATTGTGGGATACAAGATGGCTGACACTGAGTATTATTTGATACAAGACAACCAACAGAGCACAGGGCATTATGGGATACAAGATGGCCGACACAGCGCAGGGCATTGTGGGATACAAAATGGCTGACACGGAGTATTATCGGATACAAAATGGATGCCATTGAGTATTATGGGATACAAGATGGCTGACACATAATAGGGCATTATGGGATACAAAATGGCTGACACTGAGTATTATGGGATACGAGATGGCCGACACAGTGCAGGGCATTATGGGATACAAAGTGGCTGACACTGAGTCTTATCAGATACAAGATGGCTGACACAGCGCAGGGCATTGTGGGATACAAGATGGCTGACACAGTATTATCAGCTACAAGATGGCTGACACAGCGCAGGGTATTATGGGATACAAAATGGCTGACACTGAGTATTATCAGATACAAGATGGCTGACACAGCGCAGGGCATTGTGGGATACAAAATGGCTGACACTGAACATTATTGGATACAAGATGGCTGACACAGAATAGGGCATTATGGGATACAAAATGGCTGACACAGTATTATCAGAGACAAGATGGTGGACACAGCACAGGGCATTATGGGATACAAAATGGCTGCCATTGAGTATTATGAGATACAAGACGACCAGCAGAGCACAGGGCATTATGGGATACAAGATGGCCGACACAGCGCAGGGCATTGTGGGATACAAAATGGCTGACACTGAGTCTTATCAGATACAAAATGGATGCCATTGAGTATTATGGGATACAAGATGGCTGACACGGTGCAGGGCATTGTGGGATACAAGATGGCTGACAGAGGTCACCCGTGGGCTGCTAATTACCGCAGCATTAATTAGAGGACGGGTTAATGAATGCCATCGTTAATTACAGCAGGCATTAATAAGCACCAGGATTAATTAAGGGAGGGGCCAATTAGTCCCATCATTAATTAGAGGCGGTTTCAATTACCTCCATCATTAATTAGGGGAGGGGCTAATTACTCCATAATTAATTAGGGCAGAGGCTAATTACCCCAGCTCTGATTGGCTCCAGCATTAAATAGGAAAGGGACTAATTACCCTATTCTTAATCAGGAGAGGACTTAATTACCCCATAATTAATTAAGAGAAGCTGTAATTACCCCATTACTAATTAAGGCATGGACTAATCACCATATCATTAATAAGAAGACGAATTATTCACGCCATTGTTAATTAAGGATGCGCTAATTATCCATTAATAATTAGTGTATGGACTAATTACCCCATCGTTAATTGAGAGGTGGGCTAATTACCCATTAATAATTAGTGTATGGACTAATTACCCCATCGTTAATTGAGAGGTGGGCTAATTACCCATTAATAATTAGTGTATGGACTAATTACCCCATCGTTAATTAAGAGGTGGGCTAATTACCCATTAATAATTAGTGTATGGACTAATTACCCCATCGTTAATTGAGAGGTGGGCTAATTACCCATTAAAAATTAGGGGATGGACTAATTACCCCATCATTAATTAAGGAGTGAGCTAATTGTCCATTAGTAATTAATGACGGGCTAATTGCGCCATAATTAATTAATTAATTAAGTCGCTAATTAGCCCCCACTAATGAGTCCTTTTCCCCCCCAGATCCCGGCTCCGGCCCCAGGAAGGTACCAAAAACCGGGAAAACGGCTCCGAACGGGCTGAAATCCCCGGATTTTTTTGGGGGGGGGCCCTTGGGGGTTCCCGGGGGGGTCCCTGGGGGGGTCCCGGCCCCCCCAAACCCCCCCCAAACCCCCCCTTCCCCACTCACGGGGGTCTCGTTCCCCTCCCCCCCCCCAGAACAAATCGCAGCGGCCGGGACCCGACAAGAAACGGGGGGAGCTGGGTGAGGAATTTGGGGGGTCTGAACCCCCCCCGGGGAAGATTGGGGGGGTCCTTGGGGGGGATCTGACCCCCCAATTTAAATTTGGGGGGTCCTTGGGGGGGGTCTGAGCCCGCCCAATTCAAATTTGGGGGGTCTGACTCCCCCCCGGGGAAGATTCGGGGGGGGTCCTTGGGGGGGATCTGACATCCCCCAATTCAAATTTGGGGGGTCTGACCCCCCCGCATTCAAATTTGGGGGGTCTTGGGGGGGATCTGACCCCCCCAATTCAAATTTCGGGGAGATGTGGGGGGGTCCTTTGGGGGGATCTGACATCCCCCAATTCAAATTTGGGGGGTCTGACCCCCCCGCATTCAAATTTGGGGGGTCTTGGGGGGGATCTGACCCCCCCAATTCAAATTTGGGGGGTCCCGACACCCCCGGGGCAGATTTGGGGGGTCCTTGGGGGGATCTGACCCTACCCAACTCAAATTTGGAGTTCTTGGGGGTTTTTGACCCCCCCCAATTCAAATTGGGGGGTCCTTGGGCGTGATCTGACCCCCCCATTCAAATTTGGGGTTCTTGGGGGTCTTTGACCCCCCCCAAATCCATTTTTGGGGGTCTCAGGGGTTTTTTGCCCCCCCCAGTCCATTTTTGGGGGGTCTTGGGGGTTTTTGCCCCCCCCAGTCCATTTTTGGGGTCTCAGGGGGTTTTTGCCCCCCCCACTCCATTTTTGGGGTTTTTGGGGATTTCTGACCCCCCCCAGTCCATTTTTGGGGGTCCCGTGGTGGGTGGGGGGGGGCTGGCTCCACACTCGGGGTTCACCCCTTGGCCCCCCCCCCCCGCCCCCAGGGCTCCCCAAAATGGAGAGCACCCAGCCCTACAGCGGGGTGCCCCCCCCGCCGGGGGTCCTGGCCCCCCCCCTGCGCCTCAGCCCCGGCGACGTCGTCGAGGTCACGGTGGCCGAGGCCGAGGAGCTCTGGTGGCAGGTGGGGGGGATGGGGGGCGGGGTGGGCACCCCGGGGGGCGGGACGGGACCCCCAGGGTGGGGGTGGGACCCCCGGGGTGGGGGTGGGACCGCTGAAATGGGGATGGGACCCCCGGGGTTGGGGTGGGACCCCCAAGGTGGGGATGGGAACCCGGGGGTGGGGGTGGGACCCCTGAAATGGGGATGGGACCCCTGAAATGGGGGCGGGACCTCCAGGGTGGGGGTGGGAACCCCAGGGTTGGGTTGGGACCCCTGAAAGGGGGATGGGACCCCTGAAGTGGGGATGGGAACCCGGGGGTGGGGGTGGGACCCCCGGCGTGAGGGTGGGACCCCCGGGGTGAGGGTGGGACCCCCGGGGTGGGGATGGGACCCCTGAAATGGGGATGGGAACCTCGGGGTGGGGATGGGAACCCGGGGTGGGGGTGGGACCCCCAAGGTGGGGATGGGAACCCGGGGGTGGGGGTGGGACCCCTGAGATGGGGATGGGACCCCCAGGGTGGGGTTGGGATTCCTGAAATGGGGACGGGACCCCTGAAATGGGAAAGGGACCCCCGGGGTGGGAACGGGACCCCCGGGGTGGGGGTGGGACCCCTGAAATGGGGATGGGACCGCCAGGGTGAGGGTGGGACCCGGGGTGGGGGTGGGACCCCTGAAATGGGGATGGGACCCCCAGGGTGGGAATGGGACCTGCGAGATGGGGATGGGACCCCTGAAATGGGGATGGGAACCCCGGGGTGGGGATGGGACCCCCAAGGTGGGGATGGAAACCCGGGGGTGGCGGTGGGACCCCCAGGTTTGGTTGGGACCCCTGAAATGGGGATGGGAACCCGGGGGTGGGGGTGGGACCCCCGGGGTGGGGGTGGGACCCCTGAAATGGGGATGGGAACCCGGGGGTGGGGGTGGGACCCCCGGGGTGGGGGTGGGACCCCTGAAATGGGGATGGGACCCCTGAAATGGGGGCGGGACCCCTGAAATGGGAATGGGACCCCCGGGGTGGGGGTGGGACCCCTGAAATGGGGATGGGACCCTCAGGGTGGGAATGGGAACCCCAGGGTGGGGATGGGACCCCTGAAATGGGGATGGGACCCCCAGGGTGGGGGTGGGACCCCTGAAATGGGGATGGGACCCCCGGGGTGGGGGTGGGACCCCTGAGATGGGAATGGGACCTCCAGGGTGAGGGTGGGACCCCTGGGGTGGGGGTGGGACCCCTGAAATGGGGATGGGACCCTCAGGGTGGGAATGGGAACCCCAGGGTGGGGATGGGACCCCTGAAATGGGGATGGGACCCCCAGGGTGGGGATGGGACCCCTGAAATGGGGATGGGACCTCCAGGGTGGGGATGGGAGCCCCGGGGTGAGGGTGGGACCCCTGAAATGGGGATGGGAACCCCGGGGTGGGGATGGGACCCCTGAAATGGGGATGGGACCCCTGAAATGGGGATGGGACCCCTGAAATGGGGATGGGAACCCCAGGGTGGGGTTGAGACCCCTGAGGTGAGGATGGGACCCCCGGGGTGGGATTAGGACCCTCAGGGTGGGGGTGGGACCCCTGAAATGGGGATGGGACCTTCGAGATGGGGATGGGACCCCCGGGGTGGGGGTGGGACCCCTGAAATGGGGACGGGACCCCTGAAATGGGAATGGGACCCCCGGGGTGGGAACGGGACCTCCAAGGAGGGGGATGGGACCCCTGAAATGGGGATGGGAACCCCAGGGTGGGGTTGAGACCCCTGAGGTGAGGATGGGACTCCCGGGGTGGGATTAGGACCCTCAGGGTGGGGATGGGACCCCTGAAATGGGGACGGAACCCCTGAAATGGGGATGGGACCTTCGAGATGGGGATGGGACCCCCAGGATGGGAGTGGGACCCCTGAAATGGGGACGGGACCCCTGAAATGGGAATGGGACCTGCAGGGTGGGAATGGGACCTGCGAGATGGGGATGGGACCCCCAGGGTTGGGTGGGACCCCCAATGTTGGGGCCGGGACCCCCGGAATGGGAAACGGGGTCTGGGCGAGGGATGGGGACCCCCAGGGCCAGGAGGGACCCTCAGGATCCTTCCCCATTCCTGGGGGGGCTCTCAGGGTCTTTCCCACCCCCCCGGGGGTCTCGGGACACCCCCCTGGACCCCCCAAATTTCACCCCCCAGGGCCGGAACGTGGCCAGCGGGGAGCTGGGCTGGTTCCCCAGCAGCGCCGTCAGACCCTTCGTGGCCGTGAGTTTGGGGACCCCAAAAACCTCCCCAAAACCCCTCAAAAACCCCCCAAAACAATCTTTGAGGGGGGGGGGGGGTCCCGGGGGATTTGGGGAGGGGGCTTTGGGATCTCAGGGGAGGAGGGGGCGGGGGGGAGGGTCTCATCTGGACCCTCCCCTAAATTCTGCTCCTCCCCCTCTCCCCCCCTCAGGTGCCGCTGCCGGATCTGTCCGTGTACCCCTGGTCGGTGGTGGGACCCCAAATTCTTCCCTGAAACCCCAAAATCCTTCCCTGAGACCCCAAAATTCTCCCCTGGGAGCCCAAATTCTCCCCTGAGACCCCCAGATTCTCCCCTGGGACCCCAAAATCCCCCCTGAGACCCCCAAATCCTCCCCCGAACCCCCCAAATCTTCTCCTGAGACCCCCAAATCCTCCTCTGGGACCCCCAAATCCTTTCCTGGAACCCCACATTCTCCCTGGGACCCCAAATCTTCCCCTGGGACCCCCAAATTCTCCCTGAGACCCCAAATCTTCCCCTGAGACCCCCAAATCCTCCTCTGGGACCCCCAAATTCTCCCCGGGACCTCCAATTTCTCCTCTGGGAGCCCAAATCCTCCCGTGGGACCCCAAATTCTCCCCGGGACCCCCAAATCCTCCCCTGGGACCCTCAAATTCTTCCTGAGACCCCAAATCCCCCTCTGTGACCCCAAATCTTCCCCTGAGACCCCCAAATTCTTCTCTGGGATCCCCAAATCCTCCCCGAACTCCCAAATCCTCCCCTGAACGCCCCAAATCCTTTCCTGGAACCCCAAATTCTTCTCTGGGATCCCCAAATCCTCCCCTGGACCTCCCAAATTCTCCCCTGAGACCCCGAATCCTTCCCTGAGACCCCCAAATCCCCCTCTGTGACCCCAAAGCTTCCCCTGAGACCCCCAAATCCTCCTCTGGGACCCCCAAATTCTCCCCTGGCACCCCAAATCCTTCCCTGGGACCCCAAATCCTCCCTCAAACCCCCAAATCCTCTCCTGGGACCCCAAATCCCCCTCTATGACCCCAAATCCCCCACTGTGACCCCAAACCCTTCCGTGGGACCCCAAATTCTCCTCTGGGACCCCAAATCCTCTCCTGTGACCCCAAATCCTCCCTCAAACCCCCAAATCTTCCCCTGGGACCCCCCAATCCTCACCTAGGACCCCAAATCCTTCCCTGGGACCCCAAATCCTCTCCTGTGACCCCAAATCCTCCCTCGAACCCCCAAATCCTCCCCAGACTCCTAAATCCTCCCCCAAACACCCCCAAATCCTCTCCTGGGACCCCAAATCCTCCCTCAAACCCCCAAATCTTCACCTGGGACCCCCAAATCCTCCCTCCATCCCCCAAATCCTCTCCTGGGACCCCAAATCCTCCCTCGAACCCCCAAATCCTCCCCAAACTCCCAAATCCTCCCCCAAACACCCCCAAATCCTCTCCTGGGACCCCAAATCCTTCCTCGAACCCCCAAATCCTCACCTGGGACCCCCAAATCCTCACCTAGGACCCCAAATCCTCACCTGGGACCCCCAAATCCTCCCTCCATCCCCCAAATCCTCTCCTGTGACCCCAAATCCACTCCTGGGACCCCAAATCCCCCTCTGGTACCCCAAATCCTCCCTCAAACCCCCAAATCCTTCCTCAAACCCCCAAATCCTCACCTGGGACCCCCAAATCCTCTCCTGTGACCCCAAATCCCCTTCTGGTACCCCAAATCCTTCCTCAAACCCCCAAATCCTCCCCAAACTCCCAAATCCTCCCCCAAACACCCCCAAATCCTCTCCTGGGACCCCAAATCCTTCCTCGAACCCCCAAATCCTCACCTGGGACCCCCAAATCCTCCCTCCATCCCCCAAATCCTCACCTGGGACCCCCAAATCCTCTCCTGTGACCCCAAATCCCCCTCTGGTACCCCAAATCCTCCCTCAAACCCCCAAATCCTTCCTCAAACCCCCAAATCCTCTCCTGGGGCCCCCAAATCCTCTCCTGGGACCCCAAATCCTTCCTCGAACCCCCAAATCCTCACCTGGGACCCCCAAATCCTCCCTCCATCCCCCAAATCCTCTCCTGTGACCCCAAATCCACTCCTGGGACCCCAAATCCCCCTCTGGTACCCCAAATCCTTCCTCAAACCCCCAAATCCTCCCCAAACTCCCAAATCCTCACCTGGGACCCCCAAATCCTTTCCTGTGACCCCAAATCCCCTTCTGGTACCCCAAATCCTTCCTCAAACCCCCAAATCCTCCCCAAACTCCCAAATCCTCACCTGGGACCCCCAAATCCTTTCCTGTGACCCCAAATCCCCTTCTGGTACCCCAAATCCTCCCTCAAACCCCCAAACCCTCCCCAAACTCCCAAATCCTCCCCCAAACACCCCCCAAATCCTCCCCTGGAACCCCTCCAAAATCTTTTTTCCCCCTGCCCCCACCCCAAACCCCTTTTTCCTCTGGGGTTGCCCGGTGCCATTTTTTGGGGTCACCCCCCTCGCAGGTTCGGGGGTGCCCTGGAGCGGGCGGGGGCCGAGCGGGCGCTGTCCCCCCGCTCCGACGGCGCCTTCCTGGTGCGCCAGCGCCTCAAGGACCCCTCCGACTTCGCCATCAGCCTCAAGTAGGGACCGGGGCCGCTTTTGGGGTCAAGGGGACACCCCAAAAGTAGCCCCCCAGGTGACCCCCCCCCCCCAAAATCCCCGCGGGTGTGGCAGGTACCGCGGCGAGGTGAAGCACATCAAGGTGACGGCGAGCGAGGGGCTCTATAGGGTCACCGAGAAAAAGGCCTTCAAGGGGCTGGTGGTGAGAGCGCGACCCCAAAAGCTTCTTGGGGGACGTCCCAGAAATCCCGGCAAGCCCAAATTATCCTCACAGACTCCCCATAACTTCCAGGAGACCCCAAATCCTTCCTTAGGGTCACCCCGTAACTCCCAGGAGACCCCAAATCCTTCCCCAGCCCTCCCAGGAAGCCCAAATTCCCTCAGGGTCACCCCATAAGTCCTAGAACCTCCAAAATCATCCTCAGGGTCACCCCATAACCCTCAGGGTGCCCCAAATCCTTCCCCAGCCCTCCCAGGAACCCCAAATCCCCTCTCAGGGTCACCCCATAACCCTCAGGATCCCCAAAATCCCCTCTCGGGGTCACCCCATAAACCCCAGGATCCCCCAAATCCTTCCCCAGCCCTCCCAGGAACCCCAAATCCCCTCTCAGGGTCACCCCATAACCCTCAGGAACCCCAAAATCATCCTCAGGGTCACCCCATAACCCGCAGGAGCCCCCAAACCCCCCATCAGGGTCACCCCATAACACCCAGGACCCCCCAAAATCATCCTCAGGGTCACCCCATAACCCCCAGGACCCCCCAAATTCCCATCAAGGTGACGGCGAGCGAGGGGCTCTATAGGGTCACCGAGAAAAAGGCCTTCAAGGGGCTGGTGGTGAGAGCGCGACCCCAAAAGCTTCTTGGGGGACGTCCCAGAAATCCCGGCAAGCCCAAATCCGTCCTTGGGGTCACCCCATAACTTCCAGGAGACCCAAAATCCTTCCTTAGGGTCACCCCGTAACTCCCAGGAGACCCCAAGTCCTTCTGCAGCCCTCCCAGGAACCCCAAATCCCCTCTCAGGGTCACCCCATAAGTCCTAGAACCACCAAAATCATCCTCAGGGTCACCCCATAACCCTCCTGACCCCCAAATCCTTCCTTAGGGTCACCCCATAACCCCCAGGAGACCCCAAATCCCCTCTCAGGGTCACCCCATAACCCTCAGGGTACCCCAAATCCTTCCCCAGCCCTTCCAGGACCCCCCAAATCCCCTCTCAGGGTCACCCCATAACCCCCAGGACCCCCCAAATTCATCCTTAGGGTCACCCCATAACACCCAGCATCCCCCAAATCCTTCCCACCCCTTCCAGGAACCCCTAAATCCCCTCTCAGGGTCACCCCATAACACCCAGGACCCCCCAAAATCATCCTCAGGGTCACCCCATAACCCCCAGGACCCCCCAAATTCCCATCAAGGTGACGGCGAGCGAGGGGCTCTATAGGGTCACCGAGAAAAAGGCCTTCAAGGGGCTGGTGGTGAGAGCGCGACCCCAAAAGCTTCTTGGGGGACGTCCCAGAAATCCCGGCAAGCCCAAATCCGTCCTTGGGGTCACCCCATAACTCTCAGGAGACCCAAAATCCTTCCTTAGGGTTACCCCATAACTCCCAGGACTCCCCAAAATCCCCTCTCAGGGTCACCCCATAACTCCCAGGAGACACCAAATCCTTCCCCAACCCTTCCAGGAACCCTAAATCCCCTCTTAGGGTCACCCCATAAGACTCAGGAGACCCCAAATCCCCTCTCAGGGTCACCCCATAACCCTCAGGGTACCCCAAATCCTTCCCCAGCCCTTCCAGGAACCCCAAATCCCCTCTCAGGGTCACCCCATAACCCCCAGGACCCCCCAAAATCATCCTCAGGGTCACCCCATAACCCTCAGGGTGCCCCAAATCCTTCCCCAGCCCTTCCAGGACCCCCCAAATCCCCTCTCAGGGTCACCCCATAACCCTCAGGATCCCCAAAAATCATCCTCAGGGTCACCCCATAACACCCAGCATCCCCCAAATCCTTCCCACCCCTTCCAGGAACCCCTAAATCCCCTCTCAGGGTCACCCCATAACCCCCAGGACCCCCCAAATTCCCATCAAGGTGACGGCGAGCGAGGGGCTCTATAGGGTCACCGAGAAAAAGGCCTTCAAGGGGCTGGTGGTGAGAGCGCGACCCCAAAAGCTTCTTGGGGGACGTCCCAGAAATCCCAGCAAGCCCAAATCCTTCCTTAGGGTCACCCCCTAACTCCCAGGAGACCCCAAATCCTTCCACAGCCCTCCCAGGAACCCTAAATCCTCTCTTAGGGTCACCCCATAACACTCAGAAGACCCAAAATCCTTCCTTAGGGTCACCCCATAACCCTCAGGACCCCAAAACCCCCCATCAGGGTCACCCCATAACACCCAGGACCCCCCAAAATCCCTTCTCAGGGTCACCCCATAACCTTCCTGACCCCCAAATCCTTCCTTAGGGTCACCCCATAACCCTCAGGAACCCCAAAATCATCCTCAGGGTCACCCCATAACCCCCAGGACCCCCCAAATTCCCATCAAGGTGACGGCGAGCGAGGGGCTCTATAGGGTCACCGAGAAAAAGGCCTTCAAGGGGCTGGTGGTGAGAGCGCGACCCCAAAAGCTTCTTGGGGGACGTCCCAGAAATCCCGGCAAGCCCAAATCCGTCCTTGGGGTCACCCCATAACTCCCAGGAGACCCCAAATCCTTCCTTAGGGTCACCCCATAACTCCCAGGAGACCCCAAATCCTTCCGCAGCCCTCCCAGGAACCCTAAATCCCCTCTTAGGGTCACCCCATAAGACTCAGGAGACCCCAAATCCCCTCTCAGGGTCACCCCATAACACCCAGGACCCCCCAAATCCCCTCTCAGGGTCACCCCATAACCCTCAGGGTGCCCCAAATCCTTCCCCAGCCCTCCCAGGACTCCCCAAATCCCCTCTCAGGGTCACCCCATAACCCCCAGGACCCCACAAAATCATCCTCAGGGTCACCCCATAACCCTCAGGGTACCCCAAATCCTTCCGCAGCCCTTCCAGGAACCCCAAATCCCCTCTCAGGGTCACCCCATAACCCCCAGGACCCCCCAAATTCATCCTTAGGGTCACCCCATAACTCCCAAGGATCCCCCAAATCCTCCCTGGGGGCGGTTTTGGGGTCACTGATCCCTTCAGGGCCGTTTTTGGGGTCACTGATCCTTTCAGGGTGGTTTTTGGGGTCACTGCTCCTTCTCAGGGCGGTTTTGGGGTCACTGATCCCTTCAGGGCAGTTTTTGGGGTCACTGATCCCTTCAGGGCAGTTTTTGGGGTCACTGATCCTCCTCAGGGGGGTTTTGGGGTCACTGATCCCTTCAGGGTGGTTTTGGGGTCACTGCTCCTTCTCAGGGCGGTTTTGGGGTCACTGATCCCTTCAGGGCGGTTTTGGGGTCACTGATCCCTTCAAGGTGGTTTTTGGGGTCACTGATCCCCTCAGGGTGGTTTTGGGGTCACTGCTCCTTCTCAGGGCGGTTTTGGGGTCGCTGATCCCCTCAGGGCGGTTTTTGGGGTCACTGATCCCTTCAGGGTGGTTTTGGGGTCACTGATCCCCTCAGGGTGGTTTTGGGGTCACTGCTCCTTCTCAGGGCGGTTTTGGGGTCGCTGATCCCCTCTGGGGCGGTTTTGGGGTCACTGCTCCTTCTCAGGGCGGTTTTGGGGTCTCTGATCCCCTCAGGGTGGTTTTGGGGTCACTGATCCCCTCTCGGGCGGTTTTTGGGGTCACTGATCCCCTCAGGGTGGTTTTGGGGTCACTGATCCCTTCAGGGCGGTTTTTGGGGTCACTGATCCCTTCAGGGCGTTTTTGGGGTCGCTGATCCCCTCTGGGTGGTTTTGGGGTCACTGATCCCTTCTGGGGCAGTTTCTGGGGTCACTGATCCCCTCTGGGTGGTTTTGGGGTCACTGCTCCTTCTCAGGCGGTTTTTGGGGTCACTGCTCCTTCTCAGGGGGTTTTTGGGGTCGCTGCTCCTTCTCAGGGGGTTTTTGGGGTCACTGCTCCTTCTCAGGGGGTTTTTGGGGTCGCTGATCCCCTCAGGGGCGGTTTTGGGGTCGCTGATCCCCTCTGGAGAGGTTTTGGGGTCACTGCTCCTTCTCAGGGCGGTTTTGGGGTCTCTGATCCCCTCAGGGTGGTTTTGGGGTCACTGCTCCTTCTCGGGGGGGGTTTGGGGTCACTGATCCCTTCAGGGGGTTTTTGGGGTCGCTGATCCCCTCAGGGGGTTTTTGGGGTCACTGCTCCTTCTCGGGGGGGGTTTGGGGTCACTGATCCCTTCAGGGGGTTTTTGGGGTCGCTGCTCCTTCTCGGGGGGTTTTTGGGGTCGCTGCTCCTTCTCAGGGGGTTTTTGGGGTCACTGATCCCGTTTTTGGGGTCCCGGCAGGAGCTGGTGGAGTTCTACCGGCGGAATTCTCTCCGGGATTGTTTCAAGGCGCTGGACACGACCCTGGCCGTGCCCTACAGGGACCCCGAGAGCCGCCTGGGACCCCAAAACCCCGGTACGGGGTTGGGGAGGGGGCAAATATTGGGGTGGGGGCGGTGGGGTCGCACATCTGGGGGGGCCTGGGGGTTGTGGGGTGACCCTGAGTGGGGATTTGGGGGTTCCTGGGGGTTGTGGGGTGACCCTGAGTGGGGATTTTGGGGGTTCCTGGGGGATTTGGGGTGACCCTGAGTGGGGATTTTGGGGGGTCCTGGGGGCTGTGGGGTGACCCTGAGTGGGGATTTTGGGGTTCCTGGGGGTTGTGGGGTGACCCTGAGTGGGGATTTGGGGGTTCCTGGGGGTTGTGGGGTGACCCTGAGTGGGGATTTTGGGGGTTCCTGGGGGATTTGGGGTGACCCTGAGTGGGGAATTTGGGGGTTCCTGGGGGATTTGGGGTGACCCTGAGTGGGGATTTTGGGGTTCCTGGGGTTGTGGGGTGACCCTGAGTGGGGAATTTGGGGTTCCTGGGGGTTGTGGGGTGACCCTGAGTGGGGATTTTGGGGGTTCCTGGGGGATTTGGGGTGACCCTGAGTGGGGATTTTGGGGGTTCCTGGGGGATTTGGGGTGACCCTGAGTGGGGAATTTGGGGTTCCTGGGGGTTGTGGGGTGGCCATGGGAGGATTTGGGGGGTCCTGGGGGATTTGGGGTGACCCTGAGTGGGGATTTGGGGGTTCCTGGGTGTTATGGGGTGACCCTGAGGGGGATTTTGGGGTTCCTGGGGGGTTCTGGGGTGGCCACAGGAGGATTTGGGGTTCCTGGGAGTTATGGGGTGACCCTGAGGGGGTCTCTGTCCCCTGGTGCCACCCAGAGCTTCAGCTTGAGCAAGGCCGGGAGAGTTTGGGGTTGGAATTGGGGATTTCACCGTGTCCCCTCTGTCCGTCTGTCCGTCTGTCCCTCTGTCCCTCTGTCCCTCTGTCCCCTCCCTGTCCCTCTGTCCCTCTGTCCCTCTCTGTCCCTCTGTCCTTCTGTCCCCCTGTCCCTCTGTCCCCCTCTGTCCCCCCTCTGTCCCTCTGTCCCCTCTCTGTCCCTCTGTCCTTCTCTGTCCCTCTGTCCCCCCTCTGTCCCTCTGTCCCCTCTCTGTCCCCTCCCTGTCCCTCTGTCCCCTCTCTGTCCCCTCTCTGTCCCCTCTCTGTCCCCTCTCTGTCCCTCTGTCCCCCTCTGTCCCCTCTCTGTCCCCTCTCTGTCCCTCTGTCCGTCCGGCCCCAGGCGCCATCCGCAGTTTCGGCTCGGCCAAGGCCCGCTACGACTTCAGCGCTCGGGACCGGACGGAGCTGTCGCTGCGGGAAGGGGACATCGTCCGTGTCCTCAGCAAGAAGGGGCACCCCGGCTGGTGGAAGGGGGAGATCTACGGCCGGGTACGGCCCCGTCCCCACCCCACAGGGTCCATAGGGTCACTCCAGGCCCCCCTGAACCCATCCCCACCCCACAGGGTCACTCCAGACCCCCCTGACCCCACCCCCACCCCACAGGGTCCATAGGGTCACTCCAGGCCCCCCTGACCCCGTAGCCACCCCACAGGGTCACTCCAGGCCCCCCTGACCCCATCCCCACCCCACAGAGTCACTTCATGTCCCCCTGACCCCGTCCCCACCCCACAGAGTCACTCCAGGCCCCCCTGACCCCATCCCCACCCCACAGGGTCACTCCAGGCCCCCCTGACCGCATCCCCACCCCACAGAGTCCATAGGGTCACTCCAGACCCCCTGACCCCGTCCCCACCCCACAGGGTCCATAGGGTCACTCCAGACCCCCCTGACCCCGTCCCCACCCCACAGGGTCACTCCAGACCCCCCTGACCCCGTCCCCACCCCACAGGGTCCATAGGGTCACTCCAGGCCCCCCTGACCCCGTCCCCACCCCACAGGGTCACTCCAGACCCCCCTGACCCCATCCCCACCCCACAGGGTCCATAGGGTCACTCCAGGCCCCCTGACCCCATCCCCACCCCACGTGGTCAGTGGGGTCAGTGGGGTCACCCCACACCCCTGCCCCCCACCCCACATGGTCAATGGGGTCACCCCACACCCCTGCCCCCCACCCCACATGGTCAGTGGGGTCACCCCACACCGCTGCCCCCCTCCCCACATGGTCAGTAGGGTCACCCCACACCGCTGCCCCCCTCCCCACATGGTCAGTGGGGTCACCCCACGCCCCCTTACCCCATCCCCACCCCACATGGTCAGTGGGGTCAGTGGGGTCACCCCACACCCCTGCCCCCCACCCCACATGGTCAGTGGGGTCACCCCACGCCGCTGCCCCCTGCCCTGACCCGTCCCCTCTCCCCAGGTCGGGTGGTTTCCCGCCAATTACGTGGACGAGGATTATTCGGATTATTGCTGACGTGGCCGCCCCGAATCCGCCTCCCCCGATGACCCCAAAACCCCAAATCCCGTTAATTTATGCTTCTTCCCGCCCGGGAGGGACAATAAACGAGGATGAGGATGAGGATGAGGATGAAGATGAGCTCCAGAGGGGGATTTTACGGGAAAGGGCCCCGAATGTCCGGGCTTGGCACGGAATTCCAGGAAAAGGCCGCGAATGTCCGGCCGGGGGCAGAGGTCAAGGCCGGACACTTGGGTTGGATCCCTGGGATGGATCCAGGTGTCCAAGCAGGGATGAGTCCGGCAGGAAGGGAATTCCGGGATTACGGGACCGGAATTCTGGGATTTTGGGAAGGGAATTCCGGGATTTGGGGACGGGAATTCCGGGATTACGGGAAGGGAATTTCGGGATTTTGAAAAGGGAATTCCGGGATTTTGGGAAGGGAATTCCAGGATTTTGGGAAGGGACACGGGGTGGGTCGGACAGGGATTTGTCCAGGGGGGGTTCTGGGAAGTGGGGTCCAAGTGTCCGGAGAGGGGTGGGGTTGTGGGGTCAGTGTGTCCGGACAGGGGTGGGATTGTGGGGTCAGTGTGTCCGGACAGGGGTCCAGGTGTCCAGCAGGGGTGGGATTGTGGGGTCAGTGTGTCCGGACAGGGGTCAGTGTGTCCGGAGAGGGATGGGATTGTGGGGTCAGTGTGTCCGGACCGGGGTCAGTGTGTCCGGACAGGGATGGGGTTGTGGGGTCAGTGTGTCCGGCAGGGATGGGATTGTGGGGTCAGTGTGTCCGGACAGGGGTCCAGGTGTCCAGCAGGGGTGGGATTGTGGGGTCAGTGTGTCCGGACAGGGGTGGGATTGTGGGGTCAGTGTGTCCGGACAGGGGTCCAGGTGTCCGGACAGGGGTGGGGTTGTGGGGTCAGTGTGTCCGGACAGGGGTCAGTGTGTCCGGACAGGGATGGGGTTGTGGGGTCAGTGTGTCCGGACAGGGGTCCAGGTGTCCAGACAGGGGTGGGATTGTGGGGTCAGTGTGTCCGGACAGGGATGGGATTGTGGGGTCAGTGTGTCCGGCAGGGGTGGGATTGTGGGGTCAGTGTGTCCGGGAAGGGGTCCAGGTGTCCGGACAGGGATGGGATTGTGGGGTCAGTGTGTCCGGACAGGGGTGGGATTGTGGGGTCAGTGTGTCCGGACAGGGGTCAGTGTGTCCAGCAGGGGTGGGATTGTGGGGTCAGTGTGTCCGGACAGGGGTCAGTGTGTCCGGACAGTGATGGGATTGTGGGGTCAGTGTGTCCGGACAGGGGTCCAGGTGTCCAGCAGGGGTGGGGTTGTGGGGTCAGTGTGTCCAGACAGGGGTCAGTGTGTCCGGACAGGGATGGGATTGTGGGGTCAGTGTGTCCGGACAGGGGTCAGTGTGTCCGGACAGGGATGGGGTTGTGGGGTCAGTGTGTCCGGACAGGGGTCCAGGTGTCCAGCAGGGGTGGGATTGTGGGGTCATTCCCTCCACCATCCGATCCTTTGGGATCAGCTCCGAGTGTCCACCCATGGCCACCCCAGCCCGGCCATTCCACGCCACGAGTGACCACCGGCCTCAGCCCGGTGCGGAGAGGGAAGGACTGGGGGGGGGAGGGAAGCGGTTTTTGGGGCCGGCCGGTGGCTCGGGGCCAGTCGAGGCCGGTCGAGGCCACTTCCCCTTTACCGCTGGCTCCGTGGGGCCACCGCGTCCCCTCCTGGGCCACCGCGTCCCCTCCTGGGCCACCGTGTCCCCTCCGGCCGTGCCATGGGCTGCCCCCCCCCTCGCCATTTGGCTCCAGAGTGAGTTGGGGTCACCCCACACCCGGGGCGGTGGAGTTTTGGGGGGGGCGGGGGGGGGAATGGAGGGAAATGGGAAAAGGGAAACTGAGGCAGGGAGGGAAGTTTGGGGGGAGGGCTGGGAGAGGTGCTGGGCCGAGCAGCCCAAACCGGCCTGAAACGGTCCCAAACCTGCCCAAAATTGCCCCAAAACTGCCTGAAATGATCCCCAAATGCTCTGAAATTGCCCCGAACTGCCTAAAATTGCCCCAAAATGGCCCTAAATCACCCCAAATCGGCCTGAAATTGCCCCCAAACTGCCTGAAATCTCCCCAAATCCTCCCAAAACAGCCTGAAATCACCCCCAAATGGCCTGAAATTGCCCCGAAATGCCTGAAATTGCCCCAAAACTGCCTGAAAACACCCCCAAACAGCCCGAAATCCTCCCAAACTGGCCTGAATTCACCCCCAAAGGACCTGGAATTGCCCCAAACCAGCCTGAAAATGCCCCAAAATGGCCCCAAATCATCCCAAATCGGCCTGAAATTGCCCCGAAATTTCCTGAAATCACCCCAAAAAAGGAGAAATTCGACCCAAAAAGAGGGAATTTGTCTCCCCACCCCCCACCAAGGTTTTGAACCCTCTGGGGGTGTGGAGACCCAAAAAAAGGGGGATTGGCCCCAAAAAGGAAGGGGATTGACCCTAAAAAAAGGGGGAGGGGGGTCAAGTCCCGAGGAGGGAAAAACGCCCTGAAAATTGGGGATTGAGCCCCAAAATCCAGGGATTTTCCTGCAAAAAAAAAAGGGGGATTTTGGGTGCCCAAACCGGGCTTTGACCACCCCCCCCCCGCAGTTGGGTGTTCGGGGTCCTGCGGGAGGGGCCACGCTCGGAGGCGACACTGATGGACCCCCCCTTGTCCCCCCCTCTGTCCCCCCCGTGTCCCCTGGGTGTCCTCTGGGTGTCCCTGGGTGCCCCCTGGGTGTCCTCTGGGTGTCCCCTGGGTGTCCCCTCCGTGTCCCCCTGGGTGTCCCCTCTGTGTCCTCCCCGTGTCCTCTGGGTGTCCCCTGTCTGTCCCTTGGGTGTCCCCCGGGTGTCCCCCGGGTGTCCCCCCTGTGTCCTCCCCGTGTCCCTTGGGTGTCCCTGGGTGACCTCCGGGTGTCCCCTGGGTATCCCCCCTGTGTCGTCCCCGTGTCCCCTGGCTGTCCCCTGGGTGTCCCTTGGGTGCCCCCCGGTGTCCCTTGGGTGTCCCTGGGTGCCCCCGGGTGTCCCCTGGGTATCCCCCCTGTGTCCTCCCCGTGTCCCCTGGCTGTCCCCTGGGTGTCCCTTGGGTGCCCCCGGGTGTCCCCTGGGTGTCCCCTCTGTGTCCTCCCCGTGTCCTCTGGGTGTCCTCTGGGTGTCCCCTCCGTGTCCCCCTGGGTGTCCTCTGGGTGTCCCCTGGGTGTCCCCTGTCTGTCCCTTGGGTGTCCTCTGGGTGTCCCCTGGGTGTCCCCCTGGGTGTCCTCTGGGTGTCCCCTGGGTGCCCCCCGGTGTCCCTTGGGTGTCCCTGGGTGCCCTCGGGTGTCCCCTGGGTATCCCCCCTGTGTCCTCCCCGTGTCCTCTGGGTGTCCCCTGGGTGTCCCCTGTCTGTCCCTTGGGTGTCCTCTGGGTGTCCTCTGGGTGTCCCCTGGGTGTCCCCCGGGTGTCCCCTGAGTGTCCCCCCTGTGTCCTCCCCGTGTCCCTTGGGTGTCCCCTGGGTGTCCCCTGGGTGCCCCTGGGTGCCCCTGGGTGTCCCCCGGGTGTCCTGTGGGTGTCCTCTGGGTGTGCCCTCCGTGTCCCTTGGGTGTCCCCTGGGTGTCCCCTGGGTGTCCCCTGGGTGTCCCCCCTGTGTCCCCTGGGTGTCCCCCTGGGTGTCCCCCGTGTGTCCCCCCTTGTCCCCCCCTTGTTCCCCTGGGTGTCCCCCTGCTCTCCCCTGGGTGTCCCCCCTGTGTCCCCTGGGTGTCCCCCTGGGTGTCCCCCTGGGTGTCCCCCTGGGTGTCCCCCCTGTGTCCCCCTGGGTGTCCCCCTGGGTGTCCCTCGGGTGTCCCCAGCGCTGTGCCGGGTGCTGCCGTATCTGATCTCCAGCGGGAGAGACCCCCGGAATGAGGTGGGGAGAGGGACGGGGAGGGAGAGAGGGGGAGGGGGGACAGAGGGATGGACGGAGGGATGGACAGAGGGAGGGACAGAGGGAGGGATGGACAGGAGGGAGGGACAGAGGGATGGACGGAGGGAGGGATGGACAGGAGGGTGGACAGAGGGATGGAGAGAGGGAGGGACAGAGGGAGGGATGGACAGGAGGGAGGGACAGAGGGATGGACGCAGGGAGGGACAGAGGGAGGGATGGAAGGAGGGAGGGATGGACAGAGGGATGGACAGAGGGAGGGAGGGATGGAGGGATGGACACGGGGAGGGATGGACGGAGGGGAGGGATGGACAGAGGGATGGACGGATGGAGGGAGGGCTGGGCAGGCCCGACCCTCTCCCCTGTCCCCCTCCCTGTCCCTCTCCCCGTCCCTCTCCCTGTCCCTCTCCCCGTCCCTCTCCCTGTCCCCTCTCCCCGTCTCTCTCCCCTCTCCCCTGTCCCTGTCCCTGTCCCTGTTCCCCTCCCGGTCCCTCTCCCCTGTCCTTGTCCCTGTCCCTCTCCCCGTCCCCTCTCCCCTGTCCCCTGTCCCCCTCCCTGTCCCCTCTCCCTGTCCCCCTCCCTGTCCTCTTCCCGTCCCTCTCCCTGTCCCCTCTCCCCTGTCCCCTCCCCTGTCCCCTCTCTGTCCCCCCTTCCCTCTCCCCCTCCCTGTCCCCTGTCCCCTCCCCTCTCCCCTCTCCCCTCTCCCCTCTCCCCTCTCCCCTCTCCCCTCTCCCCTCTCCCCTCTCCCTTCTCCCCATCCCTCTCCCCTCTCCCGTCCCTCTCCCCGTCCCCTCTCCCCTCTCCCCTCTCCCTGTTCCTCTCCCTGTCCCCTCTCCCCGTCCCCTCTCCCTGATCCTCTCCATGTCCCCTCCCTGTCCCCTCCCCGTCCCCCTCCCCTGTCCCCTCCCTGTCCCTCTCCCTGCCCCTCTCCCCGTCTCTCTCCCCTCTCCCCTCTCCCCTGTCCCCGTCCCTCTCCCTGTCCCCCTCCCTATCCCTCTCCCCTGTCCCCTCCCTGTCCCCTCCCTGTCCCCTCCCTGTCCCCTCTCCCTGTCCCCTCCCTGTCGCAGACGCTGCCCCAGGACCCGCAGTGTCCCCAGCTGAGGGCCAGCCCCGAGCTCCTGGCGGCCGCCTGCGAGGGACGCGGCCTGGAGGTGGCACCTGTGTGACGTCCGTGTGTCACCTGTGTGTCACCTGTGTCACCTGTGTGTCACCCCTGTGTCACCTGTGTGTCACCTGTGTGACGTCCGTGTGTCACCTGTGTGACCTGTGTCACCTGTGTGTCACCTGTGTCACCTGTGTGTGTCCTGTGTCACCCCTGTGTCACCTGTGTGTCACCTGTGTGACCTGTGTGTGTCCTGTGACACCTGTGTGACGTCCGTGTGTCACCTGTGTCACCCCTGTGTCACCTGTGTGTCACCCCTGTGTCACCTGTGTGTCACCTGTGTGACGTCCGTGTGTCACCTGTGTGTGTCCTGTGTCACCTGTGTGTCACCTGTGTCACCTGTGTGTGTCCTGTGTCACCCCTGTGTTGCCCCTGTGTCACCTCAGTCACCCTCTGTCACCCCGTGTCACCCCTGTGTAACTCCGTGTCACCTGTGTGTGTCCTGTGTCACCCCTGTGTCACCTGTGTCACCTCGTGTCACCTGTGTCACCTCGTGTGTCACCTGTGTCACCCCTGTGTCACCCCTGTGTCACCCCTGTCCTACCCGTGTCACCCCTGTGTCACCCCTGTTTAACCTGTGCATGTCCTGTGTCACCCCTGTGTCACCTCCTGTGTCACCCCTGTGCCACCTCTGTCACTCCGTGTCACCTCCTGTGTCACCCCTGTGTCACCCCTGTGTCAACCCCGTGTCACCTCCTGTGTCACCCCTGTGTCACCTGTGCATGTCCTGTGTCACCCTGTGTCACCCCCGTGTCACCTCCTGTGTCACCCCTGTGTCACCCGTGCATGTCCTGTGTCACCCCGTGTATCCCGTGTCACCCCTGTGTCACCCCTGTGTCACCTGTGCATGTCCTGTGTCACCCCTGTGTCACCTGTGTCCTGTGCCACCTGTGTGTGTCCTGTTTCACCCCTGTGTCACCCCTGTGTCCCCTCCTGTGTCACCTCCTGTGTCACCCATGCATGTCCTGTGTCACCCCTGTGTGTCCCGTGTCACCCCGTGTCCCCTCCTGTGTCACCCCTGTGTCACTTGTGTCACCCGTGTCACTCCGTGTCACCTCCTGTGTGTCCTGTGTGTCACCCCTGTGTCACCTCCTGTGTCACCTCCTGTGTCACCTCCTGTGTGTCCTGTGTGTCACCTCCTGTGTCACCCCTGTGTCACCTCCTGTGTGTCCTGTGTGTCACCCCTGTGTCACCTCCTGTGTCACCTCCTGTGTCACCCCTGTGTCACCTCCTGTGTCACCTCCTGTGTCACCCCTGTGTCACCCCCCGTGTCCTCACCTGCGCCCCCGAGGGACACAGCCTGGAGGTGGTACCTGTGTGACATCTCTGTCACCCCCTGTGTCACCTGTGTGTGTCCTGTGTCACCCCTGTGTCACCCCTGTGTCACCCCTGTCCCACCCTCTGTCACCCGTCACCTCCTGTGTCACCCCGTGTCACCTCCTGTGTGTGTCCTGTGTCACCCCTGTGTCACCTCCTGTGTCACCTCCTGTGTCACCTCCTGTGTCACCTTCTGTTTAACCTGTGCATGTCCTGTGTCACCTCCTGTGTCACCCCTGTCCCACCCGTGTCACCCCTGTGTCACCTCCTGTGTCACCCCTGTCCCACCTGTGTGTGTCCTATGTCACCTCCTGTGTCACCTGTGTGTGTCCTGTGTCACCCCTGTCCCACCCGTGTCAACTCCTGCGTCAACTCCTGCGTCACCTCCTGTGTCACCCCTGTGTCACCTCCTGTGTGTCCTGTGTGTCATCCCTGTGTCACCCCTGTGTCCCCTCCTGTGTCCGCTCCTGTGTCACCTCCTGTGTCACCCCTGTGTCACCCCCCGTGTCCTCACCTGCGCCCCCGAGGGACACAGCCTGGAGGTGGCACCTGTGTGACATCTCTGTCACCCCCTGTGTCACCTGTGTGTGTCCTGTGCCACCCCTGTGTCACCCCTGTGTCACCCCTGTCCCACCCTCTGTCACCCGTCACCTCCTGTGTCACCCCGTGTCACCTCCTGTGTGTGTCCTGTGTCACCCCTGTGTCACCTCCTGTGTCACCTCCTGTGCCACCTGTGTGTGTCCTGTGTCACCCCTGTCCCACCCGTGTCACCCCTGTGTCACCTCCTGTGTCACCCCTGTGTCACCCCTGTGTCACCTCCTGTGTCACCCCTGGGTCACCTCCTGTGTGTCCTGTGTGTCACCCCTGTGTCACCCCTGTGTCACCTCCTGTGTCACCCCCTGTGTCACCCCTGTGTCACCTGTGTGTGTCCTGTGTTACCTCTTGTGTCACCTGTGTGTGTCCTGTGCCACCCCTGTGTCACCCCTGTGTCACCCCTGGGTCACCTCCTGTGTCCCCTCCTGTGTCACCTGTGTCACCCCTGTGTCCCCTCCTGTGTCCCCTGTCCCCCCCCAGCCGTGCCCCCTGTGCCCCCCGTGCCACCCCTGTCCCCGCTGTCCCCTCAGGTGGCCCTGGCCCGTCTCCACCTGGCCGCGCTCCGCGATTCCGGCTCCGGCTCCGGCTCCGGCCCCGGCCCCGGCCCCGGCGTGGCGCGGGTGCTCCGCGGCTCCGAGGGGCTCGTGCTGGGGGCGGCTCTGGGGGGGCCCCCCGGAGCCCCCCAGAACTTCAGCACCCGCGTCCTGGGTATGGCGGGGCCCCAAAACCCCAAAAAACCCAAAAACCAACCCAAAACCCCAAAAACCCCCCAAAATCTCCCCAAATCCCCCAGAACTTCAGCACCCCTGTCCTGGGTATGGCAGGGCTCCAAAACCCCAAAAAACCCCAAAACCCAACCCAAAACCAACCCAAAGTCTGCCCAAATCCCCCCCAAAGCAACCCAAAATCCCTCCCGGAGCCCCCCAGAACTTCAGCACCCACGTTCTGGGTATGGCGAGGCCCCAAAACCCCAAAAACCCCCAAAACCAGCCCAAAACCCCAAAAATCCCCCAAAAGCAACCCAAAAATCCCTCCCGGAGCCCCCCAGAACTTCAGCACCCGCGTCCTGGGTATGGCGGGGCCCCAAAACCCCAAAAAACCCAAAAACCAACCCAAAACCCCAAAAACCCCCCAAAATCTCCCCAAATCCCCCAGAACTTCAGCACCCCTGTCCTGGGTATGGCAGGGCTCCAAAACCCCAAAACCCAACCCAAAACCAACCCAAAATCTGCCCAAATCCACCCCAAAGCAACCCAAAATCCCTCCCGGAGACCCCCAGAACTTCAGCACCCCTGTTCTGGGTATGGCAGGGCCCCAAAACCCCAAAAAATCCCCCAAAAACCAACCCAAAACCCCAAAAATCATCCAAAACCAACCCAAAATCTCCCCAAATCCCTCCAGAACTTCAGCACCCACGTCCTGGGTATGGCAGGGCCCCAAAACCCCAAAAAACCCCAAAACCGACCCAAAAATCCCTCCCGGAGCCCCCCAGAACTTCAGCACCCGCATCCTGGGTATGGCGGGGCCCCAAACCCCCAAAAAACCCCCAAACCAACCCAAAACCCCAAAAACCCCCCAAAATCTCCCCAAATCCCCCAGAACTTCAGCACCCCTGTCCTGGGTACAGCAGGGCCCCAAAACCCCAAAACCCAACCCAAAACAGACCCAAAATCTGCCCAAATCCCCCCCAAAGCAACCCAAAATCCCTCCCGGAGCCCCCCAGAACTTCAGCACCCACGTCCTGGGTATGGCGGGGCCCCAAAACCCCAAAAAACCCCAAAACCAACCCAAAACCCCAAAAATCCCCCAAAACCAACCCAAAATCTCCCCAAATCCCTCCAGAACTTCAGCACCCCTGTCCTGGGTATGGCAGGGCTCCAAAACCCCAAAAAACCCCAAAACCAACCCAAAACCCCAAAAATCCCCCAAAACCAACCCAAAAATCCCTCCTGGAGCTCCCCAGAACTTCAGCACCCATGTCCTGGATATGGCAGGGCCCCAAAACCCCAAAAAACCCCAAAACCAACCCAAAACCGACCCAAATCCCTCCAGAACTTCAGCACCCCCGTCCTGGGTATGGCGGGGCCCCAAAACCCCAAAAATCCCCAAAACCAACCCAAAATCTCCCCAAATCCCTCCAGAACTTCAGCACCCCTGTCCTGGGTATGGCGGGGCCCCAAAACCCCAAAAAACCCCAAAACCAACCCAAAACCCCAAAAATCCCCCAAACCAACCCAAAACCCCAAAATCTCCCCAAATCCCTCCAGAACTTCAGCACCCCTGTTCTGGGTATGGCAGGGCCCCAAAACCCCAAAAAACCCCAAAACCAACCCAAAACCCCAAAAATCCCCCAAACCAACCCAAAACCCCAAAATCTCCCCAAATCCCTCCAGAACTTCAGCACCCCCACATCCTGGGTATGGCGGGGCCCCAAAACCCCAAAAAATCCCCCCAAACCAACCCAAAACCCCAAAAATCATCCAAAACCAACCCAAAATCTCCCCAAATCCCTCCAGAACTTCAGCACCCCTGTCCTGGATATGGCAGGGCCCCAAAACCCCAAAAAAACCCCAAAACCAACCCAAAACCGACCCAAATCCCTCCAGAACTTCAGCACCCCCATCCTGGGTATGGCGGGGCCCCAAAACCCCAAAAAATCCCCCAAAACCAACCCAAAACCCCAAAAATCCCAAAAAACCAACCCAAAAATCCCTCCCGGAGCCCCCCAGAACTTCAGCACCCCTGTCCTGGGTATGGCGGGGCCCCAAATCCCCCTAAAAACCCAACAAAACCCCCCAAAAATCATCCAAAACCACCCAAAATATCCTCAACCCCCCCAAACCTCCCCAAATTCGCCCAAAAACCCCCAAAAATCCCCCCAACCCCCCCCAAACCCCCCCAACCCCCAAGACGTCATCAGCCCCCCCCAAACCCTCAGGATCCCCCCCAAAAATCCCCTAAAATCCACCCGGGGGGGTTCCCTTTGGCCCCTCCCAGGTAAAAACCCCAAAATCGCCTTTTTTCACCCCAAATCAGAGTTCTGGGGCTCCAAACTCCCTAAACCCCCCAAATCCTCCCCAAAAAACCCTTCCCAGACCCCCCAAAAAATCCGATTTTGGGGTCCCTTCGGCCCCTTCCAGGGGTTCCCTGAGCTCGGGGGTGCCTGGGCTGGGTAAAAAACCCCAAAATCGCCTTTTTTCACCCCAAATCAGAGCCGGAGGCACCTTTAGGTGGCCCCAACCCCCAAATCCTCAGAGACCCCAAAAAACCCTTCCCAGCCCCCCCAAAAATCCGATTTTGGGGTCCCTTCGGCCCCTCCCAGGGGTTCCCTGAGCTCGGGGGTGCCTGGGCTGGTTAAAAAACCCCAAAATCGCCTTTTTTCACCCCAAATCAGAGTTCTGGGGCTCCAAACACCCGAAACCCACAAATCCTCCCCAAAAAACCCTTCCCAGACCCCCAAAAAATCCGATTTTGGGGTCCCTTCGGCCCCTCCCGGGGGTTCCCTGAGCTCGGGGGTGCCTGGGCTGGCTAAAAAACCCCAAAATCACCGTTTTTCACCCCAAAACGCAGACGGAGACACCTTTAGGTGGCCCCAACCCCCAAATCCTCCCCAAAAAACCCTTCCCAGACCCCCAAAAAATCCGATTTTGGGGTCCCTTCGGCCCCTCCCAGGGGTTCCCTGGCTGGTTAAAAACCCCAAAATCGCCTTTTTTCACCCCAAATCAGAGCTGGAGGCACCTTTAGGTGGCCCCAACCCCCAAATCCTCAGAGATCCCAAAAAACCCTTCCCAACCCCCCCAAAAAATCCGATTTTGGGGTCCCTTCGGCCCCTCCCGGGGGTTCCCTGAGCTCGGGGATGCCTGGGCTGGGTAAAAACCCCAAAATCGCCTTTTTTCACCCCAAATCAGAGCCTGTGGCACCTTTAGGTGGCCCCAACCCCCAAATCCTCCCCAAAAAACCCTTCCCAGCCCCCCCAAAAAATCCGATTTTGGGGTCCCTTTGGCCCCTTTCGGGGGTTCCCTGAGCTCGGGGGTGCCTGGGCTGGGTAAAAACCCCAAAATCGCCTTTTTTCACCCCAAATCAGAGCCGGAGGCACCTTTAGGTGGCCCCAACCCCCAAATCCTCAGAGACCCCAAAAAACCCTTCCCAACCCCCCCAAAAAATCCGATTTTGGGGTCCCTTCGGCCCCTCCCGGGGGTTCCCTGAGCTCGGGGGTGCCTGGGCTGGGTAAAAAAACCCCAAAATCGCCTTTTTTCACCCCAAATCAGAGTTCTGGGGCTCCAAACACCCGAAACCCACAAATCCTCCCCAAAAAACCCTTCCCAGACCCCCAAAAAATCCGATTTTGGGGTCCCTTCGGCCCCTCCCGGGGGTTCCCTGAGCTCGGGGGTGCCTGGGCTGGGTAAAAAAACCCCAAATCGCCTTTTTTCACCCCAAAAGGCAGACGGAGGCACCTTAGGTGGCCCCAACCCCCAAATCCTCCCCAAAAAACCCTTCCCAGACCCCCAAAAATCCGATTTTGGGGTCCCTTCAGCCCCTCCCAGGGGTTCCCTGGCTGGCTAAAAACCCCAAAATCGCCTTTTTTCACCCCAAATCAGAGTTCTGGGGCTCCAAACCTCCTAAACCCCCAAATCCTCCCCAAAAAACCCTTCCCAGACCCCCCAAAAAATCCGATTTTGGGGTCCCTTCGGCCCCTCCCAGGGGTTCCCTGAGCTCGGGGGTGCCTGGGCTGGGTAAAAAACCCCAAAATCGCCTTTTTTCACCCCAAAACGCAGACGGAGGCACCTTTAGGCGGCCCCAACCCCCAAATCCTCCCCAAAATACCCTTCCCAGACCCCCAAAAAATCCGATTTTGGGGTCCCTTCGGCCCCTCCCAGGGGTTCCCTGGCTGGCTAAAAACCCCAAAATCGCCTTTTTTCACCCCAAATCAGAGCCGGAGGCACCTTTAGGTGGCCCCAACCCCCAAATCCTCAGAGACCCCAAAAACCCTTCCCAACCCCCCCAAAAATCCGATTTTGGGGTCCCTTCGGCCCCTCCCAGGGGTTCCCTGGCTGGCTAAAAATCCCAAAATCGCCTTTTTTCACCCCAAATCAGAGCCGGAGGCACCTTTAGGTGGCCCCAACCCCCAAATCCTCAGAGACCCCAAAAAACCCTTCCCACCCCCCCCAAAAAATCCGATTTTGGGGTCCCTTTGGCCCCCCCAAAAATCCGATTTTGGGGTCCCTTCAGCCCCTCCCAGGGGTTCCCTGGCTGGCTAAAAACCCCAAAATCGCCTTTTTTCACCCCAAATCAGAGTTCTGGGGCTCCAAACACCCGAAACCCACAAATCCTCCCCAAAAAACCCTTCCCAGCCCCCCCAAAAAATCCGATTTTGGGGTCCCTTCGGCCTCTCCCAGGGGTTCCCTGAGCTCGGGGGTGCCTGGGCTGGCTAAAAAAACCCAAAATCGCCTT
The DNA here is from genome assembly GCA_028536675.1 of Aphelocoma californica. NCBI lineage: Eukaryota > Metazoa > Chordata > Aves > Passeriformes > Corvidae > Aphelocoma > Aphelocoma californica. Next base: position 268,895 of record JAQMYR010000035.1, on the reverse strand, counting down.
TTTTCACCCCAAATCAGAGCCGGAGGCACCTTTAGGTGGCCCCAACCCCCAAATCCTCAGAGACCCCAAAAAACCCTTCCCAACCCCCCCAAAAAATCCGATTTTGGGGTCCCTTCGGCCCCTCCCGGGGGTTCCCTGAGCTCGGGGGTGCCTGGGCTGGGTAAAAAACCCCAAAATCGCCTTTTTTCACCCCAAATCAGAGTTCTGGGGCTCCAAACACCCGAAACCCACAAATCCTCCCCAAAAAACCCTTCCCAGCCCCCCCAAAAAATCCGATTTTGGGGTCCCTTCGGCCCCTCCCAGGGGTTCCCTGGCTGGTTAAAAACCCCAAAATCGCCTTTTTTCACCCCAAATCAGAGTTCTGGGGCTCCAAACACCCGAAACCCACAAATCCTCCCCAAAAAACCCTTCCCAGCCCCCCCAAAAAATCCGATTTTGGGGTCCCTTCGGCCCCTCCCAGGGGTTCCCTGGCTGGTTAAAAACCCCAAAATCGCCGTTTTTCACCCCAAATCAGAGCCGGAGGCACCTTTAGGTGGCCCCAGCCCCCAAATCCTCAGAGACCCCCAAAAACCCTTCCCAACCCCCCCAAAAAATCCGATTTTGGGGTCCCTTCGGCCCCTCCCGGGGGTTCCCTGAGCTCGGGGGTGCCTGGGCTGGGTAAAAACCCCAAAATCACCGTTTTTCACCCCAAAACGCAGACGGAGACACCTTTAGGTGGCCCCAACCCCCAAATCCTCCCCAAAAAACCCTTCCCAGACCCCCAAAAATCTGATTTTGGGGTCCCTTCGGCCCCTCCCAGGGGTTCCCTGGCTGGCTAAAAACCCCAAAATCGCCTTTTTTCACCCCAAATCAGAGCCGGAGGCACCTTTAGGTGGCCCCAACCCCCAAATCCTCAGAGACCCCAAAAACCCGTCCCAAACACCCCAAAAAGTCCGATTTTGGGGTCCCTTCGGCCCCTCCCGGGGGTTCCCTGAGCTCGGGGGTGCCTGGGCTGGGTAAAAAACCCCAAAATCGCCTTTTTTCACCCCAAATCAGAGTTCTGGGGCTCCAAACACCTGAAACCCACAAATCCTCCCCAAAAAACCCTTCCCAGCCCCCCCAAAAATCCGATTTTGGGGTCCCTTCGGCCCCTCCCAGGGGTTCCCTGAGCTCGGGGGTGCCTGGGCTGGCTAAAAAACCCCAAAATCGCCTTTTTTCACCCCAAATCAGAGCCGGAGGCACCTTTAGGTGGCCCCAACCCCCAAATCCTCAGAGACCCCAAAAAACCCTTCCCAACCCCCCCAAAAAATCCGATTTTGGGGTCCCTTCGGCCCCTCCCAGGGGTTCCCTGAGCTCGGGGGTGCCTGGGCTGGGTAAAAAAACCCCAAAATCGCCTTTTTTCACCCCAAATCAGAGTTCTGGGGCTCCAAACACCCGAAACCCACAAATCCTCCCCAAAAAACCCTTCCCAGACCCCCAAAAAATCCGATTTTGGGGTCCCTTCGGCCCCTCCCAGGGGTTCCCTGAGCTCGGGGGTGCCTGGGCTGGCTAAAAAACCCCAAAATCGCCGTTTTTCACCCCAAAACGCAGACGCGGCCGCGCAGGTGCTGGGCGGGCGCTGCCCCCAGGCCCGGCTGGAGCTGGAGGTGGGCGAGGACTCGCTGAGCGTCCCTTGCCCGCAGGTGCTGGGCTACCGGAGGACAGGTGAGGCCACCGACCCCAAAAACCCTTGAAAAACCCTAAAAACCAAAAAAAACAGCGAAAAAAAAATTTTAAAAATAGTTAAAAATCCGAAAAAAAGGTGAAAAAAAGGTGAAAAAAACTTGGGGAAAAGAGGGGAAAATGAGAAAAAAAAAATCACTTTAAAAGGCGAAAAAGGCCCTGAAAAAACAAAATAAAGAATGTCAAAAAATAGAAATAATCCGAAAAAAACAGGAAAAACTGAAAAAACGGAAAAAATCTGGAAAAAAATGAAAAAAATTGAAAAGAACTGAAAAAATCTGGAAAGAAACTGAAAAAAACTGAAAAAACCCTAGAGGAAACCTGAAAAAATCCTAAAAAAACACAGAAAAACCCAAAAAAGTCCTTAAAAAATGAAAAAAACGAAAAAGAAGGAAAAACAGGGAAAAAGAGGAAAAAAACTGGAAAAAAACTGGAAAAAAAATTTAAAAACCCGAAAAACCCTAAAAAACCCTAAATAAAATTTTAAAATCTTTAAAAAAAACCAAAAAATCCCCTGAAAAACCCTAAAAAAAACCTGAAAAAAAACCCTAAAAAAATCCTAAAAAAACCTAAAAAACCCCTGAAAAAAACTCCTAAAAATCCTAAAAAACCCTGAAAAACCCCAAAAGAAAAACCCTAAAAAACCGCTGAAAAAACTCCTAAACAAATCCTAAAAAATCCTGAAAAACCCTAAAAGAAAAACCCTAAAAAACCCTAAAAAACCATTAAAAATCTGAAAAAAACCCAAAAAAACCCTAAAAAACCCTGAAAAAAAACCCTAAAAAAATCCTAAAAAACCTGAAAAACCCTAAAAGAAAAACCCTGAAAAACCCTAAAAAAACCCTAAAAAATATCTAAAAATCTGAAAAAAAAAACAAATACAAAAAAACCCTGAAAAACCCTAAAAAAACCCTGAAAAAAACCCTAAAAATTCCTAAAAAACCTGAAAAACCCTAAAAGAAAAACCCTAAAAAACCCTAAAAAAACCACTAAAAATCCCTAAAAAAAAAAACCTTAAAAACCCTTAAAAAAACCCCAAAAAAACCCCAACCCCCCGCCCCAAATATCCCCAAACCCCCCCCAAAATCCCCCAAATTTGGGGTTCATTGGGGTTTTTTAGGGTTTGTTTGGGGTTTTTTGGGGGGATTTTGGGGTTTGGGTGCATTTGGGGTGGGGTTTTTGGGGGATTTGGGGTGGGTTTGGGGTTTTTGGGTTTTGGGGATATTTGGGGTGGGGTTTGGGGTTTTTGGGGTTTGGGGTTTTGGGGGATTTTTGGGGATTTTTGGTTTTTTTTTGGGGGGGTTTTGAGGATATTTGGGGTGGGGTTTGGGGTTTTTGGGGTTTTGGGGTCCATTTGGGGTGGATTTTTCGGGTTTTTTTTTGGGGTTTGGGGACATTTTGGGTGAGTTTATGGGGTTTTTTGGGTTTTGGGGTCCATTTTGGGTGAGTTTATGGTTTTTTGGGGGGTTTGGGGTCCATTTTGGGTGAGTTTATGGAGTTTTTTGGGGTTTGGGGACATTTTGGGTGAGTTTATGGGGTTTTTTGGGTTTTGGGGTCCATTTTGGGTGAGTTTATGGTTTTTTGGGGGGTTTGGGGTCCATTTTGGGTGAGTTTATGGAGTTTTTTGGGGTTTGGGGACATTTTGGGTGAGTTTATGGGGGTTTTTTTGTTTTGGGGTCCATTTTGGGTGAGTTTATGGGGTTTTTTGGGTTTTGGGGTACATTTTGGGCTGGTTTCTCGGGGTTTTTTGGGTTTTGGGGTACATTTATGAGGTTTTTTGGATTTGGGGTACATTTATGGGGTATTTTTGGATTCTGGGGTACATTTATGGGGTTTTTTGGGTTCTGGGGTACATCTATGGGGTTTTTTGGATTTGGGGGTACATCTATGGGGTTTTTTGGGTTCTGGGGTACATTTATGGGGATTTTGGATTTTGGGGTACATTTATGGGTTTTTTTGGATTTGGGGTACATCTATCGGGATTTGGGCTTTTGGGGTACATTTATGGGGTTTTTTGGATTTTGTGGTACATCTATGGGTTTTTTTTGGGTTTTGGGGTACATCTATGGGGTTTTTTGGATTCTGGGGGCCCATCTATGGAGATTTTTGGGTTTGGGGGTACATCTATGGGGATTTTTGGGTTTTGGGGTACATCTATGGGGTTTTTTTGGGTTTTGTGGTACATCTATGGGGTTTTTTGGATTCTGGGGGCCCATCTATGGGGATTTTTGGGTTTGGGGGTACCTCTATGGGGTTTTTTGGATTTAAGGGTACATCTATGGGGATTTTTGGGGTTTGGGGGTACATCTATGGGGTATTTTGGATTTAAGGGTACATTTATGGGGATTTTTGGGTTTTGGGGTACATCTATGGGGTTTTTTGGATTTAATGGTACATTTATGGGGATTTTTGGGTTTGGGGGTACATCTATGGGGTTTTTTGGATTTAAAGGTTACATTTATGGGGATTTTTGGGTTTTGGGGTACATCTATGGGGTTTTTTTGGGGGGTTCTGACCCCGTTTCCGGGGCAGGGGCCGTGGCCGTGGCGTTCCTGGTCTACAAGGAGGGGCCGGAGCTGCTGGGGGGGGTCACCGAGGGGGGGCCGGGGTCCCTCAACTCCCGCGTGGTCGGGGGAGCCCTGGGGACGCCCGGGGGCGCCGATGACGTCGGCGATGACGTCACATCCGACGGCACCGCCGGCGGCGTCGGTGACGTCACCGCCAACGTCGTCACCAACGTCACCTTCAACGTCACCTTCACCCTCACCCTGAGGCACCGCACGGTGGGTGGGGGAGGGGGGGATGGGGGTTTTGGGGTCCCCTTGGGGTGGGGGGGGGGGGTCCCCTGAGGGATTTGGGGTGTCCTGGGTGGGTTTGGGGTCCCCTGAGGGATTTGGGGTGTCCTGGGTGGGTTTGGGGTCCCCTGGGGGAGGATTTGGGGTGTCCTGGGTGGGTTTGGAGTCCCCTGGGGGGGATTTGGGGTGTCCTGGGTGGATTTGGGGTCCCCTGGGGGGGGATTTGGGGTATCCTGGGTGGGTTTGGGGTCCCCTGAGGGAGGATTTGGGGTGTCCTGGGGTTCCTCTGGGTGTCCCCTGGGGGGGATTTGGGGTGTCCTGGGTGGGTTTGGGGTCCCCTTGGGGGTCTCCTGAAAGGTTTTGGGGTTCCCCTGAGGGATTTGGGGTATCCTGGGTGGGTTTGGGGTCCCTTTGAGGGTCCCTTGAGGTGTCCTGAAAGGTTTTGGGGTTCCCTTGAGGGATTTGGGGTGTCCTGGGTGGGTTTGGGGTCCCCTGGGGGGGATTTGGGGTGTCCTGGGTGGGTTTGGGGTCCCCTGGGGGGGATTTGGGGTGTCCTGGGTGGGTTTGGGGTCCCCTTAGGGCTCCTGAGAGGTTTTGGGGCTCCCTTGGGGGATTTGGGGTGTCCTGGGTGGGTTTGGGGTCCCCTGGGGGTCTCCTGGGGGTCCCTTGGGGGTCTCCTGAGAGGTTTTGGGGTTCCCTTGAGGGATTTGGGGTGTCCTGGGTGGGTTTGGGGTCCCCTGGGGGTCTCCTGAGAGGTTTTGGGGTTCCCTTGAGGGATTTGGGGTGTCCTGGGTGGGTTTGGGGTCCCATTGGGGGTCCTCTGGGTGTCCCCTGGAAGGTTTTGGGGTGTCCTGGGGGTCTCTTGGGTGTCCCTTGAGGGTCCCCTGGGGGGGGTTGGGGTGTCCTGGGTGGGTTTGGGGTCCCTGGCGGGATCTGGGGTGGCCTGGGGGGAATGGGGACACTGCTGGAACGACCCATTCCCAAAGCCGGACATTCCCGGGGTGTCCCATTCCCAGACCAGGACATTCCCAGACCTCCCCATTCCCAAATCTGGCCATTCCCAGAGTTCCCTCATGGTGTCCATGTCCGGCCATTCCCAGAATTCCCCACGGTGTCCATGTCCGGCCATTCCCAGAATTCTCCTTGGTGTCCATGTCCGGCCATTCCCAGAGTGCTCCATGGTGTCCATGTCCGGCCATTCCCAGAGTTCCTCATGGTGTCCATGTCCGGCCATTCCCAGAGTTCCCCACGCTGTCCATGTCCGACCATTCCCAGAGTTCCCCATGGTGTCCATGTCCGGCCATTCCCAGATTCCCCCATGGTGTCCATGTCCGGCCATTCCCAGAGTTCCCCACGGTGTCCGTGTCCGGCCATTCCCAGAGTTCCCCATGGTGTCCATGTCCGACCAATCCCAGAGTTCCCCATGGTGTCCATGTCCGGCCATTCCCAGAGTTCTCCTTGGTGTCCATGTCCGGTCATTCCCAGAATGCTCCTTGGTGTCCATGTCCGGCCATTCCCAGAGTTCCCCACGGTGTCCATGTCCGCCCATTCCCAGAATTCCCCATGGTGTCCATGTCCGACCATTCCCAGAATTCTCCATGGTGTCCATCTCCGGCCATTCCCAGAGTTCCCCATGGTGTCCATGTCCGGCCATTCCCAGAGTTCCCCACGGTGTCCATGTCCGGCCATTCCCAGAGTTCCCCTTGGTGTCCGTGTCCGGCCATTCCCAGAGTGCTCCATGGTGTCCATGTCCGGCCATTCCCAGAGTTCTCCATGGTGTCCATGTCCGGCCATTCCCAGAATTCTCCTTGGTGTCCATGTCCGGCCATTCCCAGAGTTCTCCATGGTGTCCATGTCTGGCCATTCCCAGAGTTCCCCACGGTGTCCATGTCCGGCCATTCCCAGAGTGCTCCATGGTGTCCATGTCCGGCCATTCCCAGAATTCTCCTTGGTGTCCATGTCCGGCCATTCCCAGAGTTCCCCACGCTTTCCATGTCCGGCCATTCCCAGAGTCCCCCACGGTGTCCATGTCCGGCCATTCCCAGAGTTCCCCACGCTGTCCATGTCCGGCCATTCCCAGAGTTCTCCACGGTGTCCATGTCCGGCCATTCCCAGAATGCTCCTTGGTGTCCATCTCCGGCCATTCCCAGAGTGCTCCATGGTGTCCATGTCCGGCCATTCCCAGAGTTCTCCTTGGTGTCCATGTCCGGTCATTCCCAGAGTTCCCCACGGTGTCCATGTCCGGCCATTCCCAGAGTTCCCCACGGTGTCCATGTCCGGCCATTCCCAGAGTTCCTCATGGTGTCCATGTCCGACCAATCCCAGAATGCTCCTTGGTGTCCATGTCCGGCCATTCCCAGAGTTCACCTTGGTGTCCATGTCCGGCCATTCCCAGAATTCTCCGTGGTGTCCATGTCCGGCCATTCCCAGAGTGCTCCATGCTATCCATGTCCGACCATTCCCAGAAATCCCCATGGTGTCCATGTCCGGTCATTCCCAGAGTTCCCCACGCTGTCCATGTCCGGCCAATCCCAGAATGCTCCTTGGTGTCCATGTCCGGCCATTCCCAGAGTTCTCCTTGGTGTCCATGTCCGGCCATTCCCAGAGTTCCCCATGGTGTCCACATCCGGCCATTCCCAGAGTTCCCCCTGGTGTCCATGTCCGGCCATTCCCAGAATGCTCCTTGGTGTCCATGTCCGGCCAATCCCAGAATGCTCCATGGTGTCCATGTCCGGTCATTCCCAGAGTTCCCCACGCTGTCCGTGTCCGGCCATTCCCAGAGTTCCCCACGCTGTCCGTGTCCGGCCATTCCCGCTGACCGCTCGCTGTCCGCAGGCTCTCCGGCCGGACCAGGATTCCCTGTGCGTGTCCTGGGAGCTCCGGGGCTCGCGGGGCCACTGGAGCCGTCGGGGCTGTGCCCGGCTCGGGGGCGATTCCAACACCTCAATCTGTGCCTGTTCCCACTTCTCCACCTTCGCCGTCCTCACGGCGCTGCAGCCGCTCCCGGTGAGACCCCCCGGACCCCCTCCCACCCTTCGTTCCCAGCATTTTAGGGCGGTTTTTCCAAAAATCCCGATTTTTGGGGTGGTTTTACCCCAAAAAATCCTATTTTTGGCGGTTTTCCCCCAAAAAATCCCAATTCTTGGCGGTTTTCCCCATAAAAATCCTGATTTTTGGCGGGTTTTCCCAATAGAAATCCCGATTTTTGGCGGTTTTCCCCATAGAAATCCCAATTCTTGGCGGGATTTCCCCCCAAAAATCCCAATTCTTGGTGGGTTTTCCCCATAGAAATCCCGATTTTTGGGGTGTTTTTACCCCATAAAAAATCCTGATTTTTGGTGGTTTTCCCCATAAAAATCCTGATTTTTGGCGGGTTTTCCCCATAGAAATCCGGATTTTTGGGGTGTTTTTACCCCAAAAAATCCTGATTTTTGGGACTTTTCCCCATAGAAATCCCGAATTTTGGCGGTTTTCCCCTTAAAAATCCCAATTCTTGGTGAGTATTCCCCATAGAAATCCTGATTTTTGGCGGTTTTTCCCCCCAAAAATCCGAATTCTTGGCGAGTTTTCCCCATAGAAATCCCGATTTTTTGGGGTGGTTTTACCCCATAAAAATCCCGATTTTTGGCGGTTTTCCCCATAGAAATCCCGATTTTTGGCACTTTTTCCCCCCAAAATCCCAATTCTTGGCGGTTTTCCCCATAAAAATCCTGATTTTTGGCGGGTTTTCCCCATAGAAATCCCGATTTTTGGCGGTTTACCCCATAAAAAATCCTGATTTTTGGCGGGTTTTCCCCCCAAAAATCCCGATTTTTGGCGGTTTTCCCCATAGAAATCCCGATTTTTGGCGGGTTTTCCCCATAAAAATCCTGATTTTCAGGGTGCTTTTACCCCAAAAAATCCCTATTTTTGGCAAGTTTTCCCCCTCTCAAATCCTGATTTTTGGTGGTTTTCACCACAAAAATCCTGATTTTTGGCGAGTATTCCCCATAGAAATCCCGATTTTTGGCGGGTTTTCCCCCCAAAAAGCCCAATTCTTGGTGGGTTTTCCCCATAAAAATCCCAATTTTTGGCGGGTTTTCCCCATAGAAATCCTGATTTTTGGGGTGTTTTTACCCCATAAAAATCCTGATTTTTGGGACTTTTCCTCATAGAAATCCTGATTTTTGGTGGGTTTTCCCCATAGAAATCCCGATTTTGGGGGTGTTTTTACCCCATAAAAATCCCAATTCTTGGCGGGTTTTCCCCATAGAAATCCTGATTTTTGGCGGTTTTCCCCTTAAAAATCCCAATTTTGGGGGGGTTTTCCCCATAGAAATCCCGATTTTTGGGGTGTTTTTTCCCCATAAAAATCCTGATTTTTGGCGGGTTTTTCCCATAGAAATCCCAATTTTTGTCGGTTTTCCCCCGATTTTGGGAGATTTTTCCACCCGGGAAGCCCCAAAACCCCCAATTTTCTGGGGTTTTCCACCAAAATTCTCGATTTTGGGGTTTTTCCCCTCTCAAATTCCTGATTTTCGGGTTCCCCCCACCCCCCCAAAACCTCAAATTTTTGGGATTTCCTCCCCAAAAAACTCAGATTTTTAGGATTCTTTTCTCCCCAAAACCTCAAATTTTCATTGTTTTTTTTCCCCCTAAAACCCCCAAATTTTGGGATTCTTTTCTCCCCAAACCCTCAAATTTTCGGTTTCTTTTTTTCCCCCAAAACCTCAAATTTTCGGGATTCTTTTTCCCCCAAAACCTCAAATTTTCGGGATTCTTTTTCCCCCAAAACCTCAAATTTTCGGGATTTTTTTCCCCCAAAAACCTCCAATTTTCAGGAAACTTTTCCCCCTAAAGCCCCGATTTTCAGGATTTCATCCCAAAACCCCCAATTTTCGATATTCTTGTCCCCCCAAACCCTCAAATTTTTGGTTTCCTTTTTCCCCCCAAACCCTCAAATTTTCAGGATTTCCCCCCAAAACTCCGATTTTCAGGATTCTTTCTTTCCCCCAAAACCTCAAATTTTCAGGAAACTTTTCCCCCCAAAACCCCCAATTTTCGGGATTCTTTTCCTCCCAAAACCCCCAATTTTCCGGATTTCCCCCCAAAACCCCCAATTTTCAGGATTTCCTCCCAAAACCTCGAATTTTTGGGATTTCCTCCCAAAAACCCCAATTTTCAGGATTTCCCCCCAAAACCTCCGATTTTTGGGATTTCCCCCAAAACCCCTAATTTTCGGGATTTGTTTTTTCACCCCGAAACCCCCAATTTTTGGGATTCCCCCCCAAACCCCCCAATTTTCCGTATTTCCCCCAAACCCCCCCCCCAATTTTCTTGAATTCCCTCCCTCTCCCCTCCCTAAAAACCCCCAAATTCCGGGGTGTGGTTTTGTTTCCCCCCGTGACATCACTGCTGTGGCTATGACATCACCGCCGTAGCTCTGATGTCACCGTGGTGGTTATGACGTCACCGCCATGGCTATGGTGTCACCGCTGTGGCTACGACACCATTGTGGTGTCTATGACGTCACCGCTGGTGTTGTGACGTCACCGCCGTGGCTACGACGTCACCGCCATGGCTATGACGTCACTGCCATGACTATGTCACCGCAGCGGCTAGGATGTCACTGCCGTGGCTATGGTGTCTCCGCCATGGCTATGACGTCACCGCCGTGGCTATGACGTCACCGCCGTGGCTATGACATCACAGCGACGGCTCTGACATCACCGTGGTGGCTCTGATGTCACCACTGTGAATATGATGTCAGCGCGGTGCCCATGACGACACCACTGTGGCAATGACATCACAGCGGTGGTTATGACGTCATTTCCGTGGCTGTGACATCACTGCCATGGCTGTGACGTCACCGCCATGGCTATGACGTCACAGTGGCTATGACGTTGCCGCAGCGGCTGCGACATCACCACTGTGGCTATGACGTCACAGCAGTGGTCATTACGTCGCTGCCGTGGCTATGACACCACCGCGGTGGCTATGACCTTACCGCGGTGGCTATGACGTCACCGCAGCGGCTATGGCGTCACCGCCGTGGTTATGACGTCGCTGCCGTGCTTATGGCGTCACTGCCATGGTTATGACGTCACCACCGTGGCTATGACGCCACTGTGGTTGCTATGATGTCACTGCTGTGGCTATGGCGTCACTGCGGTAGCTATGACGTCACCGCGGTGGCTATGTCGTCACCGTCATGGCTATGGCGTCACCGCCATGGCTACGACGCCACCGTGGTGGCTATGATGTCACCGTGGTGACTATTATGTCACCACCGTGACTACGACGTCATCGCGGTGACTACGACACCGCCATGGTGACTACGACGCCGCCGCGGTGACTACGACGCCACCGCGGTGGCTACAACGCCACCGCTGTGACTACGACATCACGGCGGTGGCTCTGATGTCACTGTGGTGGCTACGACATCACGGTGGTGGCTCTGATGTCACCGTGGTGGCTACGATGCCACCTCGGGGGCTATGACGTCACCGCAGTGAGCATTATGTCACCACCGTGACTATGACGCCACCGTGGTGGCTATGACGCCGCCATGGTGGCTACGACGCCACCGCAGTGGCTACGACACCACCATGGTGACTATGATGTCACCGCGGTGGCTACGACACCACCATGGTGACTACAATGCCACCGCGGTGGCTACGACACCACCATGGTGACTATGATGCCACCGCGGCGGCTACGACGTCGCCATGGTGGCTACGACGCCACCACGGTGACTACGACGCCACCGCGGTGGCTACCACGTCACCGCGGTGGCTACGACACCACCATGGTGACTACGACGCCACTATGGTGGCTACCACGTCACCGCGGTGGCTACGACGTCACCACGGTGACTACGACGTCCCCCTCGTGTCGCCTCGGTCCCCGCAGGCCAGCCCGGCGCTGGCCGTGGTGTCGCGCGTGGCGCTGGCGCTGTCGCTGCTGTGCCTCCTGCTGGCCATCGGCACCTTCGCCCTGTGCCCGCCCCGGGCCGGCGCCGGCCCCACGCTGCACCTGCACCTCAGCCTCTGCCTGTTCGCCGCCCAGCTGCTCTTCCTGGGCGCCGTCACCCGCACCCACCCCCGGGTACGGCGCCGCTCGGGGCCTTCTCAGCTTCTTCTCGGGTTCTTTGGGGCCTTTGGGGTCTCCTGGAGCTCCTTGGGTTCTTCTTGGGGTCTTCTTGGGTTCTCGGGTTCTCCTGGAGCTCCTTGGGTTCTTCTCGGGTTCTTCTCGGGTTCTTCTTGGGGTCTTCTTGGGTTCTCCTGGAGCTCCTTGGGGTCTTCTTGGGTTCTTCTCGGGGTCTCTTTGGGGTCTCCTGGAGCTCCTTGGGTTCTTCTTGGGTTCTTCTTGGGGTCTTCTTGGGTTCTTCTTGGGTTCTTCTCGGGTTCTTCTTGGGTTCTCGGGTTCTCCTGGAGCTCCTTGGGTTCTTCTTGGGTTCTTCTTGGGGTCTCCTTGGGTTCTTCTTGGGGTCTCTTTGGGGTCTCCTTGAGCTCCTTGGGGTCTCCTTGGGTTGTTCTCGGGTTCTTCTTGGGTTCTCCTGGAGCTCCTTGGGTTCTTCTCAGGTTCTTCTCGGGTTCTTCTCAGGGTCTCTTTGGGGTCTCCTGGAGCTCCTTGGGGTCTCCTTGGGTTCTTCTCAGGGTCTCTTTGGGGTCTCCTGGAGCTCCTTGGGGTCTCCTTGGGTTCTTCTCGGGTTCTTCTTGGGTTCTCGGGTTCTCCTGGATCTCCTTGGGGTCTCCTTGGGTTCTTCTTGGGGTCTCTTTGGGGTCTCCTGGAGCTCCTTGGGTTCTTCTTGGGTTCTTCTCGGGTTTTTCTTGGGGTCTCTTTGGGGTCTCCTGGAGCTCCTTGGGGTCTCCTTGGGTTCTTCCTGGGGTCTTCTTGGGGTCTCCTGGAGCTCCTTGAGGTCTCCTTGGGTTCTTCTCGGGTTCTTCTTGGGGTCTTCTCGGGTTCTTCTCGGGGTCTCTTTGGGGTCTCCTTGAGCTCCTTGGGTTTTTCTTGGGCTCTTTGGGGTCTCCTGGAGCTCCTTGGGTTCTTCTCCGGTTCTCCTGGAGCTCCTTGAGGTCTCGTTGGGTTCTTCTTGGGGTCTTCTCGGGTTCTCCTGGAGCTCCTTGGGTTCTTCTCGGGTTCTTCTTGGGCTCTTTGGGGTCTCCAGATGTTCCTCAGGGGTTTTTTGGGGTCTCCTGGAGCTCCTTGGGTTCTTCTCGGGTTCTCCTCAGGTTCTCCTTTGTCTCTTTGGGTTCCTTGGGTTCTCCTCGGGTTCTCCACAGGTTCTCCTCAATCTTTTTGGGATTCTCCTCGGGTTCTCTTTGGGCTCCTTGGGTTCTGCTCAGGTTCTCCTTTGTCTCTTTGGGTTCCTTGGGTTCTCCTCAGGTTCTCCTCAGGATCTTTGGGATTCTCCTCAGGTTCTCCTTGGTCTCCTAGTTTTCTCCTTGGGTTCTCCTTTGTCTCTTTGAGCTCCTTGGGATCTCCTTGGGTTCTCCTCAGTCTTTTTGGGATTCTCCTCGGGTTCTCTTTGGGCTCCTTGGGTTCTGCTCGGGTTCTCCTTCATCTCTTTGGGCTCCTCGGGTTCTCCTCAGGTTCTCCTCAGGTTCTCCTCTGTCTCTTTGGGCTCCTTGGGTTCTCCTTGGGTTCTCCTTGGGCTCTCCTCAGGTTCTCCTTGGGTTCTCCTCAGGTTCTCCTTCATCTCTTTGGGTTCCTCGGATTCTCCTCAGGTTCTCCTTTGTCTCTTTGGGTTCCTTGGGTTCTCCTTGGGTTCTCCTCAGGTTCTCCTTCATCTCTTTGGGTTCCTCGGCTTCTCCTCAGGTTCTCTTTGGGTTCCTCGGCTTCTCCTCACCTTCTCCTTGTGCTCTTTGGGGTCTCCTCGAGCTCCTCGCTTTCTCCTCAGCTTCTCCTTGCTCTCCCCCACCCCACTGGCCCCACCCCAATGTCCCCCCGCCGTGTCCCCCCCAGGTGCTGTGCGCGGTCACCGCGGGGCTCCTGCACTTCCTGTTCCTCTGCTGCTTCTCCTGGATGTTCCTGGAGGGGCTGCAGCTGCTGCTGACCGTGCGCAACCTCCGCGTCCTCAACTACGGCCACGGCCAGGGCCTCCGTGGCTACCTGATCTTCCCGGTGGGCTACGGAGCCCCGGCCCTGGTGGTGGCCGTGTCGGCGGCCGTGCGGCCCCAGGGCTACGGCACCGAGCGCCAGTGAGTGTCCTCGGGCCCGATCCCTTGGGGTTTGCCCCCAAAAAAATCCCATCCCAATCCTGAAAAATCCCCCAAAACATCCCGTGGAATCCCATAAAAAATTCCCTCCTCCCCACAAAGGTCCCCCCCACAAAAAATCCCCCCAAATCCCATAAAAATCTGGTTTAAAGCGGCAAAAAATTCCCCCCCAAATCCCCCAAAATCCCATGAAAATCCGGTTTAAATCCTCAAAAAATTCCCCCCAAAAATCCCCCCCAAATCCCCCAAAATCCCATGAAAATCCGGTTTAAATTCTCAAAAAATTCCCCCCAAAATCCCCCCAGAAATCCCCCAAAATCCCATAAAAATCTGGTTTAAATCATCAAAAAATTCCCTCAAAAATCCCCCCCAAATCCCCCAAAATCCCATAAAAATCTGGTTTAAATCCACAAAAAAATTCCCTCAAAAATCCCCCCCAAATCCCCCAAAATCCCATAAAAATCTGGTTTAAATCGTCAAAAAATTCCCTCAAAAATCCCCCCCAAATCCCCCAAAATCCCATAAAAATCTGGTTTAAATCCACAAAAAAATTCCCTCAAAAATCCCCCCCAAATCCCCCAAAATCCCATAAAAATCTGGTTTAAATCCGCAAAAAATTCCCCCCAAAATCCCATGAAAATCCAGTTTAAATTCCCACAAAATCCCCCCAAAATCCCATAAAAATCCAGTTTAAGTCTGCAAAAAATTCGCCCAAATATTCTCCAAAATCTCATAAAAATCCGTCTTAAATCCTCAAAAAATTCCCCCCAAAATCCCATAAAAATCCAGTTTAAATCCACTAAAATTTCCCCCCAAAATCCCATAAAAATCCAGTTTAAATCCTCAAAAAATTTCCCCCCAAAACCCCAGAAAAATCCAGTTTAAATTCCCCCAAAATTTTCCCCAAAATCCCCCCAAAATCCCCTAAAACTCCACCTTAAATCTGCAAAAAATCCCCCCCCAAAATCCCCCCAAAATCCCCTAAAACTCCACCTTAAATCTGCAAAAAATCCCCCCCCAAAATCCCCCCAAAATCCCATAAAAATCTGGTTTAAATCCTAAAAAATTTCCCCCAAAAATACCCCGAAAATCCCATAAAAATCCAGTTTAAATCCCAAAAATTTTTCTCCAAAAATTTGACCAAAAATCCCCCAAAATCCCATAAAAATCCAGTTTAAATCCGCAAAAAATGTCCCAAAAATCCTCCAAATATCCCATTTAAAAAATCCCATTCAAATCCCATAAAAATCCTAAAAAATCCCGAGAAAAAAACCTGTCCAAAATCCCATAAAAACCCCTTTAAAATTCAATAAAAATTCCCAGAAAACCCCCAAACTCCCAAAAATCTCCCAAAAAATCCCAAAAAGTCCTATAAAAAGCCAATTTTAAAAAATCCTATAAAATCACATAAAAATTCCCATTAAATTCCCATTAAAATCCCCTTAAAATTCCCATAAAAATTCCCGTAAAAATCCCATTAAATCCCATTAAAAATTCCCATTAAAATCCCATTAAAATGTCATAAAAATCTCATAAAAATCTCTTTAAAATCCTACAAAAATCCCCTAAAAATTCCCATTAAAATCCCATAAAAATCCCACAAAATCCCATAAAAATCAAAAAATGTAACAAAAAAAAAATCCCCCAAAAATTCCCCCAAAAGGTGTTTTTGGGAGAATTTTGGGATTTGGGAATTTGGGGATTTTTTCCCCTTTTCCTCCTTTTTTTCCCCATTTTTAGCTGCTGGTTGAACATCGAGGGCGGCTTCATCTGGAGTTTCCTGGGGCTGAGAATTTGGGGATTTGGGTTTTTGGGGATTTGGGATTTTGGGATTTTGGGATTTCAGGATTTGGGGATTCAGGAATTTGGGGATTTTTCCTCTTTTCCCCCTTTTTCCCCCATTTTTAGCTGCTGGCTGAACATTGAGGGCGGCTTCATCTGGAGCTTCCTTGGGCCGGGAATTTGGGGATTTTGGGATTTGGGATTTTGGGAATTCGGGAATTTGGGGTTTTGGGTTTTGGGGATTTCGGAATTTGGGGATTTTTCCCCTTTTCCTCCCTTTTCCCCCCATTTTTAGCTGCTGGTTGAACATTGAGGGCGGCTTCATCTGGAGCTTCCTGGGGCCTGGAATTTTGGGATTTTGGGGATTCGGGAATTTGGGTTTTGGGGATTTTGGAATTTGGGGATTTTTCCCCTTTTCCTCCTTTTTTCCCCCCATTTTTAGCTACTGGCTGAACGTCAAGGGCGGCTTCATCTGGAGTTTCCTGGGGCTGAGAATTTGGGGATTTGGGTTTTTGGGGATTTGGGATTTTGGGATTTTGGGATTTCAGGATTTGGGGATTCAGGAATTTGGGGATTTTTCCTCTTTTCCCCCTTTTTCCCCCATTTTTAGCTGCTGGCTGAACATCGAGGGCGGCTTCATCTGGAGCTTCCTGGGGCCTGGAATTTTGGGATTTTGGGATTTGGGTTTTTGGGATTTTGGGATTTCAGGATTTGGGGATTCAGGAATTTGGGGATTTTCCCCCTTTTCCTCCTTTTTCCCCCATTTTTAGCTGCTGGCTGAACATTGAGGGCGGCTTCATCTGGAGCTTCCTTGGGCCAGGAATTTTGGGATTTTGGGATTTTGGGATTTTGGGATTTTGGGAATTTGGGATTTGGGGATTTGGGAATTTGGGGATTTTTCCCCTTTTCCTCCTTTTTCCCCCATTTTTAGCTGCTGGCTGAACATCGAGGGCGGCTTCATCTGGAGCTTCCTGGGGCTGAGATTTTTGGGATTTTGGGGATTTGGGAATTCGGGTTTTGGGATTTTGGGATTTGGGATTTTGGGAATTTGGGAATTTGGGTTTTGGGGATTTCGGAATTTGGGAATTTTGGGGATTTTCCCCCTTTTCCTCCTTTTTCCCCCATTTTTAGCTGCTGGCTGAACATTGAGGGCGGCTTCATCTGGAGCTTCCTTGGGCCGGGAATTTGGGGATTTTGGGATTTGGGATTTTGGGAATTCGGGAATTTGGGGTTTTGGGTTTTGGGGATTTCGGAATTTGGGGATTTTTCCCCTTTTCCTCCCTTTTCCCCCCATTTTTAGCTGCTGGTTGAACATTGAGGGCGGCTTCATCTGGAGCTTCCTGGGGCCTGGAATTTTGGGATTTTGGGGATTCGGGAATTTGGGTTTTGGGGATTTTGGAATTTGGGAATTTGGGAATTTTTCCCCTTTTCCTCCTTTTTTCCCCCCATTTTTAGCTACTGGCTGAACATCAAGGGCGGCTTCATCTGGAGCTTCCTGGGGCCTGGAATTTTGGGATTTTGGGATTTGGGTTTTTGGGATTTTGGGAATTTGGGTTTTGGGATTTGGGAATTTGGGGATTTTTCCCCTTTTCCTCCTTTTTTCCCCATTTTTAGCTGCTGGTTGAACATCGAGGGCGGCTTCATCTGGAGCTTCCTGGGGCCCGTCTGCGCCATCATCCTGGTGGGTGCTTTTGGGAACCAGAAAAAGTGGGAAAAAGGGAAAAACTGGGGGGAAAAAGGGAATTTAGGCTCGAGTTTAGGATGGGATTAAGCAAAGGCTCAGCAGGGTTGGGAAAATCGAACTACGGTGAATTAATGGGGATTTTTTTTTTGTTCCCCCATTGGCCGCTTTTCCACCCCAAATTTATTCTCGTGGCCACGATTCTTCCCCCCAGAGATCCCAAATTGAGGAATTTTTGGGATTTCCATTTAAAAAAAAGAACAATTTTGGGGGTTATTTAAGGGGAGATCGAGTCACAATTTCTTTTTTCCCATGGATGATTTTCCCACCCCAAATTCCCACCCCGTGGCCCAAAATTGATGGATTTTGGCTCCCGGCCCAGGAAGGTTTCCTGGTTTTCCAGGTGAATTTGGGGGTTTTCCTGAAAAATTTGGGTTTTTTCCAGGTGAATTTGGCTTTTTCCTGAAAATTTTGGGTTTTTTTCCAGGAAACTTTGGTGGTTTTCCCAGGTGAATTTGGGATTTTTTTCCAGAAAAATTTAGGTGTTTTTTCCTGAAAATTTTGGGGTTTTTCCTGAAAAATTTGGGTTTTTTCCAGGAAAATTTGGGGGTTTTTCCATGTGAATTTGGGAGTTTTTTTCCAGAAAAATTTGGGCTTTTTCCTGAAAATTTTGGGTTTTTTTCCAGGAAAATTTGGCGTTTTTCCCAGGTGAATTTGGGATTTTTTTTCCAGAAAAATTTAGGTGCTTTTTCCTGAAAAATTTGGGTTTTTTTCCTGAAAAATTTGGGTTTTTTCGGGGAAAATTTGGGGGTTTTTCCATGTGAATTTGGGAGTTTTTTTCCAGAAAAATTTGGGCTTTTTCCTGAAAATTTTGGGTTTTTTTCCAGGAAAATTTGGCGTTTTTCCCAGGGGAATTTGGGACTTTTTTCCAGAAAAATTTAGGTGTTTTTTCCTGAAAAATGTGGGGTTTTTCGGGGAAAATTTGGGTTTTTTCCAGGAAAATTTGGGGGTTTTTCCATGTGAATTTGGGAGTTTTTTTCCAGAAAAATTTGGGCTTTTTCCTGAAAATTTTGGGGTTTTTTCCAGGAAAATTTGGCGTTTTTCCCAGGTGAATTTGGGATTTTTTTCCAGAAAAATTTAGGTGCTTTTTCCTGAAAAATTTGGGGTCTTTTCCTGAAAAACTTGGTTTTTTTCGGGGAAAATTTGGGGGTTTTTCCATATGATTTTGGTTTTTTCTTCCCAGGTAAATTTAGGATTTTTTTCCAGGTGAATTTGGCTTTTTTCCTGAAAAATCTGGCTTTTTTCCTGAAAATTTTGGGGTTTTTTCCAGGAAAATTTGGCATTTTTCCCAGGTGAATTTGGGATTTTTTTCTAGAAAAATTTAGGTGTTTTTTCCTGAAAACTTTGGGGTTTTTTCCTGAAAAATGTGGTTTTTTCCGGGAAAATCTGGGGGTTTTCCCAGGTAAATTTGGGGTTTTATTCCAGGTAAATTTGGGATTTTTTTCCAGGTGAATTTGGGATTTTTTTCCCAGGTGATTTTGGGATTTTTTTCCAGGAAAATTTGGGTTTTTTCCCAGGTGAATTCGGGTTTTTCCCAAAAAATTTGGAGGGGGTTCTCCAGGTGAATTTTTGCTGCTTTTTCCTGGGTGAATTTGGCTTTTTCCCAGAAAAATTTGGAGTTTTCCTAGAAAATTTGGGGTTTTCTTCCAGGTGAATTTGGGTTTTTTCCCTGAAAAATTTGGATTTTTTCCAGAAAAATTTGGGTTTTTTTCCATGTGATTTTGGTTTTTTTTCCAGGTAAATTTAGGATTTTTTTCCAGGTAAATTTGGGATTTTTTCCAGGTGATTTTGGTTTTTTTTTCCCCGGGTGATTTTGGGGTTTTTTTCCAGGAAAATTTGGGTTTTTTCCAGGTGAATTTGTGTTTTTCCCAGGTGATTTTGGGTTTTTTTCCCCAGGTGAATTTGTTTTTTGTTTTTTTTTTTTTTTTTTCCAGCTGATTTTGGGGTTTTTCCAGGTGAATTTGGGGTTTTTCCCAGGTGATTTTGTTTTTTTTTTTTTTCCCAGAAAAATTTGGGTGTTTTTTCCAGGTGAATTTGGGGTTTTCCCAGCTGATTTTGGTTTTTTTTCCAGGTGAATTTGGGGTTTTTCCTCACCACCCTCTGGACTCTCCGGGAGCGACTCTCCTCCCTCAACGCTGACGTCAGCTCCCTGAAAAGCACCCGGTGGGTTTGGGGCGAAAAACTGGGATTTGGGGGCTGGGATTTGGAGAGGAGGAGGATGGGGGAGAGGAGGAGGAGGAGGATGAGGAGGAGGAGGAGGAAGAGAAGGAGGAGGAGGAGGAGGAGGAGGAGGTAGAAGGGGAAAAGAAGGAGGAAGAGAAGGAGGAAGAGAAGGGAGGAGGAGGAGGAGAAGGAGGAGGAAGAGGAGGATGGAGGATGGAGGAAGGAGGAAGAGGTGGAAGGGGAAGAGAAGGAGGAGGAGGAGGAAGAGGAGGAAGAAAAGGAGGAGGAAGAGGAGGAGGAGGAAGAGGAGGAGGAGGAAGAGGAGGAAGAAAAGGAGGAGGAAGAGGCGGAGAAGCAGGAGGAGGAGAAGGAGAAGGAAGGAAGAGGAGGAGGAAGGAGGAAGAGGTAGAAGGGGAAAAGAAGGAGGAAGAGAAGGAGGAAGAGAAGGGGGGAGGAGGAGGAGGGGGAGGAGGAGGATGAGGATGATGAGGAGGATGAGGATGAGGATGACAAGGAGGAGGAGGAGGATGACGACGAGGAGGATGAGGAGGAGGAGGACAAGGACGAGGATGACGAGGAGGAGGAGGATGAGGAGGAGGAGGATGATGAGGATGAGGATGACGAGGAGGAGGATGAGGAGGAGGATGAGGATGAGGATGAGGATGAGGAGGACAAGGACGAGGATGATGAGGAGGAGGATGAGGATGACGAGGAAGAGGATGATGAGGATGAGGATGCGGATGATGAGGCGGAGGATGACGAGGATGAGGATGACGAGGAGGATGAGGATGATGAGGAGGAGGAGGAGGACAAGGGGGATGAGGATGACGAGGAGGATGACGAGGAGGATGACGAGGAGGATGAGGATGATGAGGATGATGAGGAGGAGGAGGAGGACAAGGGGGATGAGGATGATGAGGAGGATGACGAGGAGGATGACGAGGAGGAGGAGAAGGATGAGGATGAGGATGATGAGGATGATGAGGAGGAGGAGGAGGATGATGAGGATGAGGATGACGAGGAGGAGGATGACGAGGATGAGGAGGATGAGGATGACGAGGAGGAGGACGAAGGCCGGCTCTTCCCGCCCCCCAGGCTGATGACGTTCAAGGCGCTGGCGCACGTGGTGATCCTGGGCTGCAC
This sequence comes from Aphelocoma californica, assembly GCA_028536675.1. NCBI lineage: Eukaryota > Metazoa > Chordata > Aves > Passeriformes > Corvidae > Aphelocoma > Aphelocoma californica. The sequence goes on along the minus strand of JAQMYR010000035.1, from coordinate 248,370 downwards.
CTGGGCGCTGGGGCTGCTGCAGGGCCCGGGCCACAGCCCCGCCCTGGCCTTCATCTTCACCATCGTCAACAGCCTGCAGGGAGCCTTCATCTTCCTCGTGTACTGCCTGCTCAACCGCCAGGTGCGGCGGGGTGGGGCGGGCGGGGTGGGTGGGGCTGGGATGGGTGGGGTGCGGTGGGGTTGGGTGGGGATGGGTGGGGATGGGTGGGGATGGGTGGGGATGGGATGGGTGGGGTGCGGTGGGGTTGGGTTGGGATGGGTGGGGTTGGGATGGGTGGGGATGGGTGGGGATGGGTGGGGATGGGTGGGGCTGGGATGGGTGGGGATGGGTGGGGTTGGGTGGGGTTGGGATGGGTGGGGATGGGATGGGATGGGTGGGGTTGGGTGGGGATGGGTGGGGATGGGTGGGGTTGGGATGGGTGGGGATGGGATGGGTGGGGATGGGGGGGGATGGGTGGGGATGGGATGGGTGGGGTGCGGTGGGGTTGGGATGGGATGGGTGGGGTTGGGTGGGGATGGGATGGGTGCAGTGGGGTTGGGTGGGGATGGGTGGGGTGCGGTGGGGTTGGGTGGGGATGGGTGGGGATGGGTGGGGATGGGATGGGATGGGTGGGGTTGGGTGGGGATGGGTGGGGATGGGATGGGTGGGGATGGGTGGGGATGGGATGGGTGGGGATGGGTGGGGTTGGGATGGGTGGGGATGGGATGGGTGGGGTGCGGTGGGGTTGGGTGGGGTTGGGATGGGTGGGGATGGGTGGGGATGGGATGGGTGGGGATGGGTGGGGATGGGTGGGGATGGGATGGGTGGGGTGCGGTGGGGTTGGGATGGGTGGGGATGGGATGGGTGGGGATGGGTGGGGATGGGATGGGTGGGGATGGGTGGGGATGGGATGGGTGGGGATGGGATGGGTGGGGATGGGTGGGGATGGGTGGGCATGGGATGGGTGGGGATGGGTGGGGATGAATGGGGTGGGGGACAGGGTGGGGGTGGGTGCAGTTGAGTGGGGATGGGTGGGGAATGTGTGGGGCAGGGTGGGGGTGGGTGGGTGGGGTTGGGATGGGTGGGGTTGGGTGGGGATGAATGGGGTGGGCGGGGCGGGTGGGGTGGGTGGGGCTGGGTGGGGCTGGGATGGGATGGGTGGGGATGGGTGGGGATGAATGGGGTGGGGGACAGGGTGGTGCTGGGTGCAGCTGGGTGGGGCTGGGTGGGGAATGTGTGGGGCTGGGTGGGGCTGGGTGGGGATGAATGGGGTGGGTGGGGCGGGTGGGGTGGGTGGGGATGAATGGGGTGGGTGGGGTGGGTGGGGCTGGGATGGATGGGATGGGTGGGTGGGGCTGGGTGTGGCTGGGTGTGGCTGGATGAGGCTGGGTGTGGCTGGGTGGTGCTGGGTGTGGCCAGGGGGTGTGGCCAGGCCAGGGCGTGTCCAGGTGTGGTCGGAGTGGGTGTGGCCAGTGCCGGGGCCAGGCCAGGGCGTGTCCAGGTGTGGTCGGAGTGGGTGTGGCCAGTGCCGGGACCAGGCCGGGGTGTGTCCAGGTGTGGTCGGAGTGGGTGTGGCCAGTGCCGTGGCAGGATTGGGCGTGTCCAGGTGTGGTCGGAGTGGGTGTGACCAGGGGATGGGGCCGGTCTGGGGCATGTCCAGGCGTGGCTGAAGTGGGCGTGGCCAGTGCTGAGGCCAGGCCAGGGCGTGTCCAGGTGTGGTCGGAGCGGGCGTGGCCAGTGCCGGGCCCACAGTAGCCACGCCCCTGGCCATGCCACAGGTGATGGAGCAGTACCGGCGCTGGTTCGGGGCCCTGGGGCGCTGGGGCCACGCCCGGGACACGCCCAGCTCTGAGCTGCCGGTCACCTACGTCAGCTCCGTGACGGTAACGGCGGGGACACGGCGGGGGGAGCCTGGGGACACCCTGGGGACACCTTAGGGACACCCCTGGGACACCCCTGGGACAGCTGGGGACAACTGGGGACACCCTGGGGACACCCTGGAGCCACCTGGGGACACCCTGGGGACACCCTGGGGACACCTGGGGACACCTGGGGACACCCTGGGGACACCCCTGGGACACCCTGGGATAACTGGGGACACCCTGGGGACACCCTGGGGACACCCCTGGAGCCACCTGGGGACACCCTGGGGACAACTGGGGACAGGTGGGGACATCCCTGGGACACCAGGGAACAACTGGGGACATCTGGGCCACCCTTCGGACACCCCTGGGAGACACCTGGGGACACCCAGGACACACCTGGGGACACCTGGGACACCCCTGGGAGACACCTGGGGACACCCAGGACACACCTGGGGACACCCCTGGGACAGCTGGGGACACCTGGGGACACCCTGGGGACACCCCTGGGACAGCTGGGGACACCCTGGGGACACCTGGGGACAACTGGGGACATCTGGGCCACCCTTGGGAGACACCTGGGAGCCACCTGGGGACATCTGAGGACAGCTGGGGACACCCCTGGGAGATACCTGGGGACACCTTAGGGACACCTGGGGACACCCTGGGGATACCTGGGGACACCTGGGGACACCTGGGACACCCCTGGGAGACACCTGGGGACACCTTAGGGACACCTTAAGGACACCTGGGGACACCCTGGGGACAGCTGGGGACAGCTGGGTGGGCACCGGGGTCCCAGGGGTGCTGGGGGGAGCACACAGGTCCCTGTGGGTCCCATTGCTGCCCCTTTTTTACCCATTTCTGCCCCTTTTTACTCATTTCTACCCCATTTTTGCCCATTCCTGCCCCTTTTCTACCCATTTCTGCTCCATTTTTACCCCTTTTTGCCCAATTTCTGCCCATTTTTTGCCCCATTTTTGCCCCATTTCTGCACCATTTTGCCTCATTTTGACCCATTTCTGTCTCATTTCCGCCCATTTTGCCCCATTTCCACCCGTTTTACCCCATCTATGCCCATTTCTACCCCATTTTACCCCATTTTTGCCCTCTTCTATCAACTTATGCCCCATTTCTGCCCATTTTTGCCCCATTTCCACCCTTTTTTCCCCATTTCTGCACGGTTTTGCCCCATTTTTACCCATTCCTGCCCTTTCTCCACCCACATCTTTTCCTTTTCTACCCTTTTCTCTCCCATTTTTCCCCATTTTCCCCCATTTCTCTCCCATTTTTCCCCATTCCCCCCTTTTCTCTCCCATTTTTCTCTCCCGTTTTCCCCCATTTTCCCCCATTCCCACCCATTTTTCCCCATTTCTCTCCCATTTTGCCCCATTTTTCCCCATTTCCCCCATTTCTCTCCCATTTTCCCCAATTCCCACCCATTTCTCCCCATTTTTCCCCCATTTTTCCCCCATTTTCCCCCTTTTCTCTCCCATTTCTCTCCCGTTTTTCCCATTTCCCCCTTTTCTCTCCCATTTTTCCCCATTTTCTGCCATTCCCACCCATTTTCCCACCCATTTCCCCCATTTCTCTCCCATTTCCCCCTTTTCTCTCCCATTTTTCCCCATTTCTCCCCCATTTCTCTCCCATTTTTCCCCATTTCCCCCCTTTTCCCCCATTTTTCCCCATTTTCCCCCCTTTTCCCCCATTTCTCTCCCATTTCCCCCCATTTCTCTCCCATTTTTCCCCATTTTCCCCCCTTTTCCCCCATTTTTCCCCCTTTCCCCCTTTTCTCTCCCATTTTTCCCCCTTTCCCCCTTTTCTCCCCATTTTCCCCCATTTCCCCCATTTCTCTCCCATTTTCCCCATTTCCCCCCTTTTCCCTCCATTTTTCCCGCATTTTTCCCCATTTTCCCCCTTTTCTCTCCCATTTTTGCCCCATTTTTCCCCATTTCCCCCCATTTTTCCCATTTCCCCCCATTTTTCCCCATTCTCCCCCTTTTCTCTCCCATTTCTCTCCCATTTTTCCCCATTTCCCCCCATTTTTCCCCATTTCCCCCCTTTTCTCCCCCATTTTCCCCCATTCCCACCCATTTTTTCCCAATTTTTCCCTCTTTCCGCAGGAAGGGGAGCGCTCGCAGCCCCACAGCTCGGGGGGCTGCTCGTGGGAGAAGTGACCCCGAGGACCCCCCGGATCCGACCCTTTCCCAGCATTTCCCAGCAAATCCCACCCCTTTTCCCAAATTTCAGCAAATCCCACCCATTTTTCCCAAATTCCCAGCAAATCCCACCCATTTTCCCCAATTTCCTGCTGTTTTCACCCATTTCCAGGATATTTTACCTCTGGAACCACCTTTTTTTCGCATTTCCCCCCCCAGATCCAACCTTTTCCCACCATTTTCCTACGGAACGCCCCCTTCCCGGAATTCTGCCCCCCCCCAGATCCACCCCGTTTTCCAGGATTTTCCCCAGGAAACAACCAATTCCCAGCTTTTTTCCCCCAGAATCCCTTCCCAGCTTCCTGGTTGTTCCCAAGGGAGAATTTCCTGCTTTTCTCATGGAAAAATAAAACATTTTTGCAACGTTTTTTTCCCATCATTTCTGACCCATTCCCAGCATTTTTTCCCCCAGATTTCACCCGTTCCCATATTTTTTCCAGGAAACAAACCATTGCCAGAATTTCCCACAATTTCCCATAATTTTCCACAATTTTCCACCATTTCTGACCCATTCCCACCATTTTTTTTCAGGAAACAACCCATTGCCATCATTTTCCAGAATTTCCCACAATTTTCCATCATTTTCCATCATTTTCCATCATTTCTGACCCATTCCCGCCATTTTCTCCATGGAACAACCCATTTCCAGAATTTTCCAGAATTTTCCATCATTTTCCAAATTTTTCCATCATTTCTGACCCATTCCCACCATTTTTTTCCAGGAAACAACCCATTCCCAGAATTTCCCAGATTTTTCCAGAATTTCCCAGAATTTCCCACAATTTCCCAGAATTTCCCAGAATTTCCCACCATTTCTGACCCATTCCCACCCTTTTTTTTAGCCCATTTCCACAATTTTCCATCTTTTTCTAGAATTTCCCAGAATTTCCCAGAATTTCCCAGAATTTTCCACAATTTTCCATCATTTCCCATCATTTCCCATCATTTCTGACCCATTCCCACCATTTTTCCTACAGATTTCACCCATTCCCACCATTTTTTTCCAGGAAACAACCCATTCCCACAATTTCCCACCATTTCCCAGAATTTTCCACCATTTCTGACCCATTCCCAGCATTTTTTCCCCCAGATTTCACCCGTTCCCATATTTTTTCCAGGAAACAAACCATTGCCAGAATTTCCCACTATTTCCCATAATTTCTCACAATTTTCCACCATTTCTGACCCATTCCCACCATTTTTTTTCAGGAAACAACCCATTGCCATCATTTTCCACAATTTCCCACAATTTTCCATCATTTTCCACCATTTTCCATCATTTCTGACCCATTCCCACCATTTTCTCCATGGAACAACCCATTTCCAGAATTCTCCGGAATTTTCCATCATTTTCCAAATTTTTCCATCATTTCTGACCCATTCCCACCATTTTTCCCGGAAACAACCCATTCCCAGAATTTCCCAGATTTTTCCAGAATTTCCCACAATTTCCCACCATTTCTGACCCATTCCCACCCTTTTTTTTCAGCCCATTTCCACAATTTTCCATCTTTTTCTAGAATTTCCCAGAATTTCCCAGAATTTCCCAGAATTTTCCACAATTTTCCATCATTTCCCATCATTTCCCATCATTTCTGACCCATTCCCACCATTTTTCCTACAGATTTCACCCATTCCCACCATTTTTTCCAGGAAACAACCCATTCCCACAATTTTCCACAATTTCCCAGAATTTTCCACCATTTCTGACCCATTCCCACCATTTTTCCCCCAGATTTCACCCGTTCCCATATTTTTTCCAGGAAACAACCCATTGCCATCATTTTCCACGATTTCCCACAATTTTCCATCATTTTCCACCATTTTCCATCATTTCTGACCCATTCCCGCCATTTTCTCCATGGAACAACCCATTTCCAGAATTTTCCAGAATTTTCCATCATTTTCCAAATTTTTCCATCATTTCTGACCCATTCCCACCATTCTTCCAGGAAACAACCCATTCCCAGAATTTCCCAGATTTTTCCAGAATTTCCCACAATTTCCCACCATTTCTGACCCATTCCCACCCTTTTTTTTAGCCCATTTCCACAATTTTCCATCTTTTTCTCGAATTTCCCAGAATTTCCCAGAATTTCCCAGAATTTCCCAGAATTTCCCAGAATTTTCCATCATTTCCATTTTTCGGGGGTCCTGGAAGGGGATCCTGGAGCCACCTGGGGGTCCTGGAGCCACTCGAGGGTCCTGGAAGGGGAACCTGGATCCACTCATGGTCCTGGAAGGGGGTCCTGGATCCACTTGGGGTCCTGGAAGGGGGTCCTGGATCGACCTGGGGGTCCTGGAAGGGGGTCCTGGAGTCACCTGGGGGTCCTGGAGCCACTCAAGGGTCCTGGAAGGGGAACCTGGAGCCACCTGGGGGTCCTGGAAGGGGATCCTGGACTGACCTGGGGGTCCTGGAAGGGGGTCTTGGACATCTGGATCCACTCGAGGGTCCTGAAGGGGATCCTGGAGCCACTCAGGGTCCTGGAAGGGGAACCTGGAGCCACTTGGGGTCCTGGAAGGGGATACTGGAGCCACCTGGGGGTCCTGGAAGGGGGTCCTGGATCCACTCGAGGGTCCTGGAAGGGGATTCTGGATCGACCTGGGGGTCCTGGAAGGGGGTCTTGGACATCTGGATCCACTCGAGGGTCCTGGAAGGGGATCCTGGAGCCACCTGGGGGTCCTGGAGCCACTCAAGGGTCCTGGAAGGGGAATCTGGAGCCACTCAGGGTCCTGGAAGGGGAACCTGGATCCACTTGGGGTTCTGGATCGACCTGGGGGTCCTGGAAGGGCGTCTTGGACATCTGGGTCCACTCGAGGGTCCTGGAAGGGGAACCTGGAGCCACTTGAGGGTCCTGGAGCCACTTGAGGGTCCTGGAAGGGGAACCTGGAGTCACCTGGGGGTCCTGGAGCCACTCGAGGGTCCTGGAAGGGGAACCTGGATCCACTCATGGTCCTGGAAGGGGGTCCTGGATCCACTTGGGGTCCTGGAAGGGGGTCCTGGAGTCACCTGGGGGTCCTGGAGCCACTCAAGGGTCCTGGAAGGGGAACCTGGAGCCACCTGGGGGTCCTGGAAGGGGGTCTGGATCCACTTGGGGTCCTGGATTGACCTGGGGGTCCTGGAAGGGGGTCTTGGACATCTGGATCCACCCGAGGGTCCTGGAAGGGGATCCTGGATCCACTCGAGGGTCCTGGAAGGGGATCCTGGAGCCACTCAGGGTCCTGGAAGGGGATCCTGGAGCCACCTGGGAGTCCTGGAGCCACTCAAGGGTCCTGGAAGGGGAGCCTGGATCCACTTAGGGTCCTGGATTGATCTGGGGATCCTGGAAGGGGAACCTGGAGCCACTCAAGGGTCCTGGAAGGGGATTCTGGAGCCACTCAGGGTCCTGGAAGGGGATTCTGGATTGACCTGGGGGTCCTGGAAGGGGGTCTTGGACACCTGGATCCACTCAGGGTCCTGGAAGGGGATCCTGGAGTCACCTGGGGGTCCTGGAGCCACTCGAGGGTCCTGGAAGGGGAACCTGGAGCCACTCAGAGTCCATTTTTGGGTCCTGGAAGGGGGTCCCGGATGCGTGGGTCCATTTTTGGGTCCTGGAAGGGCGTCCTGGATGTGTGGGTCCATTTTTGGGTCCTGGAAGGGGGTCCCAGATGTGTGGGTCCATTTTTGGGTCCTGGAAGGGGGTCTCGGATGTGTGGGTCCATTTTTGGGTCCTGGAAGGGGGTTCCGGATGCGTGGGTCCATTTTTGGGTCCTGAAAGGGGGTCCCAGATGTGTGGGTCCATTTTTGGGTCCTGGAAGGGGGTTCCGGATGTGTGGATCCATTTTTGGGTCCTGGAAGGGGGTCCCGGATGTGTGGGTCCATTTTTGGGTCCTGGAAGGGGGTTCCGGATGTGTGGATCCATTTTTGGGTCCTGGAAGGGGTCCTGGAGAGGTCCTGGATCCACCTGGGGCTCTGGGAAAGGGAATTGGATGCAAAATCCGGCCAAATGACGGAAAATCAGGAAACCCAGGGAAAAATCTGGCAAAACCAGGAAAAAACGGGCAAAACGAGGGAAAATCCAGGAAAACCAGGGGAAATCCGGCAAAACCTCACAAAATCCCGACAAACTGGGCAAAATCGGGGAAATCCAGGGAAACTGGGCGAAATCCAGCAAAACCAGACAAAAATTGGCAAAACCAAGGAAAATCGGGCAAAACGAGGGAAAATCCGGAAAAAACGGGCAAAATCTTGGAAACCCAGGGAAAATCCAGTAAATTCAGGGAAAATCCAGCGAAACCAGACAACAATCTGGCAAAAAACTGGGAAAATCCAGCAAAAACCCGGGAAAAGTCCAGGAAATTCCCAGATTTGGGGAATTTTTTAGCCAGAATTCCCTGGATTTGGGGAATTTTTTAACCAGGATTTCCTGGATTTGGGGAATTTTTTAACCAGGAATCCCCCAGATTTGGGGAATTTTTTAACCAGGAAATCCAGCAAAAACCCAGGAAAAATCCAGGAACATCCGGCAAAATCCAACAAAACTCCCCCGACGTGAAAACGCCGATTTTTGGGAGGGGAAAAACATCCAAAACATCCAAAACCGACTCCGAAATCTTCCTGAAACCTCCCCAAAAATGGGAGTGGGGCCCAGCCCTACGGGGGAGGGGTTGAAAGACCAGGGTGGAATTTTGGGGTGATTCCGGGGCTTTTTGGGGGGCTTTATTCCCATTTTTTTGGGGCGGCGGTGAGGTTTCCGTGCCGCGCTCACCGCGAAATGTGGGAAAAAGCCAAACCCGGCGAACTTTCGGTCGTGATTTGACCCGAAACTCCCCCAAACCCACCAGGGAAGGGTTGGCACCGCCTCCTCGGAGGGTTTGGGTTAAAAAAAACCCCAAAAAGGGGAAGTGAGAGTGTTGAAAACCAGGCGGGAGCATTTTGGGGGGCGAAAATGCAAATCCTCGCCTCGGGGGTGCCCAAGCGCGGCGCCGGTGCCGCCGAGCGCCCGCGGCCGCAGGGACCCTCCCAGCGCTGGGAAATGCGGGATTTTACCCCCAAAATTCGGGGGTTTACCCTCAAAACCCACAATTTTACCCCCGAAATTTGGGATTTTACCCCGACAATTCAGGATTTGATGGGAAATTTGGGATTGAACCCAACCCGGGGGGGAAATTGGGGATTTTTGGGGGGTTTGGGGGTGTTCCAAAGCCGGCGGTGCCGCCGCGGTGGTTTCCTGGCATCCCTCGCCGCCCCAATCCCAAATCCCAGCTGCTTTTCCCTCCAAACCCGCCCCGTCCGGCCCCAAAAATCCGCCCAACCCATTGGGAATTCGCCTTTTCGGCCCAACTCTCGCCCGGCCCCGTCGAGGAGGAACCGAAACCCGGTGGCCAAACCCAGCGGCTCCGGGGCGTGGATTTAGGGCCGGGGAGGAGATTTGGGGTTGGGGAGGGGATTTGGGATCCCACAGCTCCAAACCATGGCCCAGCAGGAGACCTACGGCAACTGGCTGGGCCCCACGCCGGCCAAGCGCCTGGTGAGGCAGCCAGGTAAATCCCAACCCCCTCTTTTCCCGGGAAAATCCCCTCGATCCCCCTTTTTCCGGGACTTTCCGTACCCTCCGAGTGACCTTCGGGGTCGCTGCAGCTCCGATGAATCCGGGCTGAGATTTGGGGTCATCGGGAGCCCCAAAATCCTCGGGTTTCGCCTCGGTTTTGGTGGAAGCGGCGGCGAATTCCTGCTTGGGCTTTTGGGGATGCTCCCGTTCTTCCCGATGCTCTTTACCTGTGGGTTTTTCTCCCTTTTTCCGCATTTTTTTCCCCAATTTTTCTCCGTTTTCCCCTGATTTTCCCCTTTTTCGCCATTTTTTCCCTGATTTTCCCCGTTTTTCCCCTTTCCCCCCATTTTTTCCCCATTTTTTCCCTATTTTTCTCCGTTTTCCCCTGATTTTCCCCTTTTTCGCCATTTTTTCCCTGATTTTCCCCGTTTTTCCCCTTTCCCCCCATTTTCCCCCATTTTTTCCTTATTTTTCCCCATTTTTCCCCATTTTTCCCCATTTTTCCTCATTTACCCCCTATTTTCCCCGTTTTTCCCCTTTTCCCCCCCTTTCCCCCATTTTTTCCTTATTTTTCCCCATTTTTCCCCGTTTTTCCCCATTTTTCCTCATTTCCCCCCTATTTTCCCCGTTTTTCCCCATTTTCCCCATTTTTCCCCCCTTTTCCCCAATTTTTACCCTATTTTCCCTATTTTTCCTTGATTTTCCCTATTTTTTCCCTGATTTTCCCCATTTCCCCTATTTTTCCCAATTTTTCCCTAATTTTCCCCATTTTTCCCTATTTTCCCCCATTTTTTCCCTGATTTTCCCCATTACCTCCATTTTCCCCATTTCCCCCATTTTCCCCATTTTTCCCCAATTTTCCCTGGTTTTCCTTGATTTTCCCCATTTTTTCCCCCCTTTTTCCCCATTTTCCCCCCATTTTCCCATTTTTTCCCATTTCCCCATTTTTTCCCTGATTTCCCCCATTTTCCCATTTTCCCCCATTTCCCTCATTTTCCCCCATTTTCCCCATTTTTCCCCATTTTTCTCCATTTTCCCCCGATTTTCCCCCATTTCCCCCCATTTTCCCCCATTTCCCCCCTTTTTCCCCCATTTCCCCCATTATCCCCCATTTTCTCCCCATTTTCCCCATTTTTTCTCCTTTTTTCCCCATTTTTCTGCATTTTTCCCCATTTTCCCCCCATTTCCCCCCATTTCCCCCCATTTCCCCCCCATTTTCCCCATTTTCCCCCATTTTTCCCCCTTTTTCCCTTCCCCCCCATTTTCCCCCCATTTCCACCCCATTATCCCCCATTTCCCCCCCCCTTTTCCCCCATTTTCTCCCCATTTTTCCCCATTTTTTTCCCCATTTTTCCCCCATTTTCCCCATTTTCCCCCCATTTCCCCCCATTTCCCCCATTTTTCCCATTTTTCCCATTTTCCCCCAATTTCTCCCCAATTTCCCGCAGGCATTTACTCCGTCTCTGGGAAGATGTCCCCGGTGGGCGATTTCCGACCAGGTAAATTCTCCTTTTTTTCCTTTTTTCCCTCTTTTCCCAGGATTTTTTTGGCCAAAAACGTCTCGATTTCCATGGAATTTCCAGCCCAGTTTGGGATCCTGCCCAGATCGGGATTTGATCCCAAAATTCCCCCAAATCCCCTCAAATTCCCTATTTTTTTGCCCCTTCTCAACATTTTGGAAAGGGAAATTTTGGGGTTGAATTCCACCTCAAAAATGGGAATTTTGGGATTTAATTCCAGCTCAGAATGGGGAATTTTGGGGTTGAATTCCACGTCAAAAATGGGAATTTTTGGGATTTAATTCCACCTCGATTTGTGAATTTTTGGGATTTAATTCCACCTCAAAAATGGGAATTTTGGGGTTTAATTCCACCTCGATTTGTGAATTTTTTGGGTCGACTTCCATGTCAAAAATGGGAATTTTGGGATTTAATTCCATGTCAAAAATGGGAATTTTCGGGATTTAATTCCACCTTGGAAATGGGAATTATGGGGTTGAATTCCACGTCAAAAATGGGAATTTTAGGATTTAATTCCAGCTCAGAATGGGGAATTTTGGGGTTGAATTCCACGTCAAAAATGGGAATTTTTGGGATTTAATTCCACGTCAAAAATGGGAATTTTGGGCTGTAATTCCACCTCTATTTGTCAATTTTTTGGGGCGAATTCCATGTCAAAAATGGGAATTTTGGGATTTAATTCCAGCTCAGAATGGGGAATTTTGGGGTTGAATTCCACGTCAAAAATGGGAATTTTTGGGATTTAATTCCACCACGATTTGTGAATTTTTGGGATTTAATTCCACCTCAAAAATGGGAATTTTGGGGATTTAATTCCACGTCAAAAATGGGAATTTTAGGATTTAATTCCAGCTCAGAATGGGGAATTTTGGGGTTGAATTCCACGTCAAAAATGGGAATTTTTGGGATTTAATTCCACGTCAAAAATGGGAATTTTGGGCTGTAATTCCACCTCTATTTGTCAATTTTTTGGGGCGAATTCCATGTCAAAAATGGGAATTTTGGGATTTAATTCCAGCTCAGAATGGGGAATTTTGGGGTTGAATTCCACGTCAAAAATGGGAATTTTTGGGATTTAATTCCACCTCGATTTGTGAATTTTTGGGATTTAATTCCACCTCAAAAATGGGAATTTTGGGGTTTAATTCCACCTCGATTTGTGAATTTTTTGGGTCGACTTCCATGTCAAAAATGGGAATTTTGGGATTTAATTCCATGTCAAAAATGGGAATTTTCGGGATTTAATTCCACCTTGGAAATGGGAATTATGGGGTTGAATTCCACGTCAAAAATGGGAATTTTAGGATTTAATTCCAGCTCAGAATGGGGAATTTTGGGGTTGAATTCCACGTCAAAAATGGGAATTTTTGGGATTTAATTCCACGTCAAAAATGGGAATTTTGGGCTGTAATTCCACCTCTATTTGTCAATTTTTTGGGGCGAATTCCATGTCAAAAATGGGAATTTTGGGATTTAATTCCAGCTCAGAATGGGAATTTTGGGGTTGAATTCCAGCTCAAAAATGGGAATTTTTGGGATTTAATTCCACCTCGATTTGTGAATTTTTGGAATTTAATTCCACCTCAAAAATGGGAATTTTGGGGTTTAATTCCACCTCGATTTGTGAATTTTTTGGGTCGACTTCCATGTCAAAAATGGGAATTTTGGGATTTAATTCCATGTCAAAAATGGGAATTTTTGGGATTTAATTCCACCTCGGAATGGGGAATTTTGGGGTTGAATTCCACGTCAAAAATGGGAAATTTTGGGATTTAATTCCACCTCGATTTGTGAATTTTTGGGATTTAAGTCCCCCTCAAAAATGGGAATTTGGGGATTTAATTCCACGTCAAAAATGGGAATTTGGGGATTTAATTCCAGCTCGGAATGGGGAATTTTGGGGTTGAATTCCACGTCAAAAATGGGAATTTTGGGGTTGAATTCCATGTCAAAAATGGGAATTTTGGGGATTTAATTCCCAGCTTGGAATGGGGAATTTTGGGGTTGAATTCCACGTCAAAAATGGGAATTTTAGGATTTAATTCCAGCTCAGAAATGGAAAAATTGGGATTTAATTCCACCTCAAAAATGGGAATTTCAGGATTTAATTCCACCTCAGAATGGGAATTTTTGGCTCCATCCTCACTCCCGAAAATGGAATTTTCACCTTCCCAGCCCCAAATCCATCGTGGAAAGAGCCGAAATTCCCAAATTTCGGGGAAGGACAGAATTCCCAGGGAATTTTCAACCAGGACTGGGAATTTCTGCCAATTTTTGGCTCTAAAATCCCCCCCAAAAATCCAATTTTTTTCCATAAAATTCCTTTTAAAAAAGAGCATTTAAAAACTTCCGTTAAAATCCCGATGCGGTTTTGCAGGAATTCCCTGGATTTTGGGATTTTTTAAAAACTATGATTCCCTGGATTTTGGGATTTTTTTTTTGGCTGGAATTCCCGGGATTTGGGGAAATTTTTAAACAGGAATTCCCTGGAGTTGGGGAGATTTTTAACCAGAATTTCCTGGATTTGGGGAATTTTTTTAACCAGAATTCCCTGGATTTGCTGACTTTTTAAGCCAGAATTTCTTGGATTTTGGGATTTTTTTAAACAGGAATTCCCTGAATTTTGGGAATTTTTTAGCCAGAATTCCCTGGATTTGGGGAATTTTTTAACTAGAATTTCCTGGATTTGGGGATTTTTTTTTAAAGCTACAATTACCAGGATTTGTGGAATTTTTTAAACAGGAATTGCCTGGATTTGGTGAATTTTTAAACCAGAATTCCCTGGATTTTGGGATTTTTTTTAAGGTACAATTCCCTGGATTTTGGGAATTTTTAAACCAGAATTTCCTGCATTTGGGGAATTTTTTAGCCAGAATTCCCTGGATTTTTTTTAAACAAGAATTTCCTGGCTTTTGGGATTTTTTAAAGCTACAATTCCCTGGATTTTGGGATTTTTTTTAAGGTACAATTCCCTGGATTTTGGGAATTTTTTTAAGGTACAATTTCTTTGATTTGGTGAATTTTTAAACCAGAATTCCCTGGATTTTAGGAATTTTTAAAACAAGAATTCCCTGGATTTGGTGAATTTTTAAACCAGAATTCCCTGGATTTTGGGATTTTTTTTAAGGTACAATTCTCTGGATTTGGGGAATTTTTTAGCCAGAATTCCCTGGATTTGGGAAATTTTTTAAACAAGAATTCCTGAATTTTGGGAGTTTTTTAACCAGAATTTCCTGGATTTTGGGAAATTTTTAGCCAGAATTCCCCGAATTTTGGGAAATTTTTAGCCAGAATTCCCCAAATTTCGGGATTTTTTTTAAGGTACAATTCCCTGGATTTTGGGAATTTTCTAACCAGAATTCCCTGGATTTTGGGAATTTTTTAAAGCTATGATTCCCTGAATTTTGGGAAATTTTTAGCCAGAATTCCCTGAATTTGGGGAATTTTTTAAGGTACAATTCCCTGGATTTTGAGAATTTTCAAACCAGAATTTCCTGGATTTTGGGAATTTTTTAACCAGAATTCCCTGGATTTGGGAAATTTTTTAAACAAGAATTCCTGAATTTTGGGAGTTTTTTAACCAGAATTTCCTGGATTTTGGGAAATTTTTAGCCAGAATTCCCCGAATTTTGGGAAATTTTTAGCCAGAATTCCCCAAATTTTGGGCTTTTTTTTTTAAGGTACAATTCCCTGGATTTGGGGAATTTTTAAACCAGAATTCCCTGGATTTGGGGATTTTTTTTAACCAGAATTGCCTGGATTTTGGGAATTTTTTACCCACTGGATGAGGCTCCGCAGGGGCAGCATCGACTGCTTTGGGGCAAAACCCAAGGGAATCAGCTCATGTCAAAACCCACCCATTTCACCGGAGAGAAAATGCGGGAAAAACCTGGAAAAATCCGGGAATCTCCAAAGGGAAAAGGGAAACGCTCAACCCTGACAGAAAAAGGGATCAAAATCCATCCAAACAGAGGGAAAAAAATGGGAAAATTTCCCTGGAATTGCCATTTTTTCCCAAGAATCCAGGATTCCCGTCCACCCAAAATCCCGATTTTCCCGATTTTCCCTGTTTTTCCCTCTTTTCCAGCGTCTCCCGACAGCTTCGAGGACGATTACGACGACATCTCCATGCCGGGATCGGATCGGGGCCGCTCGGAGCCGGCGGCCGGCGCCGACCCCCCCAGCAAAGGTGCATCCCAAAAATTCCCTTGGATCGGGATTTGATCCCAAAACGGCCCCAAAAATGCCCTCAAATGGATGAGGTTTGGGATTGAAATTTTGGGGTTCAATTCCCGGCTCAGAATGGGGAATTTTGGGGTTGAATTCCATGGAAAAATGGGAATTTTGGGGTTTAATTCCCAGCTCGGAATGGGGAATTTTGGGGTTGAATTCCATGTCAAAAATGGGAATTTTAGGATTTGATTCCACCTCAGAATGGGAATTTTTGGGATTAAATTCCACCTCAGAATGGGAATTTTCAGGATTTAATTCCACCTTGGAATAGGAATTTTGGGGTTTAATTCCACGTCAAAAGTGGGAATTTTAGGATTTGATTCCACCTCGGAATGGGAAATTTTGGGGATGAATTCCATGAAAAAATGGGAATTTTTGGGATTTAATTCCACCTTGGAATGGGGAATTTTGGGATTTAATCCCACCTCAATTTGTGAATTTTCGGGATTTAATTCCACCTCAAAAATGGGAATTTCGGGATTTGATTCCACCTCGGAATGGGAATTTCAGGATTTAATTCCACCACAGAATGGGAATTTTGGGATTTAACTCCAGCTCAAAAATGGGAAATTATGGGATTTAATTCCGCCTCGATTTGTGAATTTTTGGGATTTAATTCCACCTCAAAAATGGGAATTTCGGGATTTGATTCCACCTCGGAATGGGAA
This sequence comes from Aphelocoma californica, assembly GCA_028536675.1. Classification (NCBI taxonomy): domain Eukaryota; kingdom Metazoa; phylum Chordata; class Aves; order Passeriformes; family Corvidae; genus Aphelocoma; species Aphelocoma californica. The sequence continues at coordinate 232,357 of JAQMYR010000035.1, read as the reverse complement.
TTTCAGGATTTAATTCCACCACAGAATGGGAATTTTGGGATTTAACTCTAGCTCAAAAATGGGAAATTATGGGATTTAATTCCGCCTCGATTTGTGAATTTTTGGGATTTAATTCCACCTCAAAAAAGGGAATTTTGGGATTTGATTCCACGTCAAAAATGGGAATTTCAGGATTTAATTCCACCTCAAAAATGGGAATTTTCAGGATTTAATTCCACCTCAAAAATGGGAATTTTCGCGATTTAATCCCACCTCAAAAATGGGAATTTCGGGATTTAATCCCACCTCGGAAAGGGAATTTCGGGATGAAATTGGGATTTGATCCCAAAATGCCCCAAAATCCCCCAAAATCCCCCAAAATTCCCTTTTTTCCCCCCTTCCCAACAGGCGTTTACCTCCTGGCGGGGCCCCCGGGCTCTTCCCAAGCCCCATCCCTGCACGACCCCCATGAGGCGGCCCCAAATTCCCGGGATTCGGCCTCAAAATCCCGGGATTGGGCGGCGATGCCGGGCGGGGGCTGCCGGGCCTTGGTGGCCACCCTGGCCCTGTTGCTGGCCCTGAGCATCCTGGCCGGGGGGGGACTCCTGGTCGTGGCCATCAGGAAGCGTGAGTGAGCCGGAATTCCGGGATTTCTGGGGCGAATTCCGTCAAAAATGGGCAATTTCCGGGGTGAATTCTGCCTGGCCTGGGAATTTTGGGATGAATTTCACCCGGGAATGGGAATTTTGGGGGTGAATTTTAGCCAGGAATGAGAATTTTGGGATGAATTCCAGCTCGAAGTGGGAATTTTGGGTTGAAATCCACCTGGAATGGGAATTTTGGGGTTTAATTCTACCTTGGAATGGGAATTTTTGGGGTGAATTCCACCCTGGAATGCGAATTTTGGGATGAATTCCAGCTCAAAGTGGGAATTTTGGGGATAAAATCCACCAGGAATGGGAATTTTGGGATGAATTCCAGCCAGGAATGGGAATTTTGGGGGTGAATTTTAGCCAGGAATGGGAATTTTGGGATGAAATCCACCTGGAATGGGAATTTTGGGGTTTAATTCTACCTTGGAATGAGAATTTTGGGATAAAACCCCCCAGAAATGGGAATTTTGGGTTGAAATCCACCTGAAATGGGAATTTTGGGATGAATTCCAGCCAGGAATGGGAATTTGGGGTTGAAATCCACCTGAAATGGGAATTTTGGGGTTTAATTCTACCCAGGACGGGAATTTTGGGATCAAACCCCCCAGGAATGGGAATTTTGGGTTGAAATCCACCTGGAATGGGAATTTTGGGATGAATTCCAGCCAGGAATGGGAATTTTGGGGTTTAATTCTACCTTGGAATGGGAATTTCGGGATAAAACCCCCCAGGAATGGGAATTTTGGGATGAAATCCACCTGGAACGGGAATTTTGGGGTTTAATTCTACCCAGGACGGGAATTTTGGGATCAAACCCCCCAGGAATGGGAATTTTGGGTTGAAATCCACCTGGAATGGGAATTTTGGGATGAATTCCAGCCAGGAATGGGAATTTTGGGATAAAATCCACCTGGAACGGGAATTTTGGGGTTTAATTCTACCCAGGACGGGAATTTTGGGGGTGAATTCCAGCCAGGAATGGGAATTTTGGGTTGAAATCCACCTGAAATGGGAATTTTGGGGTGAATTCCAGCCAGGAATGGGAATTTTGGGATGAAATCCACCTGGAATGGGAATTTTGGGGTGGATTCCACCAGAAATGGGAATTTTGGGATAAATTCCAGCCAGGAATGGGAATTTTGGGTTGAAATCCACCTGAAATGGGAATTTTGGGGTTTAATTCTACCTTGGAATGGAAATTTTGGGCTAAAACCCCCCAGGAATGGGAATTTTGGGTTGAAATCCACCTGGAACAGGAATTTTGGGGTTTAATTCTACCCAGGACGGGAATTTTGGGATAAAACCCGCCAGGAATGGGAATTTTGGGTTGAAATCCACCTGGAATGGGAATTTTGGGATGAATTCCAGCCAGGAATGGGAATTTTGGGTTGAAATCCAGCTGAAATGGGAATTTTGGGGTTAAATTCCAGCCAGGAATGGGAATTTTGGGATGAATTCCAGCCAGGAATGGGAATTTTGGGATAAAATCCACCTGGAACGGGAATTTTGGGGTTTAATTCTACCCAGGACGGGAATTTTGGGGGTGAATTCCAGCCAGGAATGGGAATTTTGGGTTGAAATCCACCTGAAATGGGAATTTTGGGGTGAATTCCAGCCAGGAATGGGAATTTTGGGATAAAATCCACCTAGAACGGGAATTTTGGGGTTTAATTCCACCTGGAATGGGAATTTTGGGGGTGAATTCCAGCCAGGAATGGGAATTTGGGATAAAATCCACCTGAAATGGGAATTTTGGGGTTTAATTCTACCTTGGAATGGGAATTTTGGGCTAAAACCCCCCAGGAATGGGAATTTTGGGTTGAAATCCACCTGGAACGGGAATTTTGGGGTGAATTCCACCAGAAATGGGAATTTTGGGATGAATTCCAGCCAGGAATGGGAATTTTGGGATAAAATCCACCTGGAACGGGAATTTTGGGGTTTAATTCTACCCAGGACGGGAATTTTGGGATCAAACCCCCCAGGAATGGGAATTTTGGGTTGAAATCCCCCTGGAACGGGAATTTTGGGTTGAAATCCCCCTGAAATGGGAATTTTGGGGTTTAATTCTACCCAGGACAGGAATTTTGGGATAAAACCCCCCAGGAATGGGAATTTTGGGTTGAAATCCACCTGGAATGGGAATTTTGGGGAGGATTCTGCCTGGGATGGGAATTTTGGGGTGGATTTCACCTGGAATGGGAATTTTGGGATGAATTCCAGCCAGGAATGGGAATTTTGGGATAAAATCCATCTGAAATGGGAATTTTGGGGTTTAATTCTACCTTGGAATAGGAATTTTGGGCTAAAACCCCCCAGGAATGGGAATTTTGGGTTGAAATCCACCAGGAATGGGAATTTTGGGGTTTAATTCTACCCAGGACGGGAATTTTGGGATAAAATCCCCCAGGAATGGGAATTTTGGGATGAATTCCACCTGGAATGGGAATTTTGGGGTTTAATTCTACCTTGGAATGGAAATTTTGGGCTAAAACCCCCCAGGAATGGGAATTTTGGGTTGAAATCCACCTGGAATGGGAATTTTGGGGGTGAATTCCAGCCAGGAATGGGAATTTGGGGTTGAAATCCACCTGAAATGGGAATTTTGGGGTTTAATTCTACCCAGGACGGGAATTTTGGGATCAAACCCCTCAGGAATGGGAATTTTGGGATGAAATCCACCTGGAATGGGAATTTTGGGGTGGATTCCACCAGGAATGGGAATTTTGGGATGAATTCCAGCCAGGAATGGGAATTTGGGGTTGAAATCCACCTGGAACGGGAATTTTGGGGTTTAATTCTACCCAGGACGGGAATTTTGGGATCAAACCCCCCAGGAATGGGAATTTTGGGATGAATTCCACCTGGAACGGGAATTTTGGGTTGAAATCCCCCTGAAATGGGAATTTTGGGGTTTAATTCTACCCAGGACGGGAATTTTGGGATCAAACCCCCCAGGAATGGGAATTTTGGGTTGAAATCCACCTGGAATGGGAATTTTGGGATGAATTCCAACCAGGAATGGGAATTTTGGGATAAAATCCACCTGGAACGGGAATTTTGGGGTTTAATTCCACCTGGAATGGGAATTTTGGGATCAAACCCCCCAGGAATGGGAATTTTGGGTTGAAATCCCCCTGGAACGGGAATTTTGGGTTGAAATCCACCTGGAACGGGAATTATGGGGTTTAATTCTACCCAGGACGGGAATTTTGGGATCAAACCCCCCAGGAATGGGAATTTTGACTTGAAATCCACCTGGAATGGGAATTTTGGGGTGGATTCTGCCTGGGATGGGAATTTTGGGGTGGATTTCACCTGGGATGGGAATTTTGGGATCAAACCCCCCAGGAATGGGAATTTTGGGTTGAAATCCACCTGAAATGGGAATTTTGGGGTTTAATTCTACCCAGGACGGGAATTTTGGGATCAAAGCCCCCAGGAATGGGAATTTTGACTTGAAATCCACCCAGAGCGGGAATTTCGGGATCGAATCCCGCCATTCCCGGCAATTCCGGGCTTTCCCCACCTTTTTCCTCGCAGAGAAGGAGCTGCTGGCGGAGCTGGAGCTGCTGAAGGCGAATTTCTCGGGAATTTGGGATTCCGGTAGGTCCTGGCACCCCATCCCATGGGAAAACTCCAATTCCAAGGATTTTCCCCCCATTTCCGGCTCCGTTTTTGGTGCAAATTCCAAGAAAAAAACCCCGGAATTTTCCCGATTCCACCCGGGATCATCCCGAGGTTGAGGAGATCCCAAATTCCGGCGGAATTCGGCCCAAAAACGATCGAATTTCTCCTGGATTGGGATGGAGCGACCGGCGGGATTTTTTCCGGGTTGGGATTTTCCCGGAAAAGGGGAGAATCCGTGGTTTTGTTTGGGTTAAAAGTCACGGAAAAGAGGGAAATCGGTCGGAAAATCCGGGAAAAATGGGATTGAATCGGGAAGGGTTGGCCGATAATTGATGGATCCGAGGGAATGATGGGAAAAAAAGGGAGGAAAACCACGGAAAAATCCGGGAAAAATCCCGGAAAAATCCGGGGAAAAGGGCGGGAAAAGCACGGGAGAGGTTTCCAAATATGGAAAAATTCCGGATTTGGGGGAAATGAGGGGAAAAAAGGGAAAAAACAAAAAAAAGAAAAGGAAAAATGAGGGAATGCCGGGGGCGCCTGTGGTGTACTGGGATGTACTGGGAGGGCACTGGGATGTACTGGGAGCTCTGGGAGGGCACTGGGAGGGCACTGGGAGGGCATTGGGATGCACTGGGAGAGACTGGGAGGGCACTGGGAGCTCTGGGAGGGCACTGGGATGTACTGGGAGGGAACTGGGATGCACTGGGAGCTCAGGGAGGGCACTGGGAGGGCACTGGGATGCGCTGGGGTGCACTGGGATGCACTGGGAGGACAGTGGGAGGGCACTGGGAGGGACTGGGAGAGACTGGGAAGGCACTGGGAGCTCTGGGAGGGCACTGGGAGGGCACTGGGATGTACTGGGAGGGAACTGGGATGTACTGGGAGCTCTGGGAGTGACTGGGAGGGCACTGGGAGCTCTGGGAGGGCACTGGGATGCACTGGGATGTACGGGGATGTACTGGGAACACTGGGATCACTGGGCTGCACTGGGATGCACTGGGATGTACTGGGATGCACTGGGATCACTGGGCTGCACTGGGAACACTGGGCTGTACTGGGATGCACTGGGATGCACTGGGCTGTACTGGGCTGTACTGGGATGCACTGGGATGCACTGGGAACACTGGGAGGGCACTGGGAGGACAGTGGGATGCACTGGGAGCTCTGGGAGGGCACTGGGAGGACAGTGGGAGGGCACTGGGAGGACAGTGGGATGCACTGGGAGCTCTGGGAGGGCACTGGGAGGACAGTGGGAGGGCACTGGGAGGGACTGGGAGAGACTGGGAAGGCACTGGGAGCTCTGGGAGGGCACTGGGAGGGCACTGGGATGTACTGGGAGGGAACTGGGATGTACTGGGAGCTCTGGGAGTGACTGGGAGGGCACTGGGAGCTCTGGGAGGGCATTGGGAGGGCACTGGGATGCACTGGGATGTACGGGGATGTACTGGGAACACTGGGATCACTGGGCTGCACTGGGATGCACTGGGATGTACTGGGATGCACTGGGATCACTGGGCTGCACTGGGAACACTGGGCTGTACTGGGATGCACTGGGATGCACTGGGCTGTACTGGGATGCACTGGGATGCACTGGGATGCACTGGGAACACTGGGAGGGCACTGGGAGGACAGTGGGATGCACTGGGAGCTCTGGGAGGGCACTGGGAGGACAGTGGGAGGGCATTGGGATGCACTGGGAGAGACTGGGAGGGCACTGGGAGCTCTGGGAGGGCACTGGGATGTACTGGGAGGGAACTGGGATGCACTGGGAGCTCAGGGAGGGCACTGGGAGGGCACTGGGATGCGCTGGGGTGCACTGGGATGCACTGGGAGAGACTGGGAGGGCACTGGGAGGACAGTGGGAGGGCACTGGGAGGGACTGGGAGAGACTGGGAAGGCACTGGGAACTCTGGGAGGGCATTGGGAGGGCACTGGGATGCACTGGGATGTACGGGGATGTATTGGGAACACTGGGATGTACTGGGCTGTACTGGGCTGTACTGGGCTGTACTGGGATGCACTGGGCTGTACTGGGATGCACTGGGATCACTGGGAACACTGGGATGTACTGGGCTGTACTGGGCTGTACTGGGATGCACTGGGATGCACTGGGATGCACTGGGCTGTATTGGGATGCACTGGGCTGTACTGGGCTGTACTGGGAACACTGGGATCACTGGGATCATTAGGCTGTACTGGGATGCACTGGGCTGTACTGGGCTGTACTGGGCTGTACTGGGATGCACTGGGCTGCACTGGGCTGTACTGGGCTGTACTGGGCTGCACTGGGATGTACTGGGCTGTACTGGGATGCACTGGGCTGTACTGGGCTGTACTGGGATGCACTGGGATGTACTGGGCTGTACTGGGCTGTACTGGGATGCACTGGGAACACTGGGGTGTACTGGGCTGCACTGGGATGCACTGGGATGCACTGGGCTGTACTGGGAGCACTGGGATCACTGGGAACACTGGGATCACTGGGATCATTAGGCTGTACTGGGATGCACTGGGCTGTACTGGGAACACTGGGATGCACTGGACTGTACTGGGCTGTACTGGGAACACTGGGATCTCCTCCCGCCCCGCTCCCAGTCCAGCAGGAGCAGACCCGGATGCACTTCGGGATCCGCCAGCACCAGCTGGAGCTGCAGGAAGTCACCGGTAATTCCCAAAAAAACCCAAATTCCCCCAAATTCCCCCCAAATTCCCCCCAAAAAATCCACCGGAATTCCCACGGGGCCAAAATCCCGGAAAACTGGGACGAATCCCGCCCATTCGGAGGGATTTTCCCGGGATTTTTCTGGGATTTTATCAGGATTTTATCGGGATTTTATTGGGATTTTATCGGGATTTTATCAGGATTTTACTGGGAATTTTTCGGGATTTTATCAGGATTTTACTGGGATTTTTTCGGGATTTTATCAGGATTTTATCATGATTTTTTCGGGATTTTATTGGGATTTTATCGGGATTTTATTGGGATTTTACCAGGATTTCTCTGGGATTTTGACCGGATTTTATTGGGATTTTATCGGGATTTTTCTGGGATTTTATCAGGATTTTATCGGGATTTTATCGAGATTTTATCAGGACTTCGCCGGGATTTTTTTGGCATTTTATTAGGATTTTATCAAGATTTTACCAGGATTTTATCAGGATTTTACTGGGATTTTTTTCGGGATTTTCCCGGGATTTTCCCAGGATTTTCCCAGGACTTTATCATTATTTTATCGGGATTTTATTGGGATTTTATCGGGATTTTATTGGGATTTTACCAGGATTTCTCTGGGATTTTATCAGGATTTTATCGGGATTTTATCAGGATTTTACTGGGATTTTTTCGGGATTTTATCAGGATTTTATCGGGATTTTACCAGGATTTTATTGGGATTTCTCCAGGATTTTATCAGGATTTTATTGGAATTTTATCAGGATTTTACTGGGATTTTCCCGGGATTTTATGAGGACTTTTACCAGGATTTTTCCATTATTTTATTGGGATTTTCCTGGAATTTTGTCAGGATTTTATCTGGATTTTATTGGAATTTTATCAGGATTTTTCCGGGATTTTATTGGGATTTTCCCGGGATTTTTTCCAGGATTTTATCGGGATTTTATTGTGATTTTCCCAGGATTTTTTCATGATTTTATTGGGATTTTATCAGGATTTTAGTGGGATTTTATCAGGATTTTATCTGGATTTTATTGGAATTTTATCAGGATTTTTCCGGGATTTTATTGGAATTTTTCCGGGAATTTTTTCACAGTTTTACTGGGATTTTCCTGGGATTTTATCGGGATTTTTTCCAGGATTTTATCGGGATTTTATGGGGATTTTCCCAGGATTTTTCCAAGATTTTATCGGGATTTCATCCGGATTTTAGTGGGATTTTTCCGTGATTTTATCAGGTTTTTATCTGGATTTAGGGAATTTCTCCCAATTTTTTCACGAATTTTGGAATTTTTCCAAGTTTTTTCCCCAGTTTTTGAACTTCCTCCAGCTTTTTCCCAGATTTTGAGTGGTTTTACTCAGATTTTGGGATTTCTCTGGGTTTTGGAACTTTCCCTGGATTTTCACCAGGATTTGGGCGTTTCTCCGCGTTTTTATCCGGATTTTGGGGCATTTCTCCTGCTTTTTACCAGAATTTGGGACATTCTCTGGATTTTCCCTATTTTTCCGCATTTTCCCCCCTTTTTCCCCCCATTTTCCACATTTTTCCCCATTTTCCCCATTTTTCCCCATTTTTCCCCATTTTTCACCATTTTTCCCCATTTCCCCACATTTTCCCCCTTTTTCACCATTTTTCCCCATTTTCTCCCAATTTTCCCCATTTCCCTCCCATTTTTCCCCGTTTTTCCCCATTTTCCCCCGTTTTCCCCCATTTTCCCCATTTTCCCCATTTTCCCCCGTTTTCCCCCTTTTTTCCCCATTTTCCCCCCATTTTCCCCCTTTTCCCCCATTTTTCCCCATTTTCCCCCATTTTTCCCCATTTTCCCCACATTTTTCCCCCTTTTTCACCATTTTCCCCATTTTCTCCCTATTTTTCCCCATTTCCCCCCATTTTTCCCCATTTTCCCCCCATTTTTCCCCTTTTTCCCCTTTATTCCCCATTTTCCCCCATTTTCCCCATTTTTCACCATTTTTCCCCATTTTCCCCATTTTTCCCCCTTTTTCCCCATTTTTCCCCCTTTTTCCCCCCTTTTTTTCCCCATTTTTCCCCCCTTTTCCCCATTTTTCCCCATTTTCCCCATTTTTCCCCTTTTTCCCCCATTTTCCCCATTTTCACCATTTTCCCCCTTTTTCCCCATTTTTCCCCCGTTTTCCCCATTTTTCCCCATTTTTCCCCATTTTTCCCCTTTTTCCCCCATTTTCCCCATTTTTCACCATTTTCCCCCTTTTTCCCCATTTTCCCCTGTTTTCCCCCATTTTCCCCATTTTCCCCATTTTTCCCCATTTTCCCCCGTTTTCCCCCATTTTCCCCATTTTCCCCATTTTTCCCCTTTTCCCCCTTTTTTCCCCATTTTCCCCCATTTTTCCCCATTTTCCCCACATTTTTCCCCCTTTTTCACCATTTTCCCCATTTTCTCCCCATTTTTCCCCTTTTCCCCCATTTTTCACCATTTTCTCCCCATTTTTCCCCATTTTCCCCATTTTTCCCCATTTTTCACCATTTTTCCCCATTTTCTCCCAATTTTCCCCATTTCCCTCCCATTTTTCCCCGTTTTTCACCATTTTCCCCCGTTTTCCCCCATTTTCCCCATTTTCCCCATTTTTCCCCCTTTTCCCCCATTTTTCACCATTTTCTCCCCATTTTTCCCCATTTTCCCCCGTTTTCCCCCATTTTCCCCATTTTCCCCATTTTTCCCCCTTTTTCCCCATTTTTCCCCATTTCCCCCCATTTTTCCTCGTTTTTCCCCATTTTCCCCCATTTTTCCCCATTTTCCCCCCTTTTTCCCCATTTTTCCCCATTTTCCCATTTTTCCCATTTTTCCCCATTTTTCCCCATTTTTCCCCTTTTCCCCCCCATTTTTCCCCTTTTCCCCATTTTCCCCCATTTTTCCCCCTTTTTCACCATTTTCCCCCATTTTCCCCATTTTTCCCCATTTTCCCCCCATTTTTCCCCTTTTTCCCCCCCTTTTTTTCCCATTTTTTCCCCAATTTTCCCCATTTTTGGCAGGGATTTGGGAATTTCTCCAGGCTTTTCCCAGATTTTTGGAATTTCTCCCGTTTTTTCCCAGATTTTGGGGCGTTTTCTTCACTTTTCCACCGGAATTTGGGGTTTCCTCCAAATTTCCTCTGGGATTTGAAGAATTTCTCTGGATTTTTCCCTGGATTTGGGGATTTCTCCACATTTTTCCCGGGATTTTGGGATTTCTCCGTGGATTTTCCCGGATCCGGGCATTTTCCCATGGTTTTACCCAGATTTGCCGAATTTCTCCAGGTTTTTACCCAAATTTGGGGCTTTCTCCAGGTTTTTATTCGAATTTTCTCCGGGATTTTTTGCCCAGCTTTGGGGAATTCTCCCGATTTTCTCCGGGATTTTGGGGTTTCTCCCGATTTTTACCCAGTTTTTGGGATTTATCCCGGTTTCTACCTGGATTTAGGGGTTTCTCCAATTTTTTTCACCTGGATTTGGGGATTTTTCCCGGTTTTCTCTGGGATTTTGGGATTTTTCCCCATTTTCCCTGGGAATTTGGGATTTTTTTCCTGTTTTCTCTGGGATTTCAGGATTTTTCTCTGGGATTTCAGGATTTTCCCTGTTTTCCCCCAGGATTTCGGGATTTTTTCCTGGGATTTCAGGATTTTCCCTGGGATTTCAGGATTCCCCTCGGGATTTGGGGATTTTCCCTGGGATTTCGGGATTTTCCCCCAGGATTTTGGGGCTTTTCCCTCTTTTCCCTGGGATTTCAGGGATTTTTCCCAGTTTCCTCTGGGATTTCAGGATTTTTCCCCCAGGATTTCGGGATTTTCCCCTGGAATTTTGGGATTTTTCCCTGGGGTTTTGGGATTTTTCCCTGGGATTTTGGGATTTTTCCCTGGGATTTCAGGATTTTCCCCCGGGATTTCAGGATTTCCCTCAGGATTTCGGGATTCCCCTCGGGATTTTGGGATTTTCCCTGGGATTTTGGGATTTTCCCTGGGATTTCGGGATTTTCCCCCAGGATTTTGGGATTTTCCCCAGGATTTTGGGACTTTTCCCTGCTTTCCCTGGGATTTCAGGATTTCCCCCGGGATTTTGGGATTTTTCCCTGGGATTTCAGGATTTCCCCCGGGATTTCAGGATTTCCCTCGGGATTTCTGGATTTTCCCCCAGGATTTCGGGATTTTTTCCTGGGATTTCAGGATTTCCCCAGGAATTTCAGGATTTCCCCTCTGATTTCAGGATTTCCCCCGGGATTTCAGGATTTCCCTCGGGATTTCGGGATTCCCCTGTGATTTTGGGATTTTTTCCTGGGATTTCAGGATTTCCCCCGGGATTTCAGGATTCTCCCCCAGGATTTCAGGATTTCCCCCGGGATTTCAGGATTTTTCCCTGGGATTTCAGGATTTCCCCCGGGATTTCAGGATTTCCCCCAGGATTTCAGGATTTCCCCCGGGATTTCAGGATTTCCCCAGGAATTTCAGGATTTCCCCTCTGATTTCAGGATTTCCCCCGGGATTTCAGGATTTCCCTCGGGATTTCTGGATTTTCCCTCCGGATTTCAGGATTTCCCCTGTGATTTTGGGATTTTTCCACCAGGATTTCGGGATTTTCCCCCGGGATTTTGGGATTTTTCCCTGGGGTTTTGGGACTTTTCCCTGCTTTCCCTGGGATTTCAGGATTTTCCTCAGGATTTCGGGATTTCCCCCTGGGATTTCGGGATTTTCCCCAGGAATTTCAGGATTTCCCCTCTGATTTCAGGATTTCCCCAGGAATTTCAGGATTTCCCCTGTGATTTCGGGATTTCCCTGGGGATTTCAGGATTTCCCCCAGGATTTTGGGATTTCCCTCAGGATTTCAGGATTTTCCCCCGGGATTTCAGGATCTCCCTCGGGATTTCAGGATTTCCCTGGGATTTCAGGATTCTCCCCCAGGATTTCAGGATTTCCCCTGGGATTTCACGATTTTTCCCTGGAATTTCAGGATTTCCCCCAGGATTTCCCCTGGGATTTCGGGATTTTCCCCCGGGATTTCAGGATTTTCCCCGGGATTTCAGCATTTCCCTGGGATTTCAGGATTTTCCCCAGGAATTTCAGGATTTCCCCCGGGATTTCAGGATTTCCCCCATGATTTCAGGATTTCCCTCGGGATTTCTGGATTTTCCCCCAGGATTTTGGGATTTTTTCCTGGGATTTCAGGATTTTCCCCAGGAATTTCAGGATTTCCCCCGGGATTTCAGGATTTCCCCCAGGATTTCAGGATTTCCCCAGGAATTTCAGGATTTCCCTGGGGATTTCAGGATTTCCCCCGGGATTTCAGGATTTCCCTCGGGATTTCTGGATTTTCCCCCAGGATTTCGGGATTTTTTCCTGGGATTTCAGGATTTTCCCCAGGAATTTCAGGATTTCCCCAGGAATTTCAGGATTTCCCCCGGGATTTCAGGATTTCCCTGGGATTTCAGGATTTCCCCCAGGATTTCAGGATTTTCCCCCAGGATTTCAGGATTTCCCCAGGAATTTCAGGATTTCCCCCAGGATTTCAGGATTTCCCTCCGGATTTCGGGATTTTCCCTGTGATTTTGGGATTTTTCCCTGGGATTTCAGGATTTCCCCTGGGATTTCACGATTTTTCCCTGGAATTTCAGGATTTCCCCCAGGATTTCCCCTGGGATTTCGGGATTTTCCCCCGGGATTTCAGGATTTTCCCCGGGATTTCAGCATTTCCCTGGGATTTCAGGATTTTCCCCAGGAATTTCAGGATTTCCCCCGGGATTTCAGGATTTCCCCCATGATTTCAGGATTTCCCTGGGATTTCAGGATTTCCCGTGATTTCAGGATTTTTCCCTGGGATTTCAGCATTTCCCTGGGATTTCAGGATTTCCCTGGGGATTTCGGGATTTCCCTCTGGATTTTCACCCCGATGTTCCCCCTTTCCCCGTGTTCCCCCCCCATTTGGGGTTGCCAGAGCTGCTCTGCCGGACGCTCGGCAGCTCCCGGACGTGCCAGGCCGGCTGGAAATCCCACGGGAGCAGCTGCTACTCCTTTTCCATGGATTCCCTGGGCTGGGCCAGCGCCCGCAACGCCTGCGCCGACCTCGGCGCCCACCTGGTGGTGGTGAACTCCGAGCTGGAGCAGGTGAGGGAAAAGCCCGAACCCCAAAGAACTCCGGATCCCAAAGAACTCCGAATCCCAGATCCCAAAGAACTCCAAATCCCGGATCCCAAATAACTCGGAATCCCAAAGAACTCCAAATCCCAAATCCCAAATAACTCCGAATCCCAGATCATAAATAACTCCAAATCCCAAATAACTCCGAATCCCGGATCCCAAAGAACTCCGAATCCCAAATAACTTCAAGTCCCAAATAACTCCAAATCCCGAATCCCAAATAACTCCAAATCCCAGATCCCAAAGAACTCCCGATCCCAAATAACTCAGAATCCCAAAGAACTCCAAATCTCGAATCCCAAAGAACTCCAAATCCCGGATCCCAAATAACTCCGAATCCCAAATAACTTCAAATCCCAAATAACTCCAAATCCTGAATCCCAAATAACTCCGAATCCCAAATCATCCCAAATGAGCCCAAATCCCAAACCCCAAAACCCAAATCCCAAATAACTCCGAATCCCAAATAACTCCAAATCCCGGATCCCAAATAACTCCGAATCCTGAATCCCAAATAACTCCAAATCCCAAATGATCCCAAATGAGCCCAAATGAGCCCAAATCCCAAAGAACTCCAAATCCCAAATGATCCCAAATGATCCCAAACCCCAAATCCCAAATCCCAAATGATCCCAAACCCCAAATCCCAAAGAACTCCAAATCCCAAATCCCAAATAACTCCGGATCCCAAATAACTCCAAATCCCAAATGATCCCAAATGATCCCAAACTCCAAACCCCAAATCCCAAATAACTCCAAATACCAAACCCCAAATCCCAAACCCTAAATAATCCCAAACTCCAAATCCCAAATCCCAAATGATCCCAAACCCCAAATGATCCGAAATCCCAAATGATCCCAAATCCCAAATGATCCCAAGTGATCCCAAACTCCAAACCCCAAATCCCAAATGATCCCAAATGATCCCAAATGATCCCAAATGATCCCAAATCCCAAACCCCAAATAACTCCAAATACCAAACCCCAAATCCCAAATCCTAAATAATCCCAAACTCCAAATCCCAAACCCGAATCCCCAAATCCCAAATAACTCCAAATCCCAAATCCCAAATGATCCCAAGTGTTCCCAAATCCCAAACTCCAAACCCCAAACTCGAAATCCCAAATGATCCCAAATAACTTCAAATCCCAAACCCCAAATCCCAAATGATCCCAAACTCCAAATCCCAAATAACCCCAAATCAATCCCAAACCCGAAACCCCAAGTCCCAAATCCTAAACCCCAAATCCCAAATAACTCCAAATCCCGAATCCCAAATGATCCCAAATGATCCCAAATGATCCCAAACCCCAAATCCCAACCCCCACATCCCAAAGCTTTTCCGGGGAATTTTCCGGGGAATCCCCAGGGCGGGAATTCCCGGCTCTGTTTTGGGGTCGAATGCCCCCGGATCAGGAATTTTGGGGAATTCCAGAGCTGGGTTTTCGGGAATTCTGCAGCCGGGTTTTTGGGGAATTCCACAGCCGGGTTTTTGGGAATTCCACAGCCGGGTTTTGGGAATTCCACAGCTGGGTTTTCGGGAATTCCTCAGCCGGGATTTGGGAATTCCACAGCCGGGTTTGGGGGAATTCCACAGCCGGGTTTTGGGAATTCCACAGCCGGGTTTGGGAATTCCAGAGCCGAGTTTTGGGAATTCCACAGCCGGGTTTGGGAATTCCGCAGCCGGGTTTGGGAATTCCAGAGCCGGGTTTTGGGGAATTCCGCAGCCGGGTTTGGGAATTCCACAGCCAGGTTTTGGGAATTCCTCAGCCGGGTTTTGGGAATTCCACAGCCGGGTTTTGGGAATTCCACAGCCGGGTTTTGGGGAATTCCTCAGCCGGGTTTTGGGGAATTCCGCAGGCGCATTTTGGGAATTCCACGGCCGGGTTTTGGGGAATTCCGCAGCCGAGTTTTGGGAATTCCACAGCCGGGTTTTTGGGAATTCCACAGCCGGGTTTTGGGAATTCCGCAGCCGGGTTTTCGGGAATTCCGCAGCCGCGTTTTGGGAATTCCACAGCCGCGTTTTGGGGAATTCCGCAGCCGAGTTTTGGGAATTCCACAGCCGGGTTTTTGGGAATTCCACAGCTGCATTTTGGGGATTCCAGAGCCGGGTTTTGGGAATTCCACAGCCGCGTTTTGGGAATTCCACAGCCGCGTTTTGGGAATTCCGCAGCCGGGTTTTCGGGAATTCCGCAGCCGGGTTTGGGAATTCCACAGCCGGGATTTGGGGAATTCCACAGCCGCTTTTTTTGGGAATTCTGCAGCCGGGTTTTGGGGAATTCCGCAGCCGGGTTTGGGGAATTCCACGGCCGGGTTTTGGAAATTCCACAGCCGGGTTTTCGGGAATTCCACAGCCGGGTTTTGGGAATTCCACAGCCGGGGTTTTGGGAATTCCACAGCCGGGTTTTTGGGAATTCCACAGCCGGGTTTGGGAATTCCTCAGCCGGGTTTTGGGGAATTCCACAGCCGGGTTTTTGGGAATTCCACAGCCGGGTTTGGGAATTCCTCAGCCGGGTTTTTGGGAATTCCACAGCCGGGTTTTGGGAATTCCACAGCCACTTTTTTTGGGAATTCCACGGCCGGGTTTTGGGAATTCCGCAGCCACATTTTCGGGAATTCCGCCCTCCCAGATGTTCCTGCTGGACAACAGCGACCGCAGCGCCTCCTACTGGCTGGGGGCGAGCGACAGCGTCAAGGAGGGCGAGTGGGAGTGGGTGACGGGCGAGGAGCCCGACTTCCGGTAAGGAGAATTCCCAACTTCCGGGAACAGTTCCCAACTTCCGGTAAGGAGAATTCCCAACTTCCGGGACAATTCCCAACTTCCAGTAAGGAGAATTCCCAACTTTTGGGAACCATTCCCAACTTCCGGTAAAGAGAATTCCCAACTTCTGGGAACAGTTCCCAACTTCCAGTAAGGAGAATCCCCAACTTCCGGTAAGGAGAATCCCCAACTTCCGGTAAGGAGAATTCCCGACTTCCGGGAACAATTCCCGACTTCCGGTAAGGAGAATCCCCAACTTCCGGGACAATTCCCGACTTCCGGGACAATTCCCGATTTCCGATAAGGAGAATTCCCAACTTTTGGGAACCATTCCCCACTTCCGGTAAGGAGAATTCCAAACTTCTGGGAAGGAGAATTCCCAACTTCCGGGAACCGTTCCCAACTTCTGGTAAAGAGAATTCCCAACTTCCGGGAACAGTTCCCAACTTCC
Organism: Aphelocoma californica; assembly: GCA_028536675.1. NCBI lineage: Eukaryota > Metazoa > Chordata > Aves > Passeriformes > Corvidae > Aphelocoma > Aphelocoma californica. Next base: position 216,070 of record JAQMYR010000035.1, on the reverse strand, counting down.
GGTAAGGAGAATCCCCAACTTCCGGGACAATTCCCGACTTCCGGGACAATTCCCAACTTCCGGGACAATTCCCGATTTCCGATAAGGAGAATTCCCAACTTTTGGGAACCATTCCCCACTTCCGGTAAAGAGAATCCCCAACTTCCGGTAAGGAGAATTCCCGACTTCCGGGAACAATTCCCAACTTCCGGTAAGGAGAATTCCCAACTTCCAGTAAAGAGAATTCCCAACTTCCGGGAACAGTTCCCAACTTCCAGTAAGGAGAATCCCCAACTTCCGGTAAGGAGAATTCCCAACTTCCAGGAAGGAGAATTCCCGACTTCCGGGACAATTCCCAACTTCCGGGAAGGAGAATTCCCAACTTTTGGGAGCCATTCCCCACTTCCAGTAAGGAGAATCCCCAACTTCCGGGAAGGAGAATTCCCAACTTCCGGGAACAATTCCCAACTTCCGGTAAAGAGAATTCCCAACTTCCGGGAACAGTTCCCAACTTCCAGTAAGGAGAATCCCCAACTTCCGGTAAGGAGAATTCCCGACTTCCGGGACAATTCCTAATTTCCGGTAAGGAGAATTCCCAACTTTCGGGAAGGAGAATTCCCAACTTCCGGGAACAATTCCCAACTTCCGGTAAGGAGAATTCCAAACTTCTGGGAAGGAGAATTCCCAACTTCCGGGAACAGTTCCCAACTTCCAGTAAGGAGAATCCCCGACTTCCGGTAAAGAGAGTTCCCAACTTCCGGGAACAGTTCCTGACTTCTGGGACAATTCCCAACTTCCGGTAAGGAGAATTCCAAACTTCCGGGAAGGAGAATTCCCAACTTCCGGGAACAGTTCCCAACTTCCAGTAAGGCAAATCCCCAACTTCTGGTAAGGAGAATTCCCGACTTCCGGGACAATTCCCAACTTCCAGTAAGGAGAATTCCAAACTTCCGGGAAGGAGAATTCCCGACTTCCGGGAACAGTTCCCCACTTCCGGTAAGGAGAATTCCCAACTTTTGGGAGCCATTCCCCACTTCCAGTAAGGAGAATTCCAAACTTCTGGGAAGGAGAATTCCCAACTTCCGGGAACAATTCCCAACTTCCGGTAAAGAGAGTTCCCAACTTCCGGGAACAGTTCCCAACTTCCAGTAAGGAGAATCCCCAACTTCCGGTAAGGAGAATTCCCGACTTCCGGGACAATTCCTAATTTCCGGTAAGGAGAATTCCCAACTTTCGGGAAGGAGAATTCCCAACTTCCGGGAACAATTCCCAACTTCCGGTAAGGAGAATTCCAAACTTCTGGGAAGGAGAATTCCCAACTTCTGGGAACAGTTCCCAACTTCCAGTAAGGAGAATCCCCAACTTCCGGTAAAGAGAGTTCCCAACTTCCGGGAACAGTTCCTGACTTCCGGGACAATTCCCAACTTCCGGGACAATTCCCGACTTCCGGTAAAGAGAGTTCCCAACTTTTGGGAACCATTCCCAACTTCCGGTAAGGAGAATTCCCGACTTCCGGGACAATTCCTAATTTCCGGTAAGGAGAATTCCCAACTTTCGGGAAGGAGAATTCCCAACTTCCGGGAACAATTCCCAACTTCCGGTAAGGAGAATTCCAAACTTCCGGGAAGGAGAATTCCCAACTTCCGGGAACAGTTCCCGACTTCCAGTAAGGCAAATCCCCAACTTCTGGTAAGGAGAATTCCCGACTTCCGGGACAATTCCCAACTTCCAGGAAGGAGAATTCCCCACTTCCGGGAAGGAGAATTCTGGACCTCTGGGGAGAATAATTCCCGACCTCTGGGAAAATTCCCAACTTCCAGGGAGAAGGATTCCCCACTTCCGGGAAAAATTCCCGACTTCCGGGAAGGAGAATTCCCCACTTCCGGGAAAAATTCCCGACTTCCGGGAAGGAGAATTCCCCACTTCCGGGAAGAATTTCCGACTTCCGGGAAGAGCTCCCCACTTCTGGAAGGAATTCCCAACTTCCAGGAAAACTTCCCGATTTTTTAGTGAACCAACTTCCCAATTTTCAGTAAAAATTCCCGATTTTCAGTAAAAATTCCTGTTTGTGGGTGAAATTTCTTGAGTGTTGGGCAAAAATTGTGGACTTGAGGTCAAAATTCCCAATTTTTTACTAAAAACTCCTGATTTTTGGTTAAATTTCTTGATTTTGGGGTAAAAAATGCTGATTTTTGGTTTACAATGCCAATTTTAGATAAAAAATTCCTGATTTTTACAAAAAATTCCTGATTTTCAATAAAAATTCCCAATTTTCAGTAAAAAATTCCCAGATTTTTGGTAAAAAAAATGTGGATTTCCTGTAAAAATTCCTGATTTGGCAAAAAAGTTCCCGATTTTCGAGAAAAATTCCTGATTGTGGGAAAAATGTCTTGATTTTTGGGTAGAAATTGCAGATTTGAGGTAAAAATTCCCAATTTTTGCTAAAAATTCCTGATTTTGGGGTAAAAAATGCCAAATTTTGGTAAAAAATGCCAATTTTCAGTTAAAATTATCGATTTTGGGTAAAAATGCCTGATTTAGGGTAGAAATTCCTGACTTTGGGTAAAAATGCCTGATTTTAAGTACAAATTCCAAATTTTGGGTAAAAATTCCTGATCTGGGATAAAAACTCCTGATCTTTACAAAAAATTCCTGATTTGGGGGAAGAATTGCCGATTTTCTATATAAAAATCCTGATTTTGAGTAAAAATTCCTGATTTGGCATAAAAATTCCTGATTTTCACTAAAAATCCTCCGATTTTAGGTAAAAATTGTTGGTTTTCAGTAAAAATTCCAGATTTGGAGTAAAAATGCCCAATTTTCACTAAAAATTCCTGGATTTTTGGTAAAAAATGTGTATTTTCTATAAAAATGCCTGACTTGGTGTAAAAATTCCTGATTTGGCATTAAAAAATCCTGATTTTCACTAAAAATTCACCGATTTTAGGTAAAAATTGTTGGTTTTCAGTAAAAATTCCTAATTTGATGTAAAAATTCCAGATTTGGAGTAAAAATGACCTATTTTCACTAAAAATTCCCCAATTTTTGGTAAAAATTGTGGATTTTCTGTAAAATTTCCTGATTTGGTGTGAATATTCCAGATTTGGCATAAAAATTCCTGATTTTCACTAAAAATTCACCGATTTTTGGTTAAAATTGTGGATTTTCAGTAAAAATTCAAGATTTGGTGTAAAAATTCCTGATTTTTGCTAAAAATTCCCCAAATTTAGGTACAAACTGTCGATTTTCAGTAAAAATTCCTAATTTGATGTAAAAATTCCAGATTTGGAGTAAAAATGTCCGATTTTCACCAAAAATTCCCCAAGGTTTGGTAAAAAATGTGGATTTTCAGTAAAAATTCCTGATTTTCACTAAAAATTCCTGGATTTTTGGTAAAAATTGTGGATTTGGGGGTAAAAATTCCTGATTTTCACTAAAAATTCCTGGATTTTTGGTAAAAATTGTGGATTTGGGGGTAAAAATTCCTGATTTTCACTAAAACTTCCCACCAGGAATCCCCAGAAACACGAAATCAATGCCAAAGATGAATTTGACCCCCACGAACGGATTTTTCGGGGCATTTTTTCCGTCGGAAAAACGGGATTTGGGGAGCGGGGTTTTTTTTCGGGAGCGTTTTTTTAATTCCTCGATTTTTTTTTTTTTTTTCCCTTTTTTCCCTCTTTTTTCCCCCAGATTTTGGGACGTGTGGGTGACGGACCCGGACAAGGAGCACAAGGATTGCGGAGCCATCGGCCCCAGGGGCTTCTGGATCTACGAGCGCTGCTCCCACCCCCACCGCTGGATCTGCGAGAAATCCGGGAATTGCTGAATTCCTGCTTTTTTCCCCCATTTCCGGGCGATTTTGGAGCCGATCCATGAAAAAAAAAAACCAACCTGGAATTTTTCCCGGGAATTTTGAAGCGCTCAGAGGTGGACGAGAATCTGGAGGCGATCCCGGGTTTTGCCTCTGAACGGCCGGAAAATTCCGGCCAAATCCATCAAATTCCCGCCAAATCCATCAAATTCCTGAAAAAAACTCAGCAAATCCCAACCTGCCCCCCAAACTCCGGGAAAAAAGGGAATTTTCAGCTAAAAAAGGACTGAAATGGTTCAAAACCAACTCCAAGGGGTGAAACAACGATTCTGCTTTTTCCTTTTCCCGCCCAATTCCGAGTGGTGGTTTTTGGTCAATCCTCGGAAAACGCAATTTCTGGGAAATCCGGGTTTTTTTCCCAATTTTTCCCAGATGTTTTCCTGTGTTTATCCAGTCCTTTGCCAGGTGCCAAATCTCAGCTGGGGCCCCAAAGCCAAAAAAAACCCCAAAACCTCCCAAAAAAAACCCCCAAATCCCTCAAAATAACCTCAAATCCACCCAAAATAACCCCAAATCCCTCAAGAAACCCAAATCCACCCAAAATAACCCCAAATCCCTCCAAAAAAACCCCAAATCCACTCAACCCCAAATCCCTCCAAAAATACCCCCAAAATCCACCCAAAATAACCCCAAATCCTCCCCAAATAACCCAAAATCCTCCAAAAAACCCCAAATCCACTCAAAATAACCCTGAACCCTCCAAAAAAACTCAAATCCACCCAAAATAACCCCAAACCTCCCAAAATAACCCCAAACCTTTCAAAAAACCCCAAATCCACCCCAAATAACCCCAAATCCTCCCAAAATAACCCGAAATAACAAAAACCCCCCCCAATCCTCCCAAAATAACCCAAAACCTCCAAAAAACCCCAAATCAAATCAACCCAAATCCTCCCAAAATAACCCTGAACCCTCCAAAAAACCCTAAATCCTCCCAAAATAACCCAAAATCCTCCAAAAAACCCAAATCCACTCAAAATAACCCCAAACCTCCCGAAATAAACCCAAAACCCTCTAAAAAACCCCAAATCCACCCAAAATAACCCCAAATCCTCCAAAAACCCCCAAACCTCCCAAAATAACCCAAAACCCTCCAAATAACCCCAAATCCACCCAAAATAACCCCAACCCTCCCAAAATAACCCGAAATAACCAAAACACCCCAAATCCTCCAAAAAAACCCCAAACCCTCCAAAAAACCCCAAACCCACCCAAAATAACCCCAAATCCACCCAAAATAACCCCAAATCCTCCGAAAATAACCCAAAATAACCAAAACACCCCAAAAAGCCCCAAAATGCCCCCCCAAAACCCCAAAATGCCCCCAAATCCCCAAATCTGCTCCTTTTCCCCCATTCCCCCAATAAATTGATGTTTTTGAACATGAACCAATTCGGTCGGGTTTGGCCCCAAAATCCTCAACGTCTCCAGAGGCTGAAAAATTCCCCGAATTTGGGGAATTCTGGGTCAAAAATTCCCAAAATCCAGGGAATTCGAGTTTTTAAAAGTCCCAAATTTGGAGAATTCCGGCTAAAAAATTCCCCCAAATTCAGAGAATTCTGAGTAAAAAATTCCCCAAATTTGGGGAATTCTGGGTCAAAAAGTCCTAAAATCCAGGGAATTCCCGTTTTAAAAATTCCCCAAATTCAGGGAATTCTGAGTAAAAAAATTCCCCGAATTTAGGGAATTCTGGGTAAAAAATTCCCAAAATCCAGAGAATTCGAGTCTAAAAAATTCCCAAATTTGGGGAATTCCAATTAAAAAAATTCCCAAATTCGGGGAGTTCTGGGTAAAAAAAATTCCCCAAATCCAGGGAATTCTGGGTAAAAAATTCCCCCAATTTGGGGAATTCTGGGTAAAATTTTCCCAAAATCCAGGGAATTCGAGTTTTAAAAATTCCCAAATTTGGAGAATTCCAGTTTAAAAAAATCCTAAATTTGGGGAGTTCTGGGTAAAAAAATTCCCCAAAATCCAGGGAATTCTCGTTTTAAAAATTCCCCAAATTCAGAGAATTCTGGGTAAAAAATTCTTAAATTTGGGGAATTCTGGGTAAAAAATTCCCAAAATCCAGGGAATTCCTGTTTTAAAAATTCCCAAATTTGGGGAATTCTGGGTAGAAAATTCCTAAAATCCAGAGAATTCGAGTTTAAAAAATTCCCAAATTTAGAAAATTCCGGCTAAAATAATTCCCAAATTTGGGGAGTTCTGGGGAAAAAAATTTCCCCAAATCCAGGGAATTCAAGTGTAAAAAATTCCCCAAATTCAGAGAATTCTGAGTAAAAAATTCCCCGAATTTAGGGAATTCTGGGTCAAAAATTCCCAAAATCCAGGGAATTCGAGTCTAAAAAATTCCCAAATTTGGGGAATTCCAATTAAAAAAATTCCCAAATTCGGGGAGTTCTGGGTAAAAAAATTCCCCAAAATCCAGGGAATTCAAGTGTAAAAAATTCCCCAAATTCAGGGAATTCTGGGTAAAAAAATTCCCCAAAATCCAGGGAATTCAAGTGTAAAAAAATTCCCCGAATTTAGGGAATTCTGGGTAAAAAATTCCCAAAATCCAGAGAATTCGAGTCTAAAAAATTCCCAAATTTGGGGAATTCCAATTAAAAAAATTCCCAAATTCGGGGAGTTCTGGGTAAAAAAATTTCCCAAAATCCAGGGAATTCAAGTGTAAAAAATTCCCCAAATTCAGGGAATTCTGGGTAAAAAAATTCCCCAAAATCCAGGGAATTCAAGTGTAAAAAAATTCCCCGAATTTAGGGAATTCTGGGTAAAAAATTCCCAAAATCCAGAGAATTCGAGTCTAAAAAATTCCCAAATTTGGGGAATTCCAATTAAAAAAATTCCCAAATTCGGGGAGTTCTGGGTAAAAAAATTTCCCAAAATCCAGGGAATTCTGATTAAAAAATTCCCCCAATTTGGGGAATTCTGGGTAAAAAATTTTCCCAAAATCCAGGGAATTCGAGTTTTAAAAATTCCCCAAATTCAGGAAATTCTGGGTAAAAAATTCCCAAATCCGGGGAATTCTGGGTAAAAAAAACCCCAAATCCTGTGAATTGCAGCTGTACTGGGCTGTACTGGGGGTTACTGGGAGGGCACTGGGCTGTACTGGGATACACTGGGAGGGCACTGGGCCGTACTGGGATGCACTGGGAGGGCACTGGGCTGTACTGGGAGGCACTGGGATACACTGGGAGGGCACTGGGATGCACTGGGAGGGCACTCAGTTGTACTGGGATGTACTGGGAGGGCACTGGGAGGGCACTGGGATGCCCTGGGAGGGTACTGGAATGTACTGGGAGGGAACTGGCCTGTACTGGGAGGGAACTGGCGGTTACTGGGAGGGCACTGGGCTGTACTGGGACGCACTGGGATGTACTGGGAGGGCACTGGGAGGGCACTGGGCTGAATTGGGATGTACTGGGATGGCACTGGAATGTACTGGGATGTACTGGGAGGGCACTGGGCCATACTGGGATGTACTGGGAGGGCACTGGGCTGTACTGGGATGCACTGGGAGCACTGGGCTGCACTGGGCCCTACTGGGAGGGCACTGGGCTATACTGGGAGGGCACTGGGATGCAGTGGGCTGCACTGGGCCATACTGGGCGGTACTGGGAGGGCACTGGGCCATACTGGGATGCACTGAGAGCACTGGGTTGCACTGGGCTGCACTGGGCCATACTGGGATGTACTGGGAGGGCACTGGGAGGTCACTGGAATGTACTGGGATGTAATGGGCTGTACTGGGAGGGCACTGGGATACACTGGGAGGGCACTGGAATGCACTGAGAGGGCACTCGGTTGTACTGGGATGTACTGGGATGTACTGGGAGGGCACTGGGAGGGCACTGGGCTGAAGTGGGATGTACTGGGAGGTCACTGGAATGTACTGGGATGTACTGGGAGGGCACTGGGCTGAAGTGGGATGTACTAGGAGGTCACTGGGATGCACTGGGAGGGCACTGGAATGTACTGGGATGCACTGGGAGCACTGGGCTGCACTGGGATGCACTGGGAGGGCACTGGAATGTACTGGGATGTACTGGGAGGGCACTGGGCTGAATTGGGATGTACTGGGAGGTCACTGGGAGGGCACTGGGAGGGCACTGGGAGGGCACTGGGAGGGCACTGGAATGTACTGGGATGTACTGGGCTGCACTGGGAGGGCACTGGAATGTACTGGGATGTACTGGGAGGGCACTGGGCTGAATTGGGATGTACTGGGAGGTCACTGGGAGGGCACTGGGAGGGCACTGGGAGGGCACTGGAATGTACTGGGATGTACTGGGCTGTACTGGGAGGGCACTGGGCTGTACTGGGATGTACTGGGAGGGCACTGGAATGTACTGGGATGTACCGGGAGGGCACTGGGCTGAATTGGGATGTACTGGGAGGGCACTGGGCTGCACTGGGCCGTACTGGGAGGGCACTGGGCTACACTGGGATGGCACTGGGATACACTGGGCTGCACTGGGCCGTACTGGGCGGTACTGGGAGGGCACTGGGATACACTGGGCCGTACTGGGATGTACTGGGAGGGCACTGGGCTACACTGGGATACACTGGGCTGCCCTGGGCCGTACTGGGAGCCCACTGGTGGCCACTGGGCCGATACTGGGCCGCTGCCAGCCCCAAGCCCCGCCCACCTCCCCTCCCACCAATCAGGCTCCTCCCTGCCCCTCCCCGGCGGGGCCTCTCCCCATTGGCTGCCGGCGCTGCCAATCGAGGGGAAGCTGAAATCCCATTGGTCGCTGAAGAAAGGGGCGGGGCTTGAGCCGCCTTCCCGGAGCGGCTCCGACCCAGGGGCGGGACCCCGGCCCTGTTCCCCTTCCAGGACCTGCGGGAGCACCCAGGGGCGGGACCCCGGCCCTGTTCCCCTTCCAGGACCTGCGGGAGCACCCAGGGCCGGGACCCCCGCCCTGTTCCCCTTCCAGGACCTGCGGGAGCACCCAGGGGTGGGACCCCGGCCCTGTTCCCCTTCCAGGACCTGCGGGAGCACCCAGGGGTGGGACCCCGGCCCTGTTCCCCTTCCAGGACCTGCGGGAGCACCCAGGACCGGGACCCCGGCCCTGTTCCCCTTCCAGGACCTGCGGGAGCACCCAAGGATGGGACCCCGGCCCTGTTCCCCTTCCAGGACCTGTGGGAGCACCCAAGGATGGGACCCCGGCCCTGTTCCCCTTCCAGGACCTGTGGGAGCACCCAGGGGTGGGACCCCGGCCCTGTTCCCCTTCCAGGACCTGTGGGAGCACCCAAGGATGGGACCCCGGCCCTGTTCCCCTTCCAGGACCTGCGGGAGCACCCAGGGGTGGGACCCCGGCCCTGTTCCCCTTCCAGGACCCCCTTCCCAGACCCCCAGGTGGATCCAGGTGAAGATCCCCGTGCCAGCCGTGCCCATTCCCACTCCAGGGATGCCAAATCCCACTCCAGGGATGCCCATTCCCATTCCAGGGGTGCCCATTCCCATCCCAGGGGTGCCCATTCCCACTCCAGGGGTGCCCATTCCCACTCCAGGGATGCCCATTCCCACTCCAGGGGTGCCCATTCCCATTCCAGGGGTGCCCATTCCCACTCCAGGAGTGCCCATTCCCATTCCCAGTGTGCCCATTCCCACTCCAGGAGTGCCCATTCCCATTCCCAGTGTGCCCATTCCCACTCCAAGAGTGCCCATTCCCATTCCAGGGGTGCCCATTCCCTCTCCAGGGATGCCCATTCCCATTCCAGGTGTGCCCATTCCCATTCCAGGCGTGCCCATTCCCACTCCAAGAGTGCCCATTCCCATTCCAGGGGTGCCCATTCCCACTCCAGGGGTGCCCATTCCCATTCCAGGGGTGCCCATTCCCATTCCAGGCGTGCCCATTCCCACTCCAGGAGTGCCCATTCCCACTCCAGGGATGCCCATTCCCATCTCAGCAGTGCCCATTCCCATTCCCAAGTGCCCATTCCCACTCCAGGTGTGCCCATTCCCACTCCAAGAGTGCCCATTCCCATTCCAGGAGTTCCCTTTCCCATTCCAGGGGTGCCCATTCCCACTCCAGGGGTGCCCATTCCCATTCCAGGAGTGCCCATTCCCACTCCAGCGGTGCCCATTCCCATTCCCAAGTGCCCATTCCCATTCCAGGGGTGCCCATTCCCACTCCAGGGGTGCCCATTCCCATTCCAGGAGTGCCCATTCCCACTCCAGGGGTGCCCATTCCCATTCCAGGGGTGCCCATTCCCATTCCAGGCGTGCCCATTCCCACTCCAGGAGTGCCCATTCCCACTCCAGGGATGCCCATTCCCATCTCAGCAGTGCCCATTCCCATTCCCAAGTGCCCATTCCCACTCCAGGTGTGCCCATTCCCACTCCAAGAGTGCCCATTCCCATTCCAGGAGTTCCCTTTCCCATTCCAGGGGTGCCCATTCCCACTCCAGGGGTGCCCATTCCCATTCCAGGAGTGCCCATTCCCACTCCAGCGGTGCCCATTCCCATTCCCAAGTGCCCATTCCCATTCCAGGGGTGCCCATTCCCACTCCAGGGATGCCCATTCCCATTCCAGGAGTGCCCATTCCCATTCCAGGGGTGCCCATTCCCACTCCAGGGGTGCCCATTCCCATTCCAGGAGTGCCCATTCCCATTCCAGGGGTGCCCATTCCCACTCCAGGTGTGCCCATTCCCATTCCCAAGTGCCCATTCCCACTCCAGGAGTGCCCATTCCCATTCCAGGGGTGCCCATTCCCACTCCAGGGGTGCCCATTCCCATTCCAGGCGTGCCCATTCCCACTCCAGGGGTGCCCATTCCCATTCCCAAGTGCCCATTCCCACTCCAGGGGTGCCCATTCCCATTCCCAAGTGCCCATTCCCATCCCAGGGATGCCCATTCCCATTCCAGGAGTTCCCATTCCCACTCCAGGGATGCCCATTCCCACTCCAGGGTTGCCCATTCCCATTCCAGGAGTGCCCATTCCCACTCCAGGAGTGCCCATTCCCATTCCCAAGTGCCCATTCCCATTCCAGGAGTGCCCATTCCCACTCCAGGGGTGCCCATTCCCATTCCCAGTGTGCCCATTCCCACTCCAGGAGTTTCCATTCCCATTCCCAGAGTGCCCATTCCCACTCCAGGAGTGCCCATTCCCACTCCAGGGGTGCCCATTCCCACTTCGGGAGTGCCCATTCCCACTCCAGGAGTGCCCATTCCCATTCCAGGGGTGCCATTCCCATTCCAGGGGTGCCCATTCCCACTCCAGGAGTGCCCATTCCCATTCCAGGGATGCCCATTCCCACTCCAGGGGTGCCATTCCCACTCCAGGTGTGCCCATTCCCGTTCCAGGGATGCCCATTCCCATTCCAGGGGTGCCCATTCCCATTCCCAAGTGCCCATTCCCACTCCAGGAGTGCCCATTCCCATTCCAGGGGTGCCCATTCCCATTCCCAAGTGCCCATTCCCACTCCAGAGGTGCCCATTCCCACTCCAGGGGTGCCCATTCCCATTCCAGGCGTGCCCATTCCCACTCCAGAGGTGCCCATTCCCACTCCAGGGGTGCCCATTCCCATTCCTGGGGTGCCCATTCCCACTCCAGTGGTGCCCATTCCCATTCCTGGGTGCCCATTCCCACTCCAGGGATGCCCATTCCCATCCCAGGGGTGCCCATTCCCACTCCCAGGAGTGCCCATTCCCATTCCAGGGGTGCCCATTCCCACTCCAGGAGTGCCCATTCCCACTCCAGGGGTGCCCATTCCCATTCCAGCGGTGCCATTCCCATCCCAGGGGTGCCCATTCCCACTCCAGGGATGCCCATTCCCATTCCAGGAGTGCCCATTCCCACTCCAGGCGTGCCCATTCCCATTCCAGGTGTGCCCATTCCCACACCTGGGATGCCCATTCCCACTCCGGGAGTGCCCATTCCCACTCCAGGAGTGCCCATTCCCATTCCAGGGGTGCCATTCCCATTCCAGGGGTGCCCATTCCCATTCCAGGGGTGCCCATTCCCACTCCAGGAGTGCCCATTCCCATTCCAGGGGTGCCCATTCCCACTCCAGGGGTGCCATTCCCATTCCAGCGGTGCCATTCCCATCCCAGGGGTGCCCATTCCCACTCCAGGGGTGCCCATTCCCATTCCACGGGTGCCCATTCCCACTCCAGGGGTGCCCATTCCCACTCCAGGGATGCCCATTCCCACTCCAGGGGTGCCCATTCCCACCCAGGGGTGCCATTCCCATTCCAGCGGTGCCATTCCCATTCCAGGGGTGCCCATTCCCACTCCAGGGGTGCCCATTCCCACTCCAGGGGTGCCCATTCCCACTCCGGGAGTGCCCATTCCCACTCCAGGAGTTTCCATTCCCATTCCCAGAGTGCCCATTCCCACTCCAGGAGTGCCCATTCCCACTCCAGGGGTGCCCATTCCCACTCCGGGAGTGCCCATTCCCACTCCAGGAGTGCCCATTCCCATTCCAGGGGTGCCATTCCCATTCCAGGGGTGCCCATTCCCACTCCAGGAGTGCCCATTCCCATTCCAGGGATGCCCATTCCCACTCCAGGGGTGCCATTCCCACTCCAGGTGTGCCCATTCCCGTTCCAGGGATGCCCATTCCCATTCCAGGGGTGCCCATTCCCATTCCCAAGTGCCCATTCCCACTCCAGGAGTGCCCATTCCCACTCCAGGGATGCCCATTCCCATTCCAGGGGTGCCCATTCCCACTCCAGGAGTCCCCATTCCCACTCCAGGGGTGCCCATTCCCATTCCAGGGGTTCCCATTCCCAAGTGCCCATTCCCACTCCAGGAGTGCCCATTCCCATTCCAGGGATGCCAAATCCCATTCCAGGGGTGCCCATTCCCACTCCAGAGGTGCCCATTCCCACTCCAGGAGTGCCCATTCCCATTCCAGGGGTTCCCATTCCCATTCCAGGGGTGCCCATTCCCATTCCAGATGTGCCCATTCCCACTCCAGGAGTGCCCATTCCCATTCCAGGGGTGCCCATTCCCACTCCAGGGATGCCCATTCCCACTCCAGGCGTGCCCATTCCCATTCCAGGGGTGCCCATTCCCACTCCAGTGGTGCCCATTCCCACTCCAGGCGTGCCCATTCCCACTCCAGGGGTGCCCATTCCCATTCCCAGTGTGCCCATTCCCATTCCAGGAGTGCCCATTCCCATTCCAGGAGTGCCCATTCCCACTCCAGGGGTGCCCATTTCCATTCCAGGGGTGCCCATTCCCACTCCAGGAGTGCCCATTCCCATTCCCAAGTGCCCATTCCCATTCCAGGGGTGCCCATTCCCACTCCAGGAGTGCCCATTCCCACTCCAGGGGTGCCCATTCCCATTCCCAAGTGCCCATTCCCGTTCCAGGGGTGCCCATTCCCATTCCAGGGATGCCAAATCCCATTCCAGGGGTGCCCATTCCCACTCCAGGGATGCCCATTCCCCCTCCAGGGATGCCCATTCCCACTCCAGGAGTGCCCATTCCCATCTCAGCAGTGCCCATTCCCATTCCAGGAGTGCCCATTCCCACTCCAGGAGTGCCCATTCCCATTCCAGGGGTGCCCATTGCCACTCCAGGTGTGCCCATTCCCGCTCCAGGAGTGCCCATTCCCATTCCAGGTGTGCCCATTCCCATTCCAGGGGTGCCCATTCCCACTCCAGGGATGCCCATTCCCACTCCAGAGGTGCCCATTCCCATTCCCAAGTGCCCATTCCCATTCCAGGAGTGCCCATTCCCATTCCAGAGGTGCCCATTCCCACTCCAGGGGTGCCCATTCCCATTCCAGAGGTGCCCATTCCCACTCCAGGGGTGCCCATTCCCCCTCCAGGGGTGCCCATTCCCACTCCAGGGGTGCCCATTCCCACTCCGGGAGTGCCCATTCCCACTCCAGGAGTGCCCATTCCCATTCCAGGGGTGCCATTCCCATTCCAGGGGTGCCCATTCCCACTCCAGGAGTGCCCATTCCCATTCCAGGGATGCCCATTCCCACTCCAGGGGTGCCATTCCCACTCCAGGTGTGCCCATTCCCGTTCCAGGGATGCCCATTCCCATTCCAGGGGTGCCCATTCCCATTCCCAAGTGCCCATTCCCACTCCAGGAGTGCCCATTCCCACTCCAGGGATGCCCATTCCCATTCCAGGGGTGCCCATTCCCACTCCAGGAGTCCCCATTCCCACTCCAGGGGTGCCCATTCCCATTCCAGGGGTTCCCATTCCCAAGTGCCCATTCCCACTCCAGGAGTGCCCATTCCCATTCCAGGGATGCCAAATCCCATTCCAGGGGTGCCCATTCCCACTCCAGAGGTGCCCATTCCCACTCCAGGAGTGCCCATTCCCATTCCAGGGGTTCCCATTCCCATTCCAGGGGTGCCCATTCCCATTCCAGATGTGCCCATTCCCACTCCAGGAGTGCCCATTCCCATTCCAGGGGTGCCCATTCCCACTCCAGGGATGCCCATTCCCACTCCAGGCGTGCCCATTCCCATTCCAGGGGTGCCCATTCCCACTCCAGTGGTGCCCATTCCCACTCCAGGCGTGCCCATTCCCACTCCAGGGGTGCCCATTCCCATTCCCAGTGTGCCCATTCCCATTCCAGGAGTGCCCATTCCCATTCCAGGAGTGCCCATTCCCACTCCAGGGGTGCCCATTTCCATTCCAGGGGTGCCCATTCCCACTCCAGGAGTGCCCATTCCCATTCCCAAGTGCCCATTCCCATTCCAGGGGTGCCCATTCCCACTCCAGGAGTGCCCATTCCCACTCCAGGGGTGCCCATTCCCATTCCCAAGTGCCCATTCCCGTTCCAGGGGTGCCCATTCCCATTCCAGGGATGCCAAATCCCATTCCAGGGGTGCCCATTCCCACTCCAGGGATGCCCATTCCCCCTCCAGGGATGCCCATTCCCACTCCAGGAGTGCCCATTCCCATCTCAGCAGTGCCCATTCCCATTCCAGGAGTGCCCATTCCCACTCCAGGAGTGCCCATTCCCATTCCAGGGGTGCCCATTGCCACTCCAGGTGTGCCCATTCCCGCTCCAGGAGTGCCCATTCCCATTCCAGGTGTGCCCATTCCCATTCCAGGGGTGCCCATTCCCACTCCAGGGATGCCCATTCCCACTCCAGAGGTGCCCATTCCCATTCCCAAGTGCCCATTCCCATTCCAGGAGTGCCCATTCCCATTCCAGAGGTGCCCATTCCCACTCCAGGGGTGCCCATTCCCATTCCAGAGGTGCCCATTCCCACTCCAGGGGTGCCCATTCCCCCTCCAGGGGTGCCCATTCCCACTCCAGGGGTGCCCATTCCCACTCCAGGAGTGCCCATCCCAAACCCCCAGGAAAACACGGATGCCCACCCAGCGGCCGTTGCCCTCTCGCTCCGCTGGCCCGAGATAAGCGTTATCAGCTGATAACGGGCCCAGCTCTGCGGGAACCTGATAAGGACCAATCGCCGCCTTCGGAGCATTTTTGGGGACAAACAACGATTTTCCCGTATCCAGGAAGCTCCGGAATTCCCGGAAAAATCCCCCCTGGAATTTTTTTAAGGGATTCGGGACAAAAAAAATCCAACCCCGAGCCCCGCTCTGGGTGGGAAGGGAATTCCAAGGGGATGAATTTTGGGAATATCAATTTTTTGGGGGATTGGGGGGGGTCATGAATATTCATGAGGTGGGGGAGCCACGCCCACAAGGGGCGATAAGGAATTCCGGCTTCCCGATATCCCAAATTGTGCTCGGAAGTTCCGGTTCCAGCCGGTTTCGGGCTCGTTGCTCGCCGAGGTCCAGCGGGGGCGGCTCCGGATCTGCCGAGGATTTTCCCGGAATTTTCCCGGAGAAGACCCCAAAGGTCCCGAATTTTTTCTTCGGAGCCCAGGTGAGAGCCCGGATTGGGCGGGGATTTTTTGGGAATCTCGGGAATTTGGGACATCTGGAATCGGGTGGGTTGGGGATTTGAAATTTGGGAATTCGGAATTTGGAAATTTTGAATTTGGAAATTTTGACTTTTGAAATTCAGAATTTTGAAATTCGGAATTTGGGAATTTCGGAATTTCGGAATTTGAACCTTTTAAAATTCGGAATTTTTAAATTCGGGAATTCAGAATTTTGGAGTTTAGAATTTGGGATTTGGGAATTCAGAATTTTGGAATTAAATTTGAGAATTCGGAATTTGAGAATTCAGAATTTCAGCATTTGTAATTTCTAAATTTGGAATTGGGGAATTCAGAATTTTGGAATTCAGAATTTTGAAATTCGGAATTTGAGAATTCGGAATTTGGGAATTTGGAATTTTGAAATTTGGACCTTTTAGAATTCGGAAGTTTTGAATTTTGAATTCGGAAATTCAGAATTTTCGAATTCGGAATTTTGAAATTCGAAATTTGGGTATTTAGAATTTTGGAATTCCGAATTTTTGAATTTTGAATTTTGAATTCGGAATTTTGGAATTCAGAATTTGGGAATTCAGAATTTCGGCATTTGAAATTTCGAAATTTGGAATTTGGGAACTCCGAATTTGGGAATTTACTACTTTGGAATGTCGAATTTGAGAATTCGGAATTTTGGAATTCAGAATTTGAAAATTGGGAATTTGGAAATTTGGACCTTTTAAAATTCAGAATTTTTGAATTTGGAATTTGGGTATTTGGAATTTTGAAATTCGGAATTTGGGAATTTGGAATTTAGGAAGTCGGAATTTTGGATTTCAGAATTTGGAATTTGGGAATTCAGAATTTTTTAGTTCAGAATTTTGGAATTTGGTATTTTGAAATTTTGAATTTTGAGATTTGGAATTTTGGAATTCAGAATTTGGGAATTTGATATTTTGAAATTTGGAATTTTGGAAATTTGGAATTTGATACTTTGGAATTCGGAATTTGGAATTTGGAATTTTGGAAGTCAGAAATTTGGAAATCAGAATTTTGGAATTTGGAATTTGGGAATTTGATACTTCGAAATTTGGAATTTGGAATTCAGAATTTGGGAATTTGGGAACTTTGGAATTCGGAATTTCAGAATTTGATACTTTGAAATTCACAAGTCGGGAATTCGGAATTTGGGAATTCGGAATTTCGGCATCGGCCTTCTCAAAGCGGCTGATTTCGGGAATTTTGGGGATTTCTGGGGTTTTTTTTGGGATTTGGTTTCGTAATATTTTCGGAACTGGGGTCCTGAAGGGATTCGGGAATTGGAGTTTTGGGAATTCTGGAATTTGGGTTTTGGGGATTTTGGAATTTGGGTTTTGGGGATTTTTGAATTTCGGTTTTGGGGATTTTGGAATTGGATTTTGGGGGATTTTGGAATTGGAGTTTTGGGGATTCTGGAATTTGGGGTTTGGAGATTTTGGAATTTGGGTTTTGGGGATTCTGGAACTGGATTTTTGGGGATTCTGGAATTTGGGTTTTGGGGATTCTGGAATTGCATTTTTGGGATTCTGGAATTTGGGATTTTGGGATTTTGAACCGGCGCTATTTTGAGCTGAAAACCCCCATTTTTTGGCTATTTTGGAACTGAGTTATTTTGGGATTTTGGAACCAAAATTTCCGGAATTTGGGGAAATTTTTTCCGTATTTTGGACCTGGGGTATTTTAGGATTTTGGGATTTGGATTTCTGTGGCATTTTGGGATCGGTTTTTTGGGGATTTTGGAGCTGAGTTATTTTGAAACTCGGTCATTTCCCAACCTGGTTTTGTGGCGTTTCGGATCGGGGCTATTTTGGGATTTCCAAACTTGGTTTTTGGGATCTCGGATCGGGGCGATTTTGGGATCCCAAACGGGGCCATTTTGGGATCCCAAATGGGGTTATTTTGGGATCGCAAACGGGGCTATTTTGGGATTCCTGGTGGGGCTATTTTAGGATCCCAAACGGGGCCATTTTGGGATCCCAAACGGGGCCATTTTGGGATCCCAAACGGGGCTATTTTGGGATTCCTGGTGGGGCTATTTTGGGGTCCCAAATGGGGCTATTTTGGGATTCCTTACAGGGCTATTTTGGGATCCCTGGTAGGGCTATTTTGGGATTCCTTACAGGGCTATTTTGGGATTCCACACGGGGCTATTTTGGGATCCCAAATGGGGCCATTTTGGGATCCGAAACGGGGCTATTTTGGGATCCCAAATGGGGCTATTTTGGGATGCCAAACTGGGCCATTTTGGGAGCCCAAACAGGGCTATTTTGGGATTCCTTACAGGGATATTTTCGGATTCCCAAACAGGGCTATTTTGGGATCCCAAACGGGGCTATTTTGGGATTCCTGGTGGGGCCATTTTGGGATTCCAAACGGGGCCATTTTGGGATTCCTGGTGGGGCCATTTTGGGATCCCACACGGGGCCATTTTGGGATCCGAAACGGGGCTATTTTGGGATTCCTGGTGGGGCCATTTTGGGATCCCAAACGGGGCCATTTTGGGATTCCAAACGGGGCTATTTTGGGATTCCAAATGGGGCTATTTTGGGATCCCAAACTGGGCCATTTTGGGATTCCAAACGGGGCTATTTTGGGATCCCAAACGGGGCTATTTTGGGATTCCTGGTGGGGCTATTTTGGGATCCCAAATGGGGCTATTTTGTGATCCCAAACGGGGCCATTTTGGGATCCCAAATGGGGCTATTTTGGGATTCCCAAACAGGGCTATTTTGGGATCCCAAACAGGGCTATTTTGGGATCCCAAATGGGGCTATTTTGGGATCCCAAATGGGGCTATTTTGTGATCCCAAACGGGGCCATTTTGGGATCCCAAACGGGGCTATTTTGGGATCCCAGTCGGGGCTATTTTGGGATCCCAAACGGGGCTATTTTGGGATCCCAGTCGGGGCTATTTTGGGATCCCAAACTGGGCCATTTTGGGATCCCTGGTGGGGCTATTTTGGGACCCCAAACAGGGCTATTTTGGGATTCAAAGTGGGACGATTTTGGGACCTCAAAAGGGGCTATTTTGGGATCCCAAACGGGGCTTTTTTGGGATTCCTGGTGGGGCCATTTTGGGATCCCTTACGGGGCTATTTTGGGATTCAAAGCGGGGCGATTTTGGGATTCAAAGCGGGGCGATTTTGGGATTCAAAGCGGGGCGATTTTGGGATTCAAAGTTGGGCTATTTTGGGATCCCAAACGGGGCCATTTTGGGATCCCAAACGGGGCTATTTTGGGATCCCAGTCGGGGCTATTTTGGGACCCCAAATGGGGCCATTTTGGGATTCCTGGTGGGGCTATTTTGGGATCCCTGGTGGGGCCATTTTGGGATCCCAAATGGGGCTATTTTGGGATTCCCAAACGGGGCTATTTTGGGATCCCAAACAGGGCCATTTTGGGATTCCTGGTGGGGCTATTTTAGGATCCCAAACCGAGCTATTTTGGAATCCCAAACGGGGCTATTTTGGGATTCCAAATGGGGCTATTTTGGGATTCCATACAGGGCTATTTTGGGATCCTGAACGGGGCTATTTTGGGGTCCCAAACGGGGCTATTTTGGGATCCCACACGGGGCCATTTTGAGATCCCAAATGGGGCCATATTGGGATCCCAAACGGGGCCATTTTGGGATTCCTGGTGGGGCTATTTTGGGATCCCAAATGGGGCTATTTTGGGATCCTAAACGGGGCTATTTTGGGATCCCAAACGGGGCTATTTTGGGATTTCCAAATGGGGCCATTTTGGGATCCCAAACGGGGCTATTTTGGGATCCCAAATGGGGCGATTTTGGGATCCCAAATGGGGCCATTTTGGGATTCCTGGTGGGGCTATTTTCGGGTCCCAAACGGGGCTTTTTTGGGGTCCCAAATGGGGCTATTTTGGGATCCCTTACAGGGCTATTTTGGGATCCCAAACGGGGCCATTTTGGGATTCCTGGTGGGGCCATTTTGGGATCCCCAAACGGGGCCATTTTGGGATTCCTGGTGGGGCCATTTTGGGATCCCTTACGGGGCTATTTTGGGATCCTGAACGGGGCTATTTTGGGATTCCAAACGGGGCTATTTTGGGATCCCAAACTGGGCCATTTTGGGATCCCAAACGGGGCTATTTTGGGATCCCAGTCGGGGCTATTTTGGGATCCCAAACGGGGCTATTTTGGGATCCCAAACGGGGCTTTTTTGGGATTCCTGGTGGGGCTATTTTGGGATCCCAAACTGGGCCATTTTGGGATCCCAAACGGGGCTATTTTGGGATCCTGAACGGGGCCATTTTGGGATCCCAAACGGGGCCATTTTGGGATCCCAAACTGGGCTATTTCGGGATCCCAAACCGAGCTAATTTGGGATTTTCGGACGCGGTTTTCGGCTCTTGAAATTCGGTTTTGGGGTTATTTTGGAACGGGGCCATTTCGGTGTTTTCAAACTTGGCGTTTGGGGTTTGGGACCGGGCTTATTTTGGGATTTTGGAACCCCAAACTCCGGGATTTTGGAATTCGGTTTCCTGCTGTTTGGGACCGGGGCGTTTTGGGGATTTTCCAACCTCATTTCCTGCTCCTCTGGAATTTGGTTG
This sequence comes from Aphelocoma californica, assembly GCA_028536675.1. NCBI lineage: Eukaryota > Metazoa > Chordata > Aves > Passeriformes > Corvidae > Aphelocoma > Aphelocoma californica. The sequence goes on along the minus strand of JAQMYR010000035.1, from coordinate 195,791 downwards.
TTTTGGGATTTAGGAATTTTGGGGGGGATTTTGGACCTGGGTGGGTTTGGAGCTTTGAAATGGGGTTGGTTTGGGATTTTGGGTCCCGGTTTTCTGGGATTTCGGGAGGTTTTTTTCTCTATTTTGGATCTGGGGGATTTTGGGATTTTGGGATTTGGATTTTGGGCGTTTTGGGATTTGGTTTTTTTTGGGGGATTTTGGTCCTGGGTTATCTTTGTTGTGTTTTGGAACAAAAATATTTTGGGATTTCCAAACCTGGTTTTGTGGGATTTTTGCACCAGGATTATTTTGGGATTTTGGAACCTTTTTTTTCTTGTTTTTTTTTTTTTTTTTTTTTGAAAAAATCTCCCCTTGGACTCCCCTGGTGGAACAGCGAGAATTAATTAAATTAAATATCTCATTAATTAGCTACAAATTGAATCCAATCCTTCATTAAATAGCAATTGAATTCAATAATCGCTTTTGAGGTCATGAAATATTTAATTAAATAGGAATTAACGGTGAATGTAATTAAACCTTGATTTAATTGAAGATCAATTGAATTAAATATCGATTTAATTGAATATCAATTGAATTAAATATCAATTTAGTTAAGTATCAATTGAATTAAATACCGATTTAATTAAATATCAATTTAATTAAGTATCAATTTAATTATATATCAATTTAATTAAATATCAATTTAGTTAAGTATCAATTTAATTAAATATCAATTTAATTAAATATCAATTGATTAAGTATCTATTGAATTAAGTATCAATTTAATTAAGTATCAATTTAATTAAATATCAGTTTAGTTAAGTATCAATTTAATTATCACTTTAATTAAATATCGATTTAATGAAATATCAATTTAATTGAATATCAATTTAATGAAATATCAATTGAATTAAATATCAATTTAGTTAAGTGTCAATTTAATTAAATATCGGTTTAATTAAATATCAATTTAGTTAAGTATCAATTGAATTAAATATCAATTTAGTTAAGTATCAATTGAATTAAGTATCAATTGAATTAAATATCATTTAGTTAAGTATCAATTGAATTAAATATCAATTTAATTAAATATCAATTTAGTTAAGTATCAATTTAATTATCAATTTAATTAAATATCAATTTAGTTAAATATCAAGTGAATTAAATATCAATTTAATTAAGTATCAATTTAATTAAGTATCAATTTAATTAAATATGAATTTAGTTATCAATTTAATTATCACTTTAATTAAATATCGATTTAATGAAATATCAATTGAATTAAATACCGATTTAATTAACTACCAATGCAATTTTCAATTCACCATTTTAATCAACGGCGGCCTTGGCAGAAATGAAAATTGGGGGAAAAACCCCTCAAAAATGCGGTGCCTTAAATTTTAAACTTTCAAATCTCCTCCCACCTGCCCCTGGCACCAGAAAGGGCTGAAAATTCGGGATTTTGGGAAGATTTTTTCCACCTCGAGGCAAAAGGGTTTGGGTGCAAATCCGACGGTTTTGGGGCTTCGAGGAGGAAAAAATAAAAGGTTCCGAGTGTCAGCAGGATTGGGGATTTTCCCTGAAATATTCGGATTTAGAGCAAAAAAATGGGAGTTGAGGCCGGTGCGGGGAGGGAGCAGCTGCAGGGGGAGATAAGAGAGGCCAGGAGAGATAAGAGGAGTTTGGGGGGAAAAAGCAGAAATTGGGCAGTTCTGGGGTTGGGTGGGAGAGGCCTCAGGTGGGGTCGGGATTGGGGAGATTTTGGGATGGGAGAAGGGGGGGAGGGTGGGAGTTGGAAAGTTGGAAGAAATCAGTAAAATCAGCGAAAAATCAGTGAAAAAATAGCGAAAAAATCAGTAAAAAAATGGGGAAAGTCAGGAAAAAATCACCGAAAAAATGACCCAAAAAATAGCAAAAGCCACCCAAAAAAGCACTAAAAAATATCGGAAACCTACCCAAAAAAATCACCAAAAAATATCGAAAACCCATCCAAAAATCACCAAAAAATGACCCAAAAAAATAGCAAAAGCCACCCGAAAAAGCACTAAAAAATATCGGAAACCTACCCAAAAAAATCACCAAAAAATATCGAAAACCCATCCAAAAAATCACCAAAAAATGACCCAAAAAAATAGCAAAAGCCACCCGAAAAAGCACTAAAAAATACCGAAAACCTACCCAAAATATCACCAAAAAATATCGAAAACCCATCCAAAAAATCACCAAAAAATATCGAAAACCTACCCAAAAAATCAGAAAAAAATAGCCAAAGCCACCCAAAAAATCACCACAAAATACCAAAACCCACCAAAAAATATCAAAAATCCACCCAAAAACCCACTTTAAAATATATCGAAAAGCCACCCAAAAAATCACCCCAAAATCACCAAAAAATCACCAAAAAAATAGCAAAAGCCACCCCAAAAATCACCAAAAAATATCGAAAACCTACCCAGAAAATCACCAAAATATATCGAAAACCCACCCAAAAAATCACTCAAAAAATCACCAAAAAATACCCAAAACCCACCCAAAAAGTCACCCAAAAATCACCAAAAAAAGCCAAAACCCCCCCAAAAAATCACCCCAAAAATCACTAAAAAATATCCAAAACCCACCCAAAAAATCACCAAAAAATATCCAAAAAGCACCCAAAAAATCACCAAAAAAAGCCAAAACCCACCCAAAAAATCACTCAAAAAATCACCAAAAAATACCCAAAACCCACCCAAAAAGTCACCCAAAAATCACAAAAAATATCCAAAAATCACCCAAAAAATCACCCAAAAATCACCAAAAAATGTCCAAAAATCACCAAAAAAAGCCAAAACCCACCCAAAAAATCACTCAAAAATCACCAAAAAATATCCAAAAATCACCGAAAAATCACCAAAAAAAGCCAAACCCCCCAAAAATCACCCAAAATATCACTAAAAAATATCCAAAATTCGCCCAAAAAATCACCAAAAAATATCCAAAACCCACCCAAAAAGTCACCCAAAAATCACAAAAAATATCCAAAAATCACCCAAAAAATCACCCAAAAATCACCAAAAAATGTCCAAAAATCACCCAAAAATCACCAAAAAAAGCCAAAACCCCCCCAAAAAATCACTCAAAAATCACCAAAAAATATCCAAAAATCACCCAAAAAATCACCAAAAATGTCGAAAACCCACCCAAAAAGTCACCCAAAAATCACCGAAAAATCACCAAAAAAAGCCAAAACCCCCCCAAAAATCACCCCAAAAATCACTAAAAAATATCCAAAACCCACCCAAAAAATCACCAAAAAATATCCAAAAAGCACCAAAAAAATCACCAAAAAAAGCCAAAACCCCCCCAAAAAATCACCCAAAAAATCACATAAAAAGCCAAAACCCACCCAAAAAATCATTCAAAAAATCACCAAAAAATACCCAAAACCCACCCAAAAAGTCACCCAAAAATCACAAAAAATATCCAAAAATCACCCAAAAAATCACCAAAAAATGTCGAAAACCCCCCCAAAAAATCACCCCAAAAATCACTAAAAAATATCCAAAACCCACCCAAAAAATCACCAAAAAATATCCAAAAAGCACCCAAAAAATCACCAAAAAAAGCCAAAACCCACCCAAAAAATCACTCAAAAAATCACCAAAAAATACCCAAAACCCACCCAAAAAGTCACCCAAAAATCACAAAAAATATCCAAAAATCACCCAAAAAATCACCCAAAAATCACCAAAAAATGTCCAAAAATCACCCAAAAATCACCAAAAAAAGCCAAAACCCACCCAAAAAGTCACCCAAAAATCACAAAAAATATCCAAAAATCACCCAAAAAATCACCAAAAAATGTCGAAACCCCCCCCAAAAAATCACCCCAAAAATCACTAAAAAATATCCAAAACCCACCCAAAAAATCACCAAAAAATATCCAAAAATCACCCAAAAATCACCAAAAAAAGCCAAAACCCACCCAAAAAGTCACCCAAAAATCACCAAAAAATATCCAAAAATCACCCAAAAAATCACCCAAAAATCACCAAAAAATGTCCAAAAATCACCCAAAAATCACCAAAAAAAGCCAAAACCCCCCCAAAAAATCACTCAAAAATCACCAAAAAATATCCAAAAATCACCCAAAAAATCACCAAAAATGTCGAAAACCCACCCAAAAAGTCACCCAAAAATCACCGAAAAATCACCAAAAAAAGCCAAAACCCCCCCAAAAATCACCCCAAAAATCACTAAAAAATATCCAAAACCCACCCAAAAAATCACCAAAAAATATCCAAAAAGCACCAAAAAAATCACCAAAAAAAGCCAAAACCCCCCCAAAAAATCACCCAAAAAATCACATAAAAAGCCAAAACCCACCCAAAAAATCATTCAAAAAATCACCAAAAAATACCCAAAACCCACCCAAAAAGTCACCCAAAAATCACAAAAAATATCCAAAAATCACCCAAAAAATCACCAAAAAATGTCGAAAACCCCCCCAAAAAATCACCCCAAAAATCACTAAAAAATATCCAAAACCCACCCAAAAAATCACCAAAAAATATCCAAAAAGCACCCAAAAAATCACCAAAAAAAGCCAAAACCCACCCAAAAAATCACTCAAAAAATCACCAAAAAATACCCAAAACCCACCCAAAAAGTCACCCAAAAATCACAAAAAATATCCAAAAATCACCCAAAAAATCACCCAAAAATCACCAAAAAATGTCCAAAAATCACCCAAAAATCACCAAAAAAAGCCAAAACCCACCCAAAAAGTCACCCAAAAATCACAAAAAATATCCAAAAATCACCCAAAAAATCACCAAAAAATGTCGAAACCCCCCCCAAAAAATCACCCCAAAAATCACTAAAAAATATCCAAAACCCACCCAAAAAATCACCAAAAAATATCCAAAAATCACCCAAAAATCACCAAAAAAAGCCAAAACCCACCCAAAAAGTCACCCAAAAATCACCAAAAAATATCCAAAAATCACCCAAAAAATCACCCAAAAATCACCAAAAAATGTCCAAAAATCACCCAAAAATCACCAAAAAAAGCCAAAACCCCCCCCAAAAATCACTCAAAAATCACCAAAAAATATCCAAAAATCACCCAAAAAATCACCCAAAAACCACCAAAAAAGCAAAAACCCCCCCAAAAAATCACCCAAAAAAATCACTAAAAACCATCCAAACCCAGCAAAACCCGCCAAAAGCCCCAAAAGTGCCCAAAGCGCCCCAAAAAGGCCAAAGAAACGGTCAAAAAGGGCTGGCGAGAAGCTGATAAGCGTTATCAGCACAGGGCTCTGCTGCTGCCATGAATATCAGCATTATTAGCTTGTTATTAGTATTATTATTACCCTATTATTTTTATTATTATTGTTATTTTTTAATTATTATTTTCTTATCGCTACTATTATTTTTTTTTATTAATTTTTTCTTGCTAACGTTATTAGTATTTTATTAATATTCCTGATATTATTATAATCACTATTATTTTATTATTTTAATTATTATTTATGTTGTTGTTCTTTTATTATTTTAATTATTGTTATTATTACGTTATTGTTGTATTACTATTATTGGGGATTTTTAATTATTATTTTATTAATATTACTATTATTTTTTATTAATTTCTTACTGCTGATATTATTTTATTAATATTACTGTTGTTATTATAATTACTATTATTTTATCAATATATTAATTATTATTTATATTACTATTGTTCTTTTATTTTATTATTACGATGTTATTATTTATTACTATTACTGTTATTTTTTAATTACTTTTTTATTTTTACTATTATTGTTTTCTACTAATTTCTTATTGTTATTGTTATTTTATTAATATTACTTTTATTATTACTAATATTATTTTTATTATTATTTTTATTATTTTTTATTATTTTTATTATTATTACATTTTTATTATTATTTTTTATTATTATTTATGTTATTCTTTTATTATTTTTATTAGTGTTATTATTATTACATTATTAACATTTTTTTATTATTGTTATTTTTAATTATTATTTTATTATTTTTTAAAATTAATTTCTTATTATTACCGTCATTATTATTGTTCTTTTATTAATATTATTTTTATTATGATATTATTTTTTACTATTATGATATTATTTTTTACTATTATTATTTTTCAATTCTTATTTTATTATTCTTACTGTTATTATTATTTTTTATAAATTTCTTACTATTTCTGTCATTGTTTTTATTTTATTTATATTATTGGGTTTATTAATTTTATTTTTATTATTGTTATTATGTTATTATTTTACTATTATTTTTATTTATTATTTTACTATTATTATTTTTAATTATTATTTTACTTTTATTATTTTTAATTCTAATTTTATTATTGCTACTGTTATTATTTTTAATTAATTTCTTACTATTACTGTCATTGTTATTGTGATTTTATTAATATTGTTCTTTTATTAATATTGTTTTTATTATTGTTATTATTATGTTATTATTTTTAATTACTGTTATTTTTTAATTATTATTTTATTATTGTTTAATTATTATTTTATTATTGTTACTATTCTTATTATTTTTTACAAATTTCTTGCTATTAAGGCATCATTATCGTTATTTTATTACTATTATTATTATTTATTATTATTATTATTTATTAATATTATTATTATACTGATAAGATTATTTTATTATTTTAAAAATTCCTTATATTATTATTGTTGCCTTATTATTTTTATTATTTTTCTTATCGTTACAATTATTTTACTATTATTAATGTTATTTTTTAATTATCATTTTATTATTGCTACTGTTTTCATTAATCTTAATTAATTCATTATTATTATTATTATTATTATTATTATTATCGGCATTTCACTAATATTGGTTATTTTATTAATACGATTGTTAATTTATTCATATTATTTTGATTATTGTTGATATTATCATTGGAATTTTATTTTTGGGATCCTTGGGATTTGGGGGATTTGGGGAATTTTGGGGATTTTGGGGATTTTTGGGATTTGCGGGATTTTTGGGATCCTTGGGATCATTTGGATCGTTGGGATTTGGGGGATTTGGGGGATTTTGGGGGATTTTTGGGATTTTTGGGATCCCCGGGATCGTTGGGATTTGGGGGATTTTGGGGATTTTTGGGGATTTTGGGGATTTTGGGGGATTTTCAGGATCTTTGGGATCCCTGGGATTGTTGGGATTTTGGGGATTTTTGGGATCCTTGGGATTTTTGGGATCCCCAGGATCGTTGGGATTTGGGGGATTTTGGGATTTTTGGGATTTTTGGGGATTTTTGGGATTTTTGGGATGTGGGGGATTTTGGGATCCCCGGGATCGTTGGGATTTTTGGGATATTTGGGGACTTTTAGGATCCCTGGGATTGTTGGGATTTTGGGGATTTTTGGGATCCCCGGGATCGTTGGGATTTGGGGGATTTTGGGGATTTTGGGAATTTTGGGGATTTGGGGGATTTTTGGGATCCTTGGGATTTTTGGGATTTTTGGGATTTTTAGGATCCCCAGGATCCTTGGGATTTTGGGGATTTTTGGGGATTTTGGGAATTTTGGGGATCTGCGGGATTTTTGGGATCGTTGGGATCATTGGGGGATCATTGGGATTTGGGGGATTTGGGGGATTTGGGGGATTTTTGGGGATTTTGGGGATTTTTGGGGATTTTGGGGATTTGGGGGATTTTTGGGAATTTTGGGGATTTTGGGGATTTTGGGGATTTTCGGGATTTTGGGGATTTTGGGGATTTGCGGGATTTTTGGGATCCTTGGGATCATTGGGATCATTGGGATTTGGGGGATTTGGGGGATTTTGGGGGATT